>OZ007597.1:112311203-112911203 GCA_963931845.1 Maratus michaelseni | reverse complement strand
TTGCAGAAAATGCTGTCAAATTTGGTTTTTAAACCCAATTTCTAGACACAACAGCCTGAGAAGAGTCGTCATGGGACAATCTCTTAAAACTCAAGATGCAATCTATTTATTAAAAAAGGAAAAATGCTATTAAATTTCAAATCACTGAAATTGTAATGCCTACCAATTGCATACTTTCATATTTAAAAATGAGTCAGAAAAATTTTGTATTTGTTTGGCAGGAAAAATATTTTTTAGCGTCACCTTACTTACCAATAAATAAAACAACATTTAAGATTTTCCTATTGGGTCGTTCTACAAAAAATTTTACTTTTTGAGTGTAAATGCTTCAATAATTTTTTTATATTAATACACATAATTCCTATTTCATTACTTTTAAGATTTATATATAGGATGTCATATAGTCTTCTCATTACTTTGATACTTAATTTCTTTTCTAAAGTTTAAGGGGATAATTTCCTTAATAAAATTGTAATGAAGGATACAAATACATAATGTTTTGTTTATAATGCCATGCTTAGGGTAGAAGAGGAAACTCGAAGTAAATATCTAAGAGCTTTATCAAAAATGTTGTTTTATTCATTGGTACGTAAGGTGACTCTCTAGAAAGCTTTATGTATATAAATTATAAAATTATTTTGAATAAATAAATTATGCTTGCTTCTTAAATCAGAAATGGAGATACACAAAGTTCATGACTATTTCTAGTTGTGAGAATATTTCAAAATTAATGACAAACATCAATGGGCATATTCATAGCTAATACCAGAAATTTTAAAAGAATGTCTCCAATCTCAGAATATTTTTATTAGGTGATGAATGGTACTATATGTTGGAAATCAGTGCATAGAATTTTGTTGTAATGGAAGATACAAGAAAAACTTGTAACAATTCAAACATAATTTAGAAAAATTTAATTTATGTATAAAATATTTAGGGAAAAAATACATTATTAAATGAATAATATATTTATTACATTTACAAAATAAAGGATGATGCTAATAAAAAAAGAATAACTGTAACATGTAATGGAGATATACAAATATATATCTATTCCTTGAGCAAAGCTGAAAATTCTGCTAAAATGAAATATTGGCATTTCTCGAGAAAATCTTTATGCATGAAATTTCAATTAATGTGATCAGTTAAAATGATTGTAACAAAATTTCATTACAGCCTAGGCTGGCTCTAAGTTTTGGCACAAACAAGAGCCAGTTTTGTATTAAGGGGCAGCTCGCAATGATAGTTATAAATTATTCTTTTTCTTTTCATGTGTAAAAGATTATAAAGGGGTGCTAATGAAAGAAAAATTAGGGTACCATACACCCTAGAGTCAGCTCTGATTACATACAGCGAAAAAATTTTGTGGTCCCAACCATTGTAACACGATTGTCTGTATAATAGAATGTGAGCATTGACATCAGAAAAAACATTCTGGTACTTTTATGTTAGCCAAGTGCAAATCTCGCCAATAGCATTTTTTTTCCTTCTCGCCAATAGTAGCTTCTATTTTTTACATACGTAAAGTAGAAACAATGCTTCGATGTTTTCATTATTTTTTTTTTATTTATGATATTATTTCTTTTAACTTTTTTTTTTTTAATGAAATGTGTTAAAGACATGTATTTTAAATGTATGATGTGCCTTTAATGTATAAATTTGAAATAAAATGAGTGAAAGGTTTATATTTTAAATGCAGTATAAATGATGGCGATTTATCACCCGTGCTTCGCTAACATAAAATTACCAATATTTTTTACTATAAATAACCAGTGATAAATAGATCAGGAAAAAAAGCTACAATTTCACATACTTTTCAAATACTTTTGCCTTTCTGCTTAAGCAAAAGCATTATAATGATCAAAATTTATTTACAACAAATTTTTGCTTTTTTCACATGACACGAATATCACTAGAACAAAATTTACAGAAGAGGCTAGACTTGAAACTTGATGGGCCTGTGGGTTCGCAGCCTAGGCTTGGTGAATTGTTTTTTTAACTGCACAAAAACATCATTCTCAATCACCAGACTGAAAATTCAGAGAAACGCTGGTTTTTCTTATGTACTAGCAATTCTGAAAATTGATAATATAGACATGAAGGAACAGATGTCGCAGACACACCGGGATTGGCGCTGTTTTATTTTGGTGCTCCATATTTTTATTTAACACACACACATTATTTTTATTCATCACACACATTTAATTTTATTTATCAGTTATTTTGATAATATTTTATTTATTTACACACACATTTATTTTTATTATAAATTCAGGTTGCCACATGAAGCAAAAATTGCTAAGTTTTTTGTTTCATGTTTTTTTTTTTTTTGTTTGGTATGGTAACATCAAGCAAAAAATTGACATTTTTGTATCAAACGAAACCTTGGTGCATCTGTGACCGATATGAAATAGGTTAAACTAAAAAATGTTTGTTATAATCCCATGCAAGACAAATTTTAAATATATCAACATAAAAGCACTACAGAAGGCTAACAATGAAGGAATATTAATCTTATATATATATTTTATTATTATTATTATCAGGTATTTAAAATAATTAGGAACTAAAATAAAATTATCAAGGGGAGCTGTCCCGTTGAACCCCCCCCCCCCCCTCGTTTAAGATGATTTTAAAATAGAGTGATACCTCGGCTAATGAACATAATTCATTCTAGAATTGCATTTGTAAGCCAAAATGTTCATTTACCAAAACTGATATTTCATTCAATTAAAATGTAGTGCTACATTATGTTACAGCATGTATATATATATATATATATATATATATAAATTATAAGCCAAATCAATGTTCCTTAGCCAAGTCAGAAAAACAAAGTGATCATTAGCCGAGGTATCACTGCACATGAACATAAAAAAAGAATGAATTAAAAGAAATGTTACATAAGGAACAGAGCACCATTCCCCCCCCCCCCTCCAGAAAAAAAAATAAATTAGTTTCTTTTTCTCTTAATGTTAAATTTTTTTAAGTCTCTTGAGAATAATAATTTTTTTCAAAATCATGAGATACAAAAATTTAGTGAAATTTCTATATTCAAATATTTACCATTACACAAACATACTATATGATTAAGCAATTTAAATTTATAAAAATTGAAATAAAATGGAAAGAATGTTTTTGATTACCCCAATTGACTTGATGCAAAATGTTCATTCATCATTGATCACTGGTATGTCTTTAACGATAACTGTGAGTAGTGAAGTACCTATCATGTCGATAGCAGACACCAGGACACTGCTCGCACTACCATTGCTGTCATCCTTGTTCATCAGCAATGTTTGAAAGAGTATTGCCTGCATATATAATGCAAATTAACACATATACAGCAAGCAATACTCGTTCAACCAATAAAAGTCCAGTTAAAAAACTGTTTCTGTAAAAAGAAAATATTCAATAAGTTTTAATTTCGTAAATTTAAAATAGAAGCATTTTATAAATGTTTGAAAACAAACAATAAATAAATATACTTAAAATATCAACATGAGATCTCTAAATGATGATAATTTGAAGGTCTCTAAAGCAGTTTTCATTAAATTAAAATTCCATAAAAGATACTTACATTTTGGAAAACTCAAAAAATATTAAAGTATTAATGTGCATGAATGAAAAATATTTTCCTTGTAAGTCATAAAAATAGTTTTGAAATCTTACCTAAAAATTTTTACAAATGAAGAAATAATAGTGGCTTTATTTTATTTTTTTTATCAGTGAGTATTTGGAGGTGCATTGCACTATTACTATCACAAATCTTGAAGATAATCAGGTTAATTGTAACCAAGCTCACACAATAATAATAGCCTTTTTGTTAAGGGGGGGGGGGCAGAACATAGTATCAATTTACAAAATTATTGCTGGAAAATTCCTAAGTTTTGTTAGTATTCCTATTTTCTTGGTTGAAAAAGTGTAGAAACCTAAATTGCTTCATTAATATTTATCAGAACATAACCATCTCTAAAATGTAGCAGGATACTTTCTTATCTGAGTGAAGTACACATTCTTCAAGAAATTGTTTGACTTGTATTATCAATAAACAAACTGATTCAAAGTTATTGTTTACTTATATTAAGATAGATAAGCATTCATACAGTCAATCACTATTTTTTTGGTTTATTAAATAATTATACAAAAATATGATTAATCAATGATCAATTCATTTGTTTAAAGATTTTTTTTCCTTAACGTGAATAATCATAACTATTATATTCAATAAAATTTAGGATCTTATTAAAAAAAAAAAAATCTGCGAGAATTACATTTATCAACTTGTGATACTTAAAATTACTGTCTCATGTAAATATGCAGGTATTATAAATTTTTAAACACCTATTACATATAGCCTGAAAAAATTAAAAATAGAAAATCTCAACGGAAATAATATACATTGATACTGTAATATTTTTGGATTTTATTATGGTCTGAATAACCAAAATACGTTAAAAAATAACAAGAACATAAAAGAAATCGTGAAAACATCGGTAATAATTCTAACCTGGGGACAATGTAATCATAATACAACCTATGATGACATTATTATAAAGCAAATAAAAATGTTTACTTACTTGGAACATATTTCTGCATTACATCGACGAGAAAATCAAAATCAACACATAACTCTTGTTTATTGTTTGTTTATTGAGAACATACATCTGACTTGTGTGCTTGACATCAAGTGCCCGCTTATAAGTCATCGTCAATATACAGGGACGAGATAGCCACAAAGAAATTTACAACACCAGAGAGTTACATCCGAGAGCTCCACAAAGTGTGTGCAATGGAGCTGGCGGGAGTCGAACCCGCCGACCTGACTCCTACGCTTACAAGCGATTAGCGGAATGGTGTCTTAACCACTCGGCCACGGAGGCCCCACTCTTGTTTACATTCCTGATACTACTTGCCCTCTTTTCAACCAATCAGAACGCTTCTTACAAATTCGTTGGGTTAACACTCGGGTCGGCTAATCCGAGGTTGGAGAATACGAAATATTTTTAACCCAGTGTTAAGCGATTTTAACACTGAACCGAGAGTTCCGTGATCCGCGGTTTAAACCAGTTTTGGTGAATACGGGCGTAAGAGTCTAAGTGATCATTAATAATACTATTCTGTATTCTATGGCATGTATAAAGTATTTTAAAAATACTGTAAGTTTTTCCCATAAACATGCATGCAGTGTTCATTAAAAGAACCTTAATCGTATGTTAATAAAATTGGAATTTTTTTTGTAGAAATCGAGTAGGTCGGGCCGGGCCTGATTTCATTGTTTTTTCAACTGGTTGGGCCTGTTTTCACTGAATTTTCAACGTGCCGGTCCGAGTCCGTGCCGAAATTTTAGTTTTTAGACCAGACTGGGCTTGCCCAAGATAGCTTTCGTTCGGGCCGGGCCTGTAACTTCTGGCCTGTGCAGACCTCTACTCTAGAGATCACGATCTGCACGGCCGATTCCCGCACCCGGCCAAATGAAGTCAAACGTTCAAACGGGCTGGGCTGATAAAAAAAATAAACGGGCTAGGCGGCTGGTTAAAAAAATTAAGAGGGACTACCGGCACCGATATACCAAGTTTAAAAGGATCGGACTAAGCCGATGAAATATGAATAATTTTCAATGGACCTGGCTATGCCAGAATACTTTATAAATGTGTTGCACCATCCGATACTAGTTTCACAACATCAATACAGAAATTTAATATGCCTAACATAGATTTTCATCGGACAGTTACATTGTGTCTGAGCCTGTGCCTAATTTTTCCTGTCAACTCCGGCCGTGTTCAGGCATACATTTTTTTCTACTTACGCGGGTCGTGCTGGACCTAAACTTAATTATTCCTAAGACATGTCGGGCAGACTTTTTTTTTTTAACTAAAATTGATAATGGATTTTTGGTAACAAAATCTTTCGAAATAAACTTTAATGAATTCCGAAGAAATATTTGTTTTAATCTAATTTTTTTATTATAAAGCTTCAAAATTTATGATGTTTTTAAACATTTTTTTATCTTTACTCTAAAGTACATTATTTTTTAATGAGTCTTTACTTGAATGTAAAAGTCTAGAAGTCTAAGTATTCATTAATGTTGATATTCTGTATTCTATGGATTGCCCACTTATAGTCTGAATTATACTTTAAAATTTTCGCAAAAAAAAAGGAGTATTCTTTAAAAGAATCTTAATTATATGTTATAAAAAATCGGATTTTCTTTTGTAGAAATTGAACCGTTCCGGGCCGGGCCGAACTTTTGGTATTTAAAACTGACTGGGCAGGACCAAGATAGCTTTCGTTTGTACCCGGGTGGGTCCGATCCAAGAAATTTCAGCCTGCGGTCACCTCTAGACCCTCCCCACCCTCTCTGAGCCGTTCTGTAACCTCTCTCCAGTCACTTCCATTTCTCTGCACTTTCTTTCGATTACCAAAGGTGACCAAAAACTACTGAGATAAGGAAAGAATTGTACTTTTAAGAATTGAATTACATTACTGCCCTGCAATTGATTGCAATTCCTGTTTTCAGAATTTGCTATTCTGCAGGCATAAATTGTTTTTGTTAGGGAATAGACGTAGTAACAGTTCTAAAATTAAATGTCTTATACAAATGTTGCTGGTTAAAAGTAACTTACATTGTAATTTAACATTTAAAGTAATGTTCTTGTATAATTACTTGCAACTACTATTTAAACCCTTTCTTTATGAGTTCCTGACGGCGTCCTTAAACCTTCTTTGACCCTTTACATGAACGTATTGGGAACCGTTCTAGCCCCCACAAATCAGTTCCACATCTTCACATTTTCTTTCTACTACAAAGGGTGGCCAACAACTACACAGATAACAAGGGAATAGTTGTACTTCTAAGGATCGAATTACACTTACCGTCCCGCAATTGATTACAATTCCTATTTTTAGAATTTTCTTTTTTGCATGTATATATATATATATATATTTTTTGTAAGGGCGTGGAGGAGAGGGGGGGGATAGAAGTAGTTACAAATCTAAAATTAAACCCCTTATGCAAATTTTGCATGTTAAAAGTAACTTACTTTCTAATTTAAGATTTAAAAGAAAGTGTTTGTATAATCACTTATTACTACTAATATACCTTTTCTTTATGGGCCCTTAAACCTTCTGTGGCGCCCTAATACTTGAACTTATTGGGGGGGAGGCTCCCCCCCTCACCCCCCTAAAGCTACGTCCCTGAATGTGGCGTATCCTAAGGATCCCATGAACGTCATCACCAAGAAATACCCGGAGGATAAGCGGGAGAAGCTCAACGCAAAGTTAGTTACTCTGAGAGAGGAATTTAACGAGTTTAACCATAGTTTTAAGGCGTTTACGATCGAGACGGCTAGTAGGTTGAAAAGCCTAGATACTTACAACCAGGATCTGGATGCTGCAAAGTTCCACATTGCCAATATTCTGGGGAAATGCCGCAAATCCCAAGCCAAAGTGTACTATGTCTCCGCGACAGGGCGCATCAAGAAGGACTGCGCGGAGTAGGTTAAGTTCACCGAACGTACGACTGAGCTGTTAAACCCAGTGATATGCTTAGTGGACACCATGGTTCTGAAAATAAGGATCCATTCAAGCTTCTCGGCTCCAGTTACGAGCGTTCTTGTGAGCCTAAAGCAACAGGACAAGGAGGTACTTGCAAAGGATACCGAGATCCTTGAAACTACTCTATTTGGAGTGGAGGGGCGTCAAGGGGACGAGCTGAAGTTAGCCATCAGCCCCTGTTTCAACGTTCCAGAGACCTGCTGAATTGGCACGCGATGTTCCAATATTCTAAGCAGTCCGAACCCTTTATCGAACAGTTCGTTGAACCGGATTTGGCCTGGCCCTTTATCTCCAACTTTCAGGCTCTGTCAGAGGCGTTCCTAAAGAGACATGTGGACGACGTATACTGGGTTCAAGTTTACCGATATCAGACCCTGTCTGAACCCTTTGTGGAGTATCATATTGTCAGACTACATTGAAGGCACATCTCCCAGTATCAGAGGTTGAGCGAGGACTTCATCCGAAAGTACCGCGATAAGCTAGATATGGCCTTAGTATCCACATTTCAGACGCTGTCGGAAGCTCTCATAAGAGAGCTGGAGGGCGAGCTGGACTGAAATTGCATCTCTAGGTTACAAAAACTGTCGTAAACCTGTAAAGAAGAATTCCACCATCGGGTGGATTTCTGTACTCTTATGATCCATAAACGCCATACATTATCTGAGAGTTTCTTTAACATCCACTGGAAAAAACTGGTATGTTTCTTACTATCCAAAATATGTATGGGCATCACCCCTTGAGCCCCAGCTGACTGTCCCTAATTCCAACCTGTCATTTTTAAGCCTGTACAAGCTTAAAATATATGGAGGAAAGGATGTAGTTAACCATTCTTTAGGCGATAATAAGCGTATTTGCTACATACATGGTAACGAATAAAAACTTTGCAAACTTTAGCTTTGTGACCAAAACGAAGACACTTTAGACAGCATTTTTTATCCCTAATTTTAGCTTTCCGTTCTTCAAACGAAAGAGATCTAGCCCTAATACAGTCCTTGCTTTCATGTGATTTATCGCAAAATAAACATAGGCATTCCTTTGCGCTAAATATCCCTGCCGCCGTAGGTATTTATTTTCACCTTTTCGGAACTTTTCTTTAGGTTTGTCTTTAGAGACTAACTCTGCAAAACCCGATTTAGCTAATTTTAATCTTTCTTCTCCTGCGACTTCTTGTTTCATGAATTCCATCAGTGTTACTATATTTGATTTTGTTGACAATGAATTACTAGCACTATCAACGCTTGATCTGTTCGAAATATTATACCGTTGCCATGCTTTCATTACATCTTCTGACTAGCTAGATTCTATCATAGGATAGAGCCAAACGGAATTACTTTCTAAACTTAAACCCATGGATTCTAAAGATCGTAAATATGCCTCGACTTTTGTGAATAGATCCGATAACGGAAGTTTATCTTTTCCGTGTGCCTGTACATTAGCGACTACCAATTTTAAAAATTCTCTGACATATACTTCTATCAATAAATCTTCATTCCCAAAACGTTCTTGAAATGCCTCTACAGCTTTCGGGTAATTTACCGAAGTCATTGGATAACTTTCTAAAAGACGCCTGGCACTTGTTCCAGATTCTACCGACTGTATAAGATACTGAAACTTATCACTATTATCCAAATTTATGTCTTCATGAATTTTTTTCAAACTGGGACCAAAACGAAAGATAATTTATTAACTGCGAATCGAATGGCTTGATATCCAGCTTATTCAATTTATAAGTCTTAGGTTTAGAATAACCGTAATCATTTTTCCTAGCATTACCAACTTCTTGATTATGTTTATTTATGCTCAATACCTCACTAACTTTACGCTTAATGGTAATAAATTCATCTGAGTAACCTTCATTTTCCTTTTCAATTTCTTGTTCATCGCATTTATCATCATTCACCAGGGCCTCTATCACAGCTTCATCTATCGCTTTTATTTCATTCATCAAATTTTCTAATTTCGCAAAACTGTCAACAACACTACCCTTATCTATCGGGTCTCCGGTAATTTTTTCTTTTAATATATTTAAGGTCCTGGTAAATGATGAACGTAGCGGTGTACGCTTTTTCTTTAACTGATTCATATTATAGAAGGTTGTATTAGAAATGAACTCAATGAAAACAATTTAATAACTCATCATCATTATTCAATAGTCCCACGTTCGGGCGCCAGATGCTTGCATCTTATCAAAGAATATGATGGGTTCTATATATATTATTATTCAATCCTTTTAATTCTCACAAAATTTATTTACACACTTATAAAATACAAATATGGGACAATCGACGAGATGTTGATATAGACAATTATTTACATATGTACAAATTCTAGATTAATATTACCTTGATTCTGATCATCGTACTATACCCAATAAAAGATGATCATTAATTATATCTTCTAGTTGCACTTTATTTCGTGCCCGTCATTCTTTTTCTGGGAAATTAGACGGTATTCTTTAAATCACATTCGCAGCTACTCCTAACAAAACATTCTTTTTTACTACACAACAAAAAAAAAAAAAAAACAGATGCCAATTTATTTTTCCTAAATTTTTAACCTTTTCTCGAGATAATAAAATGTAAAGAGAAGGCAAAAGAAAAAACAACTACGTTGCTATAGCAACGAGCCGCATTTAACAAATAAAATAAAATATAAAAGAAACAATTTTATCGGCGTTAGCTAAAATCGTCTGCATAAATAAAAATATTAATTCACCGATTCCTAACATGGGGCAACTCCCTGAGCCGTCCTTAGAGAAGTGCGGCAGGGTACTCCTACAGGTTTTCCCGACTCAACCCGGCCTCTGCGTGCCGCCGGAGGATGACCGGAAGCCTGGCTGAGGATGCTGTGGCGGTCGGATTCAATTTTGTGATTGGGCTAAAGCAGGGTCCCAGACGTGGGCAGGTACCGACATAGCACCACTTCCGGGGCTTTAGGTTTGATTGACTTCCGTTGGTTGTGTCTAACCCACCTGCTGGGGATTCCAACCTGGATGCGGTGTCGTGTGGACTGAGTCTCACTCGTCCTGCTTACGATACTCCAGAGTTTAGACAAGATGAGTGTTTCTCTATCCCGATCTCAGGCCCCTGGCGGGGGGCGCCGGAGACAGTTGGTTATAGGGTTGGGGTTGGTTAGGGCACCGGCTAAAGACTTGAAAAGCAGGTGGTCGTATCATATTTTTACAAAAGTACAAGACACACATTGCAAATTTACTGACCTTTCTCTTTATAAGGAAAGATCAGTTGACGTCACTCAGGGCAAAAGATGGTTTTGATTGGTGTACGAACAGGGACGAGTTTGTCTGATTGGCTGGGAGAGGGGGAAATTGATTGACGGGAGTGTTTGTTTGTAAACATGCCCTTTCCTTATACAGATGTTTCCTCTGGCAATTTCTCAAACGGATGAATTTATTCCCCACTACTTCAAAACATTTGATAAAAAGCGTACTCATAAGTAAATCACAAATAAAAAAATATATTGTATACATAAAATAAATCACAGAAAAATACACGTGGACCTCAGAAACGGCACGCAGGTACAGGGAGTTGCTAGGGTTGTAATATTGAATGTACGCTGCGCAGTTTGCTATTGGCGATATTTCTGATTTTGTGGATTTCTGCACTTGGCGACAAGAGTGCTGAAAGTGTATACACTTTGGAGTAACGCGACGCGGATAGAGTTGCAAAGGCTAGAGAAAACCGGTTTAAACATGTGAATAAACTGGGTTTTTTGGGAGTAAACTTGGTTTTTTGGGAATAAACCAAGTCTTTTGGGAATAAACCTGGGAATAAACCAGGTCTATTGGAAATAAACCTGGGAATAAATGGGTTTTTGCAACTCTAGGCGCGGATGAGCAAACGGGCTTGGGTGGTACCAGGTCTGGCCGGACCACATTTTTGCTGTCATTCTCTACTCCGCCATGCGACGTCTTCAGCTTTGTCATCTGGACTCGTGACGGTGGTGAGGGACTAACTTTCCTAATTTTTTTGTCTATCCTAGTTAAGTGTACTAACATTTTTGTGTGTGTGTTGTCCATTCCCAGGAAGGAAACTAGAGGTAACCTTCATAGGTGCTCCTCGATTCCGACCTTGGATATAGCAAATCTCAGGAGGGAGCCCTTGGTTAGTTCTTGGGTCTCTGGTTGCTCTTATGGGCTCCAGAAACACCCGGGGGCGATGATGTCACACACTTCCTCCTGCGAACCGAACTTGATCCGGCCCCTTTAGTAACCTATGAGTGGGTAACTGGAAGGAAACACTAGCGCCCGTATTCACCAAAACTGGTTTAAACCGCGGATCACGGAACTCTCGGTTCAGTGTTAAAATCCCTTAACACTGGGGTAAAAATATTTCGTATTCTCCAACCTTGGATTAGCTGACTCGAGTGTTAACCCAACGAATTTGTAATAAGCGTTCTGATTGGTTGAAAAGAGGGCAAGTACTTTTAGGAATGTAAACAAGAGTTATGTGTTAATTTTGATTTTGCTCATCGATGTAATGCAGAAATATGTTCCAAGTAAGTAAACATTTTTATTTGCTTTATAATAATGTCTTCATAGGTTGTATTATGATTACACTGTCCCCAGGTTAGAGTTATTACCGATGTTTTCACGATTTCTTTTAAGTTCTTATTATTTTTAAACATTGTTTGGTTATTTAGACCATCATAAAATCAAAAAAATATTGCAGTACCAATGTGTATTATTTCCGTTGAGATTTTCTATTTTAAAATTTTGTCAGGCAATATGTAATAGATATTTAAAAAATTATAATACCTGCATATTTACATGAGACAGTAATTTTAAGTATCACAAGTTGATAAATGTAATTTTTGCTTTTTTTTTCTTTTTGTTCAATAAGAGCCTAAATTTTATTGAATATAATAATTGTGATTATTCACGTTAAGGGAAAAAAAAATCTTTATACAAATGTATTGATCATTGATAAATCAAATTCTTGTGGAATTATTTAATAAACCCAAAAAGATAGTGATTGACTGTATGAATGCTCATCTATCTTAATATAAGTAAACAATAACTTTGAATCAGTTTGTTTATTAATAATACAAGTAAAAAAAATTCTTGAAGAATGTGTATTTTACTCAGATAAGAAAGTATCCTGCTACATTTTAGAGATGGTTATGTTCTGATAAATATTAATGAAGCAATTTAGGTTTCTACACTTTTTCAACCAAGAAAATAGGAATACTAACAAAACTTAGGAATTTTCCCAGCAATAATTTTGTAAATTGATACTATGTTCTGCCCCCCCCCCCTTAACAAAAAGGCTATTATTATTGTGTGAGCTTGGTTACAATTAACCTGATTATCTTCAAGATTTGTGATAGTAATAGTGCAATGCACCTCCAAATATTCACTGATAAAAAAAATAAAATAAAGCCACTATTATTTCTTCATTTGTAAAAATTTTTAGGTAAGATTTCAAAACTATTTTTATGACTTACAAGGAAAATATTTTTCATTCATGCACATTAATACTTTAATATTTTTTTGAGTTTTTCAAAATGTAAGTATCTTTTATGGAATTTTAATTTAATGAAAACTGCTTTAGAGACCTTCAAATTATCATCATTTAGAGATCTCATGTTGATATTTTAAGTATATTTATTTATTGTTTGTTTTCAAACATTTATAAAATGCTTCTATTTTAAATTTACGTAATTAAAACTTATTGAATATTTTCTTTCTACAGAAACAGTTTTTTAACTGGACTTTTATTGGTTGAACGAGTATTGCTTGCTGTATGTGTGTTAATTTGCATTATATACGCAGGCAATACTCTTTCAAACATTGCTGATGAACATGGATGACAGCAATGGTAGTGCGAGCAGTGTCCTGGTGTCTGCTATCGACATGATAGGTACTTCACTACTCACAGTTATCGTTAAAGACCTACCAGTGATCAATGATGAATGAACATTTTGCATCAAGTCAATTGAGGTAATCAAAAACATTATCTTTCCATTTTATTTCAATTTTAATAAATTTAAATTGCTTAATCATATAGTATGTTTGTGTAATGGTAAATATTTGAATATAGAAATTTCACTAAATTTTTGTATCTCATGATTTTGAAAAAAATTATTATTCTCAAGAGACTTAAAATAATTTAACATTAAGAGAAAAAGAAACTAATTTATTTATTTTTTTTTTTTTGGGGGGGGGGGGAATGGTGCTCTGTTCCTTATGTAACATTTCTTTTAATTCATTCATTTTTTATGTTCATGTGCAGTGATACCTCGGCTAATGATCACTTTGTTTTTCTGACTTGGCTAAGGAACATTGATTTGGCTTATAATTTATATATATATATATATATATATACATGCTGTAACATAATGTAGCACTACATTTTAATTGAATGAAATATCAGTTTTGGTAAATGAACATTTTGGCTTACAAATGCAATTCTAGAATGAATTATGTTCATTAGCCGAGGTATCACTCTATTTTAAAATCATCTTAAACGAGGGGGGGGGGGGGTTCAACGGGACAGCTCCCCTTGATAATTTTATTTTAGTTCCTAATTATTTTAAATACCTGATAATAATAATAATAAAAATATATATATAAGATTAATATTCCTTCATTGTTAGCCTTCTGTAGTGCTTTTATGTTGATATATTTAAAATTTGTCTTGCATGGGATTATAACAAACATTTTTTAGTTTAACCTATTTCATATCGGTCACAGATGCACCAAGGTTTCGTTTGATACAAAAATGTCAATTTTTTGCTTGATGTTACCATACCAAAAAAAAAAAAAAAAAAAAAAAAAAAAAAAACATGAAACAAAAAACTTAGCGATTTTTGCTTCATGTGGCAACCTGAATTTATAATAAAAATAAATGTGTGTGTAAATAAATAAAATATTATCAAAATAACTGATAAATAAAATTAAATGTGTGTGATGAATAAAAATAATGTGTGTGTGTTAAATAAAAATATGGAGCACCAAAATAAAACAGCGCCAATCCCGGTGTGTCTGCGACATCTGTTCCTTCATGTCTATATTATCAATTTTCAGAATTGCTAGTACATAAGAAAAACCAGCGTTTCTCTGAATTTTCAGTCTGGTGATTGAGAATGATGTTTTTGTGCAGTTAAAAAAACAATTCACCAAGCCTAGGCTGCGAACCCACAGGCCCATCAAGTTTCAAGTCTAGCCTCTTCTGTAAATTTTGTTCTAGTGATATTCGTGTCATGTCACAAAAGCAAAAATTTGTTGTAAATAAATTTTGATCATTATAATGCTTTTGCTTAAGCAGAAAGGCAAAAGTATTTGAAAAGTATGTGAAATTGTAGCTTTTTTTCCTGATCTATTTATCACTGGTTATTTATAGTAAAAAATATTGGTAATTTTATGTTAGCTAAGCACGGGTGATAAATCGCCATCATTTATACTGCATTTAAAATATAAACCTTTCACTCATTTTATTTCAAATTTATGCATTAAAGGCACATCATACATTTAAAATACATGTCTTTAACACATTTCATTTTTTAAAAAAAGGTAAAAGAAATAATATCATAAATAAAAAAAAAATAATGAAAACATCGAAGCATTGTTTCTACTTTACATATGCAAAAAATAGAAGCTGCTATTGGCGAGAAGGGAAAAAAATGCTATTGGCGAGATTTGCAGTCGGCTAACATAAAAGTATCAGAATGTTTTTTCTGATGTCAATGCTCACATTCTATTATACAGACAAATCCTGTTATAATGGTTGGGACCACAAAATTTTTTTGCTGTATGTAATCAGAGCTGACTCTAGGGTGTATGGCACCCTAATTTTTCTTTCATTAACACCCCTTTATAATCTTTTACACATGAAAAGAAAAAGAATAATTTATAACTATCATTGCGAGTTGCCCCTTAATACAAAACTGGCTCTAGTTTGTGCCAAAACTTAGAGCCAGCCTAGGTTGTAATGAAATTTTGTTAGAATCATTTTAACTGATCACATTAATTGAATTTTCATGCATAAAGATTTCATTTTAACAGAATTTTCAGCTTTGTTCAAGGAATAGATATATACTTGTATATCTCCATTACATGTTACAGTTATTCTTTTTTTATTGGCATCATCCTTTATTTTGTAAATGTAATAAATATATTATTCATTTAATAATGTATTTTTCCCCTAAATATTTTATACATAAATTAAATTTTTCTAAATTATGTCTGAATTGTTACAAGTTTTTCTTGTATCTTCCATTACAACAAAATTCTATGCACTGATTTCCAACATATAGTACCATTCATCACCTAATAAAAATATTCTAAGGCTGGAGACATTCTTTTAAAATTTCTGGTATTAGCTATGAATATGCACATTGATGTTTGCCATTAATTTTGAAATATTCTCACAACTAGAAATAGTCATGAACTTTGTGTATCTCCATTTCTGATTTAAAAAGCAAGCATAATTTATTTATTCAAAATAATTTTATAATTTATATACATAAAGCTTTCTAGAGAGTCACCTTACGTACCAATGAATAAAACAACATTTTTGATAAAGCTCTTAGATATTTACTTCGAGTTTCCTCTTCTACCCTAAGCATGGCATTATAAACAAAACATTATGTATTTGTATCCTTCATTACAATTTTATTAAGGAAATTATCCCCTTAAACTTTAGAAAAGAAATTAAGTATCAAAGTAATGAGAAGACTATATGACATCCTATATATAAATCTTAAAAGTAATGAAATAGGAATTATGTGTATTAATATAAAAAAATTATTGAAGCATTTACACTCAAAAAGTAAAATTTTTTGTAGAACGACCCAATAGGAAAATCTTAAATGTTGTTTTATTTATTGGTAAGTAAGGTGACTCTAAAAAATATTTTTCCTGCCAAAGAAATACAAAATTTTTCTGACTCATTTTTAAATATGAAAGTATGCAATTGGTAGGCATTACAATTTCAGTGATTTGAAATTTAATAGCATTTTTCCTTTTTTAATAAATAGATTGCATCTTGAGTTTTAAGAGATTGTCCCATGACGACTCTTCTCAGGCTGTTGTGTCTAGAAATTGGGTTTAAAATACCAAATTTGACAGCATTTTCTGCAAGATCTTTGCATTTTTCAAAAAACTGAAAATGCTATTCAATTACATACTTTGTGAATAAGAGCACCTCCAAATATCCTGCATCTGAAATTAAAAATAACTTTGTGAATGTGTCAGAAAGTAGCTACTTTGTATTTGAGTAAGTTTTTAAAGAGTAATATTACAAATATCATGCATTTCCTTATGAAAATGACTTTGTGAGGGTGTTAAAAAATGCTCCGTTGTTGAAAAATGAAAGAACTGTTAATGTATATCTGCATTTTAAAAACACATTATTCCTTAGAAATTTTCTTCATTCTGAAAGGCGTCATGACCCCTGTGACTGAGCCCCCCCCCCCCCCCCCCCACCCTCTCCAAAATTTCTGCTTTGACTTTTTCTCCTGAACACAAAAAGTTTAAAATCTCTAAAACGGTTTAACTTAACCAAAAAAAAAAAAAAAAAATTGTAATGATAAATAATAGATTAGTAAAAATATACAAGTGATTCAGTCATCTAAATCCTTCCTTCAAATTTTTATTTCACTTTTCTTCTCATCAACAAGGGGAAGCAAAACAAAAAATTTCATTCCTTTTTGAATTTGGCTGTTCTCACTCCTGAGTTTGAAGACCATTTATGTAGAAAGATTTTTTAATTTTAATTATATAGAAGTCTGTCACATGATAATTTTCTGTTATAAAGAAAACTATTTTCTCAGAGATGTTTAATGTCATTAAGTTTTTTTTTATTTTACTAAATTTACATTTTAATTATTTAAAAATAAAATTTTTATTATTTGCAATGCCACTGCAAGTATGCTTGGCACATGGAGAAAGAAATTGAATTAATTTTTTTAATTTAAGACCAGTGCATTATTAGTGATAACTGATGGTGCCGATAAAGTGTCTGATATTAAGGCATTGCTCATATCATGGCATGCTATGGCTTTGGTTTTAATTTAACATATTAAAAATTAAGCATTGATTCTACTTGATAGTTTTAAAAGTGTATTTCAAGTACAATTTTTTATGCATCAATACTCTAAAATTTATTTAAGTAAGGAGGCAACAACACTAGTGAAATTCTATTAATAACAGCTGATATTGAAGTACCCCTTTCTACAGGAATTACTGAAGCGATTTCAATAACTTTTTATAGTAGTTTTGGCAGTAGCAAAACTATAAATTGATCGCTTGGCAAGAAATAATTAATAAAGGCAATTAAAATTAAAAAAGGCAATAGATATGCAATTTTGCAAACAAAACCATTTCTAGATTTTTTAGAAATTAACATTAGTAAAATATAATTTATTTGCAAGAAAAACATGATCAAAATATTGATAATTATAATGTCAAAAAATTATTAGAATCGTTTCAGTAGTTCCCAAGGTAAATGTACATCAACTACAATCATTCTCCATTTAAAACAAACTTTGTTATCGATGTAGTATGCGATCTGATGCTGCTAATCATTATAAATAATTTGTATGAAAAATTTAATAAGAGGTGTGTAAATAATATAATGTAAACAGAAATAAATCAGTAATTGCGAAGTTGCAATATACTAAAATACATGAAATTTGGAAATGCCACTATCACTGTAATGTATGTATGAGCGATTCGCTGCTATGAGAATAAACATAAAAATAAAATAAATAAAAAATAACTGAATACAGCAAGTGTATTGCATAAGAATCTCAAAAATACTTGAACTTCAGTGCTGCCCGAATCATTACAATTCAATATAATGCATGTATATCATTATAATTCAAAATAATGCATGCGTTTCGCTGCCATAAAAAGAAAAAAAAACACTGGATGCAGCAATTTTGTTTAAGAATATAGAGTCATGATTTGTTTTCTATTTGATAAATCTACTTCACAAACATTGAAAAGAACATTACTCATATTTTCAATTATAGATAGCCTTATGATATTATCTATACAATGCAGAACTATTAGGTATGTGAAATCGTAAATGAAAGCTAACTTTTAAAATGCAAGGTTTTTTCATCATTCTATTTTTAACCTCCCCCCCCACCCCCCCCCCCCCCCCTCCCATTTTACAAAAAGTAGAAATTCCTGTATTGTAGCGATGATATAACAAGGCGAGTGTGATGTCTCTTCTATAGGTGTGGGCGTTCTAAAGGAAACAGACCGTTCTAATTACAAACACAAGTTTAATGTAGTAACATAAAGTTGACATGACGAGGACAGATGACGAGCACAGGAACATAAATCAACATAAAAGATTATTCATATTTTTCAAGATTCATGATCGGTAACATTTACGACCATTTTCATAACCAATTCTGGTTTCTCATATCACAAACGACGTTCTTCGCCGCTGACGTTCTGAGTTCTACTGCCGCGCGCTTTCGTTTCTCCAGAAGGGGGCGCTACTAGAGCAAGAAGAGGCATGCGCAATCCTCACACCTCCCCCTTTCGAGAATTTGATTTAGTCTTTTGAGACAAATCAATATCTGGTGAATATCTAAATAAACAAGTAAAACATATTAATACCAAAATTCAAACATTTAAAGAACATAAAAGAAAATAAACAAACAGAATACACTATAACACTAATACTAATATCTTAAAGTCCTGGGATAAAGTTAAAGTTTTTAAAGTTAAAGTTCAGACTTGTAACACAGAAAAAAAAAATGTTCAAAGTTTTTAAGTCTTTAAGTCCAATGTGAGGCATGTAGCCTACTTAGAGAGTCAGCATTCGCGTGGAGTTTCCCACGTCGGTACGTTATTTGGGCTTGAAAACGCTGTAGTGCAAGGGCCCATCTTTGAAGGCGCGCACTTTGAGGTGCACAGTCCGTGAGAAATTTCAAAGGATTATGGTCGCTCACCACAGTTACGTGCGAACCATAAATATAGTGTTCGAACTTTTTCAGGGCGAAGATAACAGCATAAGCTTCCTTTTCGATGGTAGCATAACCCTCTTGGCATTTGGAGAGCTTTTTACTTGTAAAAGCAATGGGGTGCTCTTGTTCATTTTCATCTTTTTGAGATAGACAAGCGCCTATCGCATACGAAGAAGCATCTGCATGTATAATAAATGGTTTCTGAAAGTTCGGGGAATAACAGATGGGTGATTTACTGATCGCCTGTTTCAACTCAAAAAAGGCTTTGTCACAATCCTCAGACCAAGTAACTTCATTAGGGGCACGTTTCTTCGTAAGTTCAATCAATGGACGAGCTATGTCGGAGAATGAAGGAACATAGGATCGGTAGTAAGATAGAAGACCTAATATGCTTCTGACATCTTTCTTTGACTTGGGAACTTCTAAGTTTTGTATCGCTGATACTTTGTCGGGATCGGGTGCATGTATACCGGATCCTACCACATGACCTAGAAATTTTATTTTTCCTCGTTTTCGTCGTCTTCCTGTACTAAATGTATTGTTCATTGGGCGAAAGCCATCACGTGTATAGGGCATTCCATTAGATGAGTCCATGTTTTTTCCATGTTTTTGACGTCATCTCCGGTAATGGAGCTGGCGATTTGGTGTTTTTATTGGCGTTCTTCTGGTAACCTCGTATAACGGAAGTTTGAAATGTTTATTTTTGTTGAGATAGACATATGAAACATGATATAACACCAGTTGTACAACTTTTAAGGAACATAAGATAATATATTTAAGAATATTATCTTAATTTACATTAGAAGTTATCACCGAAATAGTTACTAATGAATAAAAAGGTTTTTTGTGCAGCTATGATCATATATATATATATGTATACATATAAATGATTTTTCACTCAAGAATTTTTATAAAGCAAATGAAAATTTGTATTTACGATTAATTTCTATGTTGCGAACAGAAACTTTCATATAATTCACAAAATCGTATTTAATATAAACGCATTTTAAGAAGATTAAAACACATTTGAGTAGTAGTTAATAAAAGTGTGAAGGAGTCTTTATAAAGATTATTATTTGTAAATTTTTGCTTTTGTACAGAAATTTTTTTATTCACTGTTAATATTTAAATTTCTTATTAATTCTTCAATTTTCCTAATTAGAATTTATCAAATTATTAAATCTGTGCTTAAAACTTATGATATAGTTTAACAAATTCAGGATACTTTAAATTCATTAGCAACATTCATAAATCAATGTATGCCAACAAACTAGAGCTGTACTGAGTACTCAGCTAAGTTTTGGTGGAGTTTTTTTTTTTTTTTTTTTAAGCATTATTGTCATTGTCATTATTGAATACCCCTTCCCTCTAAAAAACAAGTTTTTCAAAACTATTCTTTGTAAAAATGAATAACATGAACTGGCTTTCTTTTTAAATTTCATTTCTTAAATTTGCAATTTAAAAACAGATAATAAAGAATTTTTTTTCATTTCTATTACTTATTTTTGTAAGTCAAACAAAATAAGTAGATATTTTTTTTTTGTCTAACATTGGGACAAAAATTTAAATTATCATGTTAATTTAAAATTTTTATGAAAAACCAAAGAATAAAGGGCATTAATATATCTGTAAGAAATAAAATGCTTGAATGTTAAACTTGTAGAAAGCTTTTGATCACCATTTCAATATTCCCCTCGCACCTTAATATTTATATGTAAACAATTAATGCTTATTTATTTCTTGCATTTTATTAAAAAAGGGATTGAAAGTTGTAAAAGTCAAAAGAGTCATTAATACAATTTATTTCTAATTTATGTATACATTACTCTAATGAAAAGGCAAATTTTCAACTGTAAACAAAATAGAAAGAATGACTTTAACAAAACCTGCAAGAAATTAAACTTATATCAAATGTCAGAGCTGTTTATACAGAGATAATCAGCAGAAACTTTCAAAATGTTATCCGTTTCAGGGGTCGATACAGGAAAAATTTTGGGCCTATTTAGGGTCCCTTCACAAAAATCAATTTAATAAAATGGACCCCTTCACAAATGTCAGTTTGATAAAATGGCCCCTTCACAAAAATCAATTTGATAAAATGGTGCCCTTCACAAAATTCTATTCCATAAAAACTTACTATTTATTATTTATTTATTATTTTGTGATTTTTAAAATGCGTAATTTGTAAACAAACAAGTTCACCAGAGAGGAAAACTTCAGCAAAAGGATTTTAAAAGTTTTTGTTTATAAATGTTTGTTTCGAATTTGATTAACTAGATTTCAACTTTTGTTACAAAATTTTATTTTTCAGAAAAATATAATAAATTTCACAAAAATAACCTTTACTTTTCACAAAATGGGCCCCCAAGAAAAAAAAACTGCATCACTTTCATTGGTATTTTAACATTTATATTACCTTTCATATGCAAAATGCAATATTTAAAAAAAAAATTTCAACAGTTAAATCTTATTTCAACATTTGTTATTATTATCTCTCTCTCTTTTTTTTTCTTTTTTTTTATATTAAGGTTGTTTATTCTCAAATTCAAACTGTCTACTTTACGACATATTTTTTAATTCATTTTTTATCGTAAATTGGCAGTTATTGTTATTCAGAAACTTATGTAACTGAAACACGTTTTCCATTTTTTTGGTAAACGCAAAAGATCTTTCAGAAAATACTGTCAAAGTTACCATTTTGAACTGGATTTCTGTACGTGACAGCCAGAGAAAGTATAAAACATGCCGTCACATGAAACGAATAGCTTGTAACTCGATAAGTAATTTATTTATCAAAAAATGGAAAACTCATTTTGATTCCAGATTGCTTCCATGGTCAGGCCTGCCAATTTTATGTCTTTGCATTTAAAAATGTGTCAGAAAGTTTCACGCTATTGAGCAGATTACTAGAAATACAAAAATATTTATTAACAAAAGCAGTCTGATTTATTAGGAGTAGGAAATTACATATCTGAAATAAAGAATTTTTTATACTTTGTTATAAAGGCACACACAACCAATTTTTTCAATATTTATACGATTTATTTACTTATACAGAAGTCTTATCTGTTATTACATACATACAGAAGTAATTTACCTAATATAAATCAGAAGCAGCTTTTTAATACATTTCATGAACATTGGTTCCACCACTATTTCAAAACAATGACCTTCATCGCAGATTCTTACAAATTTTTGGAGTAGATTGATTTAGAAATAGTGGTAGAAAATAGGGCCTAATATGGCAAATTGGCTGAGTACTCGGCCAATACCGAGTAGTTGCAAGAATTTCATGTTTTAAGCATATTTAAAGACAAATTAATTTATAAGTGATCTATAAAAAGTTATTTGAATATAAATGTATAATATATGCCATAATTCATAAAAACTATTTACTCGGTACATAAAAATTTATCTATAAAACATAGAAAAAGGTAAGAAAAAAACCCCATGCAAAATTAATGTAAATTGAAGTTTAATTTTATATTTATATTAAAAAAAAAGACATTTCTAAAACTGTAGGAAAAGACTGATTTTGGATAAAGAAGCAGTACGTAGAATTAGAAAATACAATAAATGCAATTTAAAAAAAATAATAATTATTAAATTTGCTGTATGGCAAATTATGGTACAAAAATACTAATCATTCTACATTTTCTGGAGATAGGGCATTTCTTTTATTGGTTGTAAATTTGGCCTGCTCCAGAAAAAATGTGTTCACTGCGAGCACTGATAAAATAGCATTTTAGCACATTACACACACACAAAAAGAAAAGAAACTGTAAAGCCTTTTTGGTGCTTTCGTGTTATAGCGGCCTCCACAATTACAATTATGTCAAGGTTTCAGCTCTGATTTCGCCAAGATCATCAAAAAGCTTATATATGCATCATATATACACATATTATTCCAAACACCCATATGCGTCATTACATACATATTATTTATGTCTTATATGTCATATATATACATCCTATATGACTTATGCACATGTTATATGTATACATCATATATGTGTTATATATGACTAATAACTCGGCCATATACATCACAAAAGTAATGATTTAACGTAATAATTATGTCATACATGCTTTATAATTTGGCGATAAATCTTTGTCGCTTGACGATTCATCCTCAAGGGCCGCTATTACACTATAGTACCCAATTTTTTTAATCAAAAGAAAATAAGATACTTTTAAAAACTATGAAACATTTTGCATTATTCAAGGAATTGCCATCAAGCAATAACCATTTTTGATAGACAGATTTCAGGTATCAAAATGACAAATGGGTAAAGATGTGTTAAATAATCAATTTTAATTTCATATTGGTTAATTGAACTATTTATATATCAATTCTTTTTTTATATATATTTTTTAAATAATGCTACTGTTTTAAAATTTTTGAATATTCAAAAATTGTCATTAAAAGGTCCACAATAAATGAAATAAAATTTCAAAAAATGAAGTTAATTTAAAAAAATTGAAGTTAATTTTAAAAAATATGATTATATTATATGCACAAGATGCATGTTTATAAATAGGTATCTATATAAACACACACACACATAGAAGTGTTACAACTAAGCACACTTCATGTTCGCATCAGTGATTCTTTCTTAAACACAACTACTCGGCCAAAGCACTACTCGGTGCACCAATAGTAGAAAAAATAATAAAATCTGCCAGTGGCAGGTTTGTTTATATACCTTAGCTATTAAATTAAAATTAATGCATTATTAATCAGTAATTAAATTTCAAATCTTCATCTTGATGGAGTTTCTGTGTATTCAAGTTAAAAAATGTAATTAATGAATAAACAATTGGAATAATAATACACAAATAAAATAAAATTAAATAAAAATATTTTATTTTTCAACATTTTTCGAAAACACATGAAAGTAACTATATATATATATATGTTAAAATTTATTCAACCCATATGACTTAAAATAGTTAAACACTTAGAAAGAGAGCAGTTATATTTGAATGTAATTTTTTTGAAATTATTTATTATAATAATCATCATTCGTTTATTGCCCCCGGATTTTGCACAAATGATACCAATGCTATCAGAATATCCTAGATACTTCTAATTATTTTAAAAATATCTTAACAAATATTAAACATTAATTTAAACACAAATATTAAACAAATAAATATTTCAACTAAACTGCTTGTTATCTCCAAGATTAAATTGAAGGTTGCAAGAAACATTAAAAATCTGGGTACTTCTCTATTATCCCGTCGACCACTTTTCATAATAAAAAACTATCGCCAAACTGCAAGATTAAACGCCAAAAACGCAGTCCCATTTACTTGATGTCAGAAGCATTATACGTGTTTGTTATGTCATCAAGTGGTTTTTAATTCGACATGTGTGTGTATTTTTCAGTTTTACTGATTTATGAGTTATTTCATTCATTAAAATAACAATTGTGTCCTTAAATTCCTATATTTTATTTATTTATTTATTTTGATATTCCAACGGCAACGTTCTCCTGTTTATTTGGCATTACAGTTTGACGATAGTTTCTTGTTATGTAAAGTGGTCGATGGGATAATAGAGAAGTACCAAAATCTGTACACTACTAACATAACATATTATAAAGCTGTTAAGTAAATTGTAATGCTCAAGTAATCATGACATTCATATAATCTTTTCACAACTAAAAATAATTCATTAAGATATGTTATTTAATTCCTTCAATTAATATTTATCTACTCTAAATGGATACCAAAACTTTTATCTTCAAACATGTGTCTTTATAAACATACACAATTTTTATTTGATAAATATATGCTCTTTTAATTCCAGCAATCCATGGTTCATATTAATCTACCTTTAAAATCACATTCACCTGTCTTTAAAAGTACAAGCAGTTTTTACAATGTATGTAGTTTATTTAATAATTAAATTAAAATAAATTATTCTCAAAATTCAGATAATTGCTTGCAAAATATCAGCAAAAGCTGGAAAGTAATAAATACTTTATTTTTTAAGCAAAATATTAACCAAATATACTATAATATTCATCACAAATGCAATAAAAGAGTCTTAATATTGAAAAATACTAGAAATTTTCTTATTAAAATGACCTATCAAATGTATACAATCATAAAAGTTGTGTACGAAAAGAGCTTTTCATCTACTTTGAGAAGGATGAAATCAATATTCGAGATAATATTTTGCATAGTAACTTTTCACCATGTATGAAAAGAAGGGCCACAGAATAGACATTCATTAGCTCTCCCCCCCTTTCCAAAATAAATTTATACACAGAATTTTCGATCCATTGCTTTTATTTTTATTTTAAATATGAAATAATTGGTAGAAAGTACATTATCTTAATATTTTTGTTTTTTAAATTTCAAATCAAATTGGAAAAGTAAATTGATTTGCCATTAGATGAGTTTGTTAATAAAATGTGTAGCTCTCATAGTTCATTTACAGGGACACACAAAAGTAAAAAACATGCAAAACTTATCATCATGATAACATCAGAAATGGTGAATCAATTCGGGTCTAATTGGGACAGTGTATTGACCTTGCAAGTATCTTTGATGTATTCAATTCATTATTCAAATATCCCAGGTCACCTAATGTAAAAACCAGCCATGTTCAAAGCAAAGGTATATAAAATTAACTGGTACTATTTTACTTTGGGATGTCCGATTGCATGACTTTTTGCCTTAATTTCATTATTTCTTTTTTCTACCGAAAGATGAATTAAATCTTTTCGTGCTCCTCTTCTATACTGGCACCTGGGGCAAAAAATGAAAGAAAGAAAATACCATTGTATAAGTTGTGTAGTAACTTAATTTTAATAAAATTGTAATTAATTTAAAAATCATATTGAAAATTTGTTAAGATGAATTGCATTCGATTATAACTATATACAGTGACCTCTCCCTTACTAAACAAATAAATATTTCAACTAAACTGCTTGTTATCTTCAAGATTAAATTGAAGGTTGCAAGAAACATTAAAAATCTGGGTACTTCTCTATTATCCCGTCGACCACTTTTCATAATACTTTCAGGGGACTGTAGAAAAAGTCGTATAACTGAGAGATCATCTCATTATACAAGTTTCAAACTTTACATTTATTAATTATTTTACCTATATTAAAAATGATAAGTTTTGAGTACTAAGAACAGATTTTAACAAAATTTAGAAAAATAATAATAAAAAATAAAACATAGTTTAAAAAGTTCACAAAATAGTTCACTCACCACTATGTTTATTTTGAAGATTAACAGATCAGATTTTTTCAAAAAATGAAGTGATATTAGTTTGCCTCTGTCGTCGACTAAAAGAGAAAATGTTTTTTTCTAAGTCTATTAAAGTTTTTAAGCTATTTTAGGAATATTCATTTTGGTGGACATAATTCTTTAATGTATTTATAGCGGCACTTGCTTCTGAAAAAATTACAACAGCAGAAACATTGTTTCCATCTTTGTCACCCTCTGCTCTCACGTCTTCATTACTGATATCTTCAAAGATTTCTCATTAAAGAATTCCCATAAGCTCTTAAAATCGGGTTTATCTGTTGACCTAGCAGTTTGGTCTTGTGAAAAACCACATTTCCTAAAACAATTCTTAACTGTCTCCGATGTCACATTTTCCATGCAGATGCTGTAAGATGCGTGGCATCTAAAATGGAAATTGCTTTAGCTTCCTTTTTGTTTTCCAAATCAAACTCCTTCTGTAGTTTACTTGAAATTCTTTATAATCCCTAAATCTAATAGCTTTAATCTGTTTGTAGAATCTGCTGGCAAAAATATAACTTTAATTTGTTGCAGAAATGGTACATCTTTTATATCTGGATGTGATGGACACTGATCCAGGAAAGTGCATTTTGCACTAACCCTGATTACTCACTCAGTACTATACAGAGACATGATCTGCAGGTGGTCATTTGGCTTTTGTTAATCGGTTTTCTTAAATAGCAGGCACAAGAAAATTCCATACAACCACCTTCCCACCATAGATTTCATCGTTAATAACACACCAAGGTAGATAAGAAATGTTATTCATTATTTATAAATACTTTAACAATAGTCAAAAGGATAAAGATAAGAAGCGTTAATGATTTGTACTTTAATGATTATAAAAATGAATTCTTGAATGGGAAATGTAAACTCGCTTGAAATGTTTAAAGCGTCATATAAGTGAGAGAAGTTTAGCATTATTTCCTATAAAGCATGGATGGGACCGAGAGAATTCGGGATATAACCGAGAGTCATATAAGTGAGAGGTCACTGTAAATAATATTTGTGAGATTTGCAAAATGTGTTTTTTTTTCTTATACAGGGTATCTCTTCTTATCGTTTACTAATTAGCTAATTTCTAAACCATTAGTTTTAGAAATATAGTTCCAATTGCAAAAATGTCTCAAACTTTGTTTTGCATCACATAAAAATCGATTACGTAAAAATTATTACTTTTTAAATAGTTAAGGAATTAAAAATTGTATAGAATGCCTGGGTCCAATAAGTTTTATTTAGAAAATTTTTAAGTGTTCTAACAAGTATAACAGTAAAAATTTATTCTTCAATGACTAAAACTTACTGAGTTATACTTAGAACTTCATGAATTTTCAGTGCTTGAATCACTAAAAATGCAAAAGTGTCTTTTTTTGTACTAGAAAATCTGACAATGCATGAAATTCAAAGTATCCTAACTAGCTAAGTTTTTATAAGTTACAAGCAAAAATTGAGTTTAACCATGCAAATTTATTTTAATGATGTGGATTTATCTCAACAGAAAACAGTGTCAAAATTGTTTCAAACATTCTGTTTAAAAGACGTTTAATTAAAATGTCCATTGGCAGCATACAAAGAGATTAGTTACATGTTATAAAAATAATAGGTTGTTGGAACCTGTTGTCTATCCAACTGTAAGGTTGGAGGGGGGGGGGGGGATGATGCTATCGGTTAACCAAAAGTAACTATTTCCCATCCATAGAGCTCACCAATGCTGTCATTTCTTTGAATGGCACTAGCAGTTTCACCGAGAATATAAGAAGACTTCAAATGTAATTACAAGCTCTGTTTATTGATAATCCAGGTTCTTTACAAGGTACACAATACAACGCCTGTAATCAAATGCCGGAGAGGAGGTAAATGCAAATACATGTTGATACTATGCAGAGCAAAAGCTGAGTATCTCTAGAAAACTGTCATAACTTCCACAGATTGTATAAGGAATGGCAAAACAATAGAAATTTAATTAGCCAAAAATATATATTCTGGCGATACAGGAGTCTGAACAGACAGACACATGTGGTTTTATCTGTTAAAGTGAATGAGATTAAGTCAAAGAGCAATTATGAATTTTAACGCCGGCCTGATTAAAACCGCATAATGGAGCCTTGTGAATTTTTGCAAGAAACCACCCTAAAATATTACTATGTAAAAAGTGGAAGATGAGAGCTAAAAATATGACTAATGGGTGCTGATGTACCATAATATGGCAAGTAAAAGGCTGTGTGAATAAGAAACAAAAGAAATCATTTTTATAAGCCGTGAGAATTGACAGCATATACACTAACCGTCGAAATATAGATGTACTACATCTGTGAACAAAGATTTCTCATTGTTTCCAGGCACAAGACTTCTTTTCTTTTCTTTTTTTAAATAGATGAAAATGCAGTCAGAGTGTAATAACGAGCAAAATAAAATGATAAATTAATTTTTAGGAAAAGGAACTGGGAATAAATAATTCGTAAGCTGGCAATTAAGTTTCGCCTTAAGATAAAATTTAGAAACCTTATACTTTTGGGGGGGGGGGGGGGGCAATCCAAACACATAAATTACATTGTAATATATCAAGTTAAATCTCCCTCCTTCATATCCTTAAGCTCACTTCATGTGCACATCAGTGATTCTTTCATATACACAACTACTCGTTAGTTACTTGGCTGAGTACTCAATATTTGGTTAAAGTACTACTCTATACACCGCTAATAAAAACAAAACAGCCAACAGCAAAAAAGAGAAAAATCTCTCTCCCTCTTCCCACTCCCAGAATTCAACTTAATTATACTTCTCTGGGTATCAGAAGCAGAAGTGAGAATTTCAGGGATTGGGGGGGGGGGGGGGACTTAGATGATTGATTATGTTTTGTTACAATAATGCAGAAAATTTGAAAAAATGTTTTTTTTTTTTTTTTTAGGATTTTAAATTTTGTGGGCTCGGGAAGAAAGAAGGATTTAGATGAATTTTATTTTATTAAAGCAAAAATTCACTAAAATGCGGAAGAAGCTTTTCTCCCCTGTATTTACCTTTTTACTTCTAAATTAATGATAAATCAGTGTTTTAACGAATTTAAAAAAAAAACTCGATCATAAGTCCTCACTGTCAGCCCCTAAATTTGACTGGTTTTGCTTTTGAAAACGGGGGAGGGGGGGGGATTACATTTGGGTTTTACAGTAATTATCTTACTTATAATAAAATCCAAAGGCAAGAAAGTGTCTGTAACGGTACCGGACACGACCACTCTGATTTGCGAATCGACCATCGTTAAACGCCATGTTAGGCTTAATGAAAAAACCTATTCTAACATATGACAACTAAACGATAATTTCTCCTACTTGAAATCATGTCTTTCAAAATAAATTAATGTCTGTGAGATGACTTACATTAAATTATGTTTATATTCTGGGGTAACTTCAGTTGAAATCAGGTTTATTGCTCCATGAAAGTAAACAAACAAATGATTCATTCGTCGTGAACGTTTAAAATATTAAACCATGAAAGTAACCCTTCGAAATGCGATCGCAATCGGAAGAAGTTACGTTCCTCCGTCCATACTCGCTAAAATACTTCCTTCATTCGTTGTGAGCCTTTATCGCCATCTATCGGAGATTAATATAAACAAAATTTTCTTCTGTACTTTTAATTCTCAATGAATACAGTGACCTCTCACTAATACGCGATGCGCTGTAATTATTTTTCAGCACCAGTTCCTTTTTAAAGTAATTTTCTCCTTATTTAATCGTAGAACTTATAAATCGAATTTTACTGTTTTAAAATAGTGGCACAAAAAGTAATTTCTGAACATCGCGTATAAGTGAAAGGTCACTGTATTTCTTATAAAATGTAATTAGAATATAAGGAACATGTAATTGTAATGCAGTATACTACATATATTAATTATATCAATGCAAATAAAATTTTGTATTTTAGCATAGCAGAAACTTTGTAGTGAAAATAAATTTGTAATTTAATATGAAAAAAAAAACTTATTTAATAAAAGATGATCTTTAATGATCAAAACTTATCACAGGTTTCTTTAGGCATGTTTATAAAAAATCTGAATTTAATTTGAGATAAACTTTTTAAATTTTAAGTTATTTAATTATTATTTTGTCAAATTAACTTTCTGTTGAATTTGCACTTTGTTCCGTATTTTATCAATTTTGCTTGCATTGTAAATATAATGAATATTTTATATCAAATATAATTAAAATATAAGGAATGTAATGTAATACTGTGGTACAACAAGTATTAGTTATATCAATGCAGATAAAATTTTGAATTTTAACATAGTATCTTTGTAGTAAAAAAAAAAAAATATCAGTCATATTAATACAATTAATAAATGCGATTTAATTAAGAAGTAAAATAAATTATTTTAATGATCGAAATTTATTACACTTGAGAAATCGGAATTTGAATAATGAAATGTTTACTCTGCTATAGCAGGGCAGTTTAAAAGATCCAAATGACGCAGATTGCCCAAATGACTCGAAATTTTTAATGTCGCTTATAAAAATATGCTTTGCAGCGCTGCCTGAAAGTGCGGGTGAAGTGTTAGAGCAGTTTTTACGAGGTTTGTATGCAAGGCTCCGCCTCGATTTTATTAGGGGTCCGCAAGCGGGCCCGGAGATGTATTAACCCAGCAATGGGAGTAGATGATAAAAGAGAGTTCTACGCCAGCGCAGTTCGCGCAGTCGACCTCTGAAGGTGAAGTTCAAGGTTACCGGAAGTGGCAGGTGTGGACACCGGAAGTCGCAGGTAGGGATAACAGGCATGTTGAGACAGGAAGTGAACAGGAAGTATGATCGGAAACGCGAAAGGAAGTTTAACCGGAAACACGACAGGAAGTGAATGCGATAAGGAGAGAGGGGGAGGGCTTATTTTTGTGGGGGGCTTATGCGAACCTGAAATAAAAATGGAATTATTTCTTACTTTGTAAAAATTTAACATAAAATGTATCTTTTTTTTTTTTTTTTTTTTTTTTTTTTTTCCACCTGAAATAAAAATTTTATTTGCTAACTAACACCTAATATAAAAATGGAAATCTTTCTGACTTTGTTTTACTTTCTAAAAGTTTTACATGAAATTTATTTTAAGACTGGAAACGCGACAGGAAGTAAGACCTGAAACCGGATTAGACATGCTTTTTCCAAAAAGGGTTTTCAGGAAGCAGTAAACATGTTTTGGGAACATGTTTGGGAGCTTGTTGCAACAGGAAAGGCAGTTTAAAAGACCGGAAGTGATTAAGCGATAAGAAAAATACAGGAATATACACGTAGATTTTGTTCTTTGTAGAGGGTGAAATTTTATTTTATTTTTTATTTAAAGAGTTTTCTTTTTCTTTTCTTTTTTTTTTTTTTTCATTTAAAGCGTTTCAAATTATTTTTTATATTATTTTTTTTTTTTTTTTTGTAGTGGGTTACGTATTATTTTAATTTTTAGTGACGTTAGAACCTGCAATGTTCTGTACCACACATGTCTTATCTTAGGTTATCAAGGATGTGTATGTGTTGTTATCTCTTTAAATGCGAGAGATGGGGCTTCAGACCTGCGTTGAGATATCTTTATCATAGTTTTAATGAACTGCAGGAAATTGTCTTTAGCTATTGAGTAATTCGCGAGTTTTGGTTTAATATGAATGCTAGTACATCTGTTTGTTTAATTTACAAGCACATTTCTCTTACAACATTCTGTCAACAGATCATTTCTATATTCGAAATAATAATTTAGAAGGAAAATTTTTATATGAAAATACTATGAAATTTTATTTATAGAGATTGACGAAGATAGTATGCCTAATTCTTTCTTGTACATTTCTTGTACAACATTATATTCGAAATAGAGTTTTGTTACCAAAAATAACGTGTTTATACATTTTAAAAACGAAAGCAAAGTGATTTTCAAAAATGTAAATATAAGCTATACACCCACGCATTTTTGTTATTGAATTAAATTACAAGGTTTAATATTGTATTCAGCGTAATATTTTCTTATAAAAGCCGTTTCACAAACTTGTATACTAAAAGTAATGTGTCATTTTTAGGAGAAAAAATTAATTCAAGTCATTGAGACTAATCCTTTATGGGGGAAAAATTTGTCATACTTCTTTGTGTTACATTACATCTTCCGTTTTTTAAGTTTACAAATTTGTGGACTAACTTAAATAATCGTTTTTAGGATACTTAAACAATATATATATACTTTTTAATTATATAATTTTTTTTAATTGACTTGTAATATAGCTTTTTTTTTTCTTAAAAGGGTACTGTAGAATAACTTATGTCACAAATACTACATCCTTCTTTAGTTAAATATGTTTCACTTAAGACATGACAAAGTGTCTTAGAAACATTTCATTTTGGAGTTAAGTGATTAAAGAAGAAAAATATTATTTATATAAACACAACACATAAGACCAGTGACTGAGAGGTTCTGGTTTTAAAGCTACTAGACGTTTGGGTTTAAACTTCTCTCGCGCTCGTCGACCTAACCGTTCGGAGTTTTCTTCGAACCTTGTCAATACGAATTAGGAGCCCTTAGAATGACCCCTAGAGTGACCTATATCCCAAGCGTAGATAATCGGTTTTAACAAATAACCAACCATCCACAACACATAAGACATTTTATATTATTACATTTAGTTAAGAAGTGATTTGACGTGCAAAATATTATTTATAAAATCATACAATAAGAGAATTTTAAAGATTTTTTCCTTTTAAATGAACAATTTTTAGTGACTATTTAACTTATTAAAGAGAGCGGGTATTTTGTTTAGAGTTATACGATTAAAATAAATTTTCAATAGATTTGACTTTATACAACCAACATTTTAAAAAAAGGGAATGGAATCTAGTTTTTATAAATTAACGTTTTTCAATTTTACAAATACTTCACACCCCGTCTTTTTTTCCCCCTCTTTTAGTAGACTTTACATACATAAGACATAAAAAGCGTTTTAGAATACATCATTTAGAAATTAAGTGGTTTGATAAATAAAATATTATTTATAAAAGCAATAGATACGAGAGTAATAAGGATTTTTACTTACATATGTACGAACTTCTGATAGGTAAGACTTTCTAAATCATTGTGTAAGAATTAAGTGGTTATTGAACTTATAACATTATAGGATGAAATAATCACGTGACGTATTTTTAAACCAATAAAATGTCAGTATTTTCAAACAAATAAAAAGTTAGTATTTTTACACGAGCGCCCTCTATCATTATATAAATTTCAATGAAACGAGTTCATAACATTCTACTGTGACCTGATATCGTTGTAATAGGTTGTATTTTTCATTTAAGTTATTGTGGAACGAGTTATGAATTCTTATGTTGGTGATGTAACCAACTTGGAGTGTCAACACTCATCACCAGAGTTAAATAATCAAGAGATGGATTCTACACTTTTATCCAAAGAAGGACTCGTTTCGAATTATGAAGTGAAACTCACCTCATCAGGACTAAAGAAACAGAAGTTACCCCATGTGCGTAAGATGTGTAACACAGCATTTCCTCGAAAAGTTAACTTAGTGTTTCATATGAAAAGTCATCTAAAGGAAAAATCTTTTTGCTGTGAGGTGTGTGCTGAAGTTTTTTCACAAAAGAGTGATTTACGTAATCATCAAAAGATTCACAAATTGCCCAAATACAAGTGTAGTGATTGCAACGAGATATTTTCAAGAATGTCTGACTTATTAATACACAAGAAGACCCATAAGATTCGTAAACAATATTCATGTGCAAAGTGTTGTGAAATATTTAAGTGTGAATCGGATTTTTTACAACATTGTGATACTTTTCATTACCTAACATTGCGAAATCACCTTGTTTAAAAGATTTGTTATTTGAACTTATAGTGAAGCTTATAGATTAGTTCGAACTTATAGTGAATTAAAAGACAAAATGATATGCAAAATATATGAACTAGAATTAACAGACCAAAACATACATGTACATGCTGAGAATGCCTTTTTAAAGTTGTACAACGGCTTTGAAGATTTCACAGAACGAGTGTTTAATTGGACATTATGAAAAGTTTTGAAATTAGAATTGATTACAGCTCAATATGACAGGCTTATTTGATTTGTATTAAAATTAAAAATACTTAACTATTTATAATTGTTTATTTATAATTTAAATTTATAAATTTAAAATATGTTACTAAGTTTTTAAATCATGGTGAATCGTTTTTAAATATGGTGAACCGTGTGTTGAATATTGCAACCTTGTAAGATAATGTGTATAAATTTTTTACTAACAAAAATATAAGAACTATTCTAACTACTCCTTATATCATTCGTTTAGATATAATGCTTTGCATTTCAAAATAATATATAAAGACACGTGATTAGATTTTCGTTTAACACTGATTTTAGTTATATTGAAGTTTTGTATCATGGGACATAACGAGTTAGCTATAAGTAATATTATTTTTACAAAACTTGTATGTACTGGGTACTTACAATATTTATTATTAGTGTTAAAATGTTACAAATTTGGGGAATTTATCTTAGACTTCGATTTAAAATCGGGCTTTACCATATTTTTGAACGAAAATTACATAGTAAATGTATCAGAAAAATAAGAATTTGATGAAATTTATAAATAATTAATATTTTTATCAAAGTTTAAGTAAGTTGTGACAAGACTTTTATATTTAAGTGATTGGTGTAAAGTATATTCAAGCTATGACAAAAGAGATGAGGTGGTGGATACTAGACAAGTTCAAACAAGTAAAGCAAGATAAGCGAACGATGACTCACCCAAATAGACGTGCCACACAAAAACAAGTTTGGACAAGTCAACCAAGATAAGCGAGTGATGACTCATCTAAATAGACGTACTGCATAAAAACAAGACTGGACAAGTTTAGACAAACACATGATGACGTCATTCAACAAGTTTAAACAACCAAACAATGAGCCAGCAGCAAACGGTTGTTAGCAAGGTAGAGAGAAGCAAGAATGACTGAGCGAGTGTAAGTTGGATTTAAAGTTTATTCTTATCACACACCTGAAAACTACTAACGCCTCTAGCGGCGATTGCAGCGCCTCCTAGCAAAGATAAGGGAGAAACGTTAGTTGCGTGAAGACTAACACCCAAAGTGGACGTGTTTTTCGGTAAGTGTTAATTTCTGTTTTGTTTCTGAAAGGTGTTTTCTGGGAAAGGTAATCGAGTTGTGTATAGTAATTAAACTTAAAAGTTGGCAAATAATTTAAAGTCGAACTCAAGTTAGATTAAATGTCTATGTTTTTCTGCGCATATGCAGATACAGAGTATATAGTTGATATGCACCAGTTGGTTACAAGGATAAACAGTTAGATTATAGTCTCTCAATAGTTAAAATTAAAAAGTTAATTTTGATTTACTTAAAGATTTTTAAACTTTTTGTAAACTTTAAATTTTTTAAAACTATATTTTTTTAACTTTAAAAACTTTTAGTAAACTTTATTTTTATTAAAAATAACTTATTCAACCCTCTGTTATTAAGTGAACCTAACATGTCAAATTTATTCACTTTAAACATAAATCCTAAGTTTATCAATAAGTCAATTTAATCTTTCGAAAAATATAATTAATTAAAAAACTATGCATCGTGTTGTACTCATTTTGTAGTACTTTAAGCAGTAAACCCTTCAATTAAATTAAAAATTCAGATGATTTCCTTTATCGAATATCTTAAATCGTCTATAAATACTGAAATATCATGGCTTGCTCAGTTAAACCTACCCTAAATTATAAAACCGAAAAATAATTTTTGTTGTGGGCTCGAATTCAAGTTAAAACTTTTAATTATCTCTTAATTCTATTACCCACCGATAGAGGGCGATACAAAAAACTATTATTTCATTTTAAAAGGTTCACATCTAAATTCTACTTAAACTCTAAGTCATTTCAAATTTTAACTCGTGACTTTTAAACATTTGATTGTTTTACACAATAATGTGATCGTTTGCTTTTTGAATGCTAATTAAGTTTATTGTTTTTAAGTGTATCATTAAGAAATAACTTGAATATTAAATCAATTTAACCTTAAAAAAGAAACACAATATATTCAATCAGTTGTTATCAGTGCCTTTGTGATGTAATTACCGACGCATTCAGCTGTTAAGTGAAAGGATAATAATTTGATTCCATTCAAATACGACTTTTCATTTTATTTTTCTATGTTCTTTTTCTTATGTAGGGGGAAATTTCAAAAAGTAGCCAAAGTTGTAGTTTATATTTCTCAAATATCTTAAATCTCAACTAAACTTCGTGCTTAAAAACTTACCCTAAACTATGATTTTATGACTTGATCAGTAAATATGTTATCAGTGACGTCATGTGTGGGAGAAAAACCCATCTGAAATTCCTATGTCATTCCTATGTGTATATTGTAACATCATGTCTTATCTTGTGAGTGATTAAAAGTAACACATTTTCAATCAATTCTCATGTAGTTTAAGTAACATATAATAAATACCTCGAGTTTATTTCACCAAAAATAAAATTTCTTTTAAAAGTAATGAAATTTTTCATGTTTTATATAATTTCAACAAATTTATTCACACTTTGTCTAAGACATTCAAAATGTTTAATAGTTGCTTATTTATTTTTTAAATAAGTTTTATTTTAAAAATGGAAAAAATTTACAAAGTTTTATTTTTTAAATGAGTGAGGTTAAAAAATTTCACTATTAAATTCCACTAAGTTGAATTTTTTTCAGGTATACTATTTCCACTGCTTTGAAAATGTTGTGTTGTTTTAAAAAAACTTTAACAATGTGTTAAGTCTGATTTTTAAAGTTATTAATTTTCCTTAGTTGAAAATATTATATAAGTGTAAAGTTATTATTTTTCTTAGTTTGAAATATTGTCTAAGTGTAAAGTTTACTTAAACTTAATTATTTTCTTTTGTCAATGTATCGAAATGTTTATTTGTTGCTTATTTTATAAAATGTATAACCAACTAGATATTTTTAAGTGTGTTAATTTCGTTAGGTCGAATTTTCTAAAATTTACAACCAACTAGATATTTTTCAAAGAAACTCTAACAATGTGTTAAGTCTAATTCTTCTTAAATTAAAATATTGTCTAAGTGTAAAGTTATTATTTTTCTACCTTCCATGTCTCGATGTAAAGGTGATAATCCTAAGTTTCCAATTTGCGGGCGAAAAGACATTAAAATATTTAAATGTTCTAGTAAAATGTGTGATATCTGAAATTTGGTAGTTCAAACAGCTTCCGGATAAAAATCGTCTACACGGGTTAAACATAGCAATCATTTTTTCAACATACAAATCCACACATGTAAAGATGAGTCACTCATGCACGCTGATAACAAGTTTAGGCAGGAAAATCGGCTTGCATTAGTCATTTTTTTACTCTTCGTTATCATGTTAATAGGAAGTGATCTTAGGATCTCATAGTTATGATAAGACAAACCACGTGATGTTAACAACAAAGTGTTATTCACAACAAAATTAAATTCTATTTCCTTAAAATAATTGTAATGGAAAGGATATCGTGACTATCTTGAAAAAACTTTAGGTAAGTCAATTTTTATTGTAAAACTTTTATATTATGTGAAATCTTTTTTTTTAAATGTCAACACACTCCTGTTTTCTCTGACACATTCAAAATACACAACATTAGTTTAAAAGTCACACAGTGTATGCTAAAGAAAACACTTTTTTCGCAATCAAACTATTTATTAATCATTTAAAATAATACAAATCAAATAAGCCTGTCATATTGAGCTGTAATCAATTCTAATTTCAAAACTTTTCATAATGTCCAATTAAACACTCGTTCTGTGAAATCTTCAAAGCCGTTGTACAACTTTAAAAAGGCATTCTCAGCATGTACATGTATGTTTTGGTCTGTTAATTCTAGTTCATATATTTTGCATATCATTTTGTCTTTTAATTCACTATAAGTTCGAACTAATCTATAAGCTTCACTATAAGTTCAAATAACAAATCTTTTAAACAAGGTGATTTCGCAATGTTAGGTAATGAAAAGTATCACAATGTTGTAAAAAATCCGATTCACACTTAAATATTTCACAACACTTTGCACATGAATATTGTTTACGAATCTTATGGGTCTTCTTGTGTATTAATAAGTCAGACATTCTTGAAAATATCTCGTTGCAATCACTACACTTGTATTTGGGCAATTTGTGAATCTTTTGATGATTACGTAAATCACTCTTTTGTGAAAAAACTTCAGCACACACCTCACAGCAAAAAGATTTTTCCTTTAGATGACTTTTCATATGAAACACTAAGTTAACTTTTCGAGGAAATGCTGTGTTACACATCTTACGCACATGGGGTAACTTCTGTTTCTTTAGTCCTGATGAGGTGAGTTTCACTTCATAATTCGAAACGAGTCCTTCTTTGGATAAAAGTGTAGAATCCATCTCTTGATTATTTAACTCTGGTGATGAGTGTTGACACTCCAAGTTGGTTACATCACCAACATAAGAATTCATAACTCGTTCCACAATAACTTAAATGAAAAATACAACCTATTACAACGATATCAGGTCACAGTAGAATGTTATGAACTCGTTTCATTGAAATTTATATAATGATAGAGGGCGCTCGTGTAAAAATACTAACTTTTTATTTGTTTGAAAATACTGACATTTTATTGGTTTAAAAATACGTCACGTGATTATTTCATCCTATAATGTTATAAGTTCAATAACCACTTAATTCTTACACAATGATTTAGAAAGTCTTACCTATCAGAAGTTCGTACATATGTAAGTAAAAATCCTTATTACTCTCGTATCTATTGCTTTTATAAATAATATTTTATTTATCAAACCACTTAATTTCTAAATGATGTATTCTAAAACGCTTTTTATGTCTTATGTATGTAAAGTCTACTAAAAGAGGGGGAAATAAAGACGGGGTGTGAAGTATTTGTAAAATTGAAAAACGTTAATTTATAAAAACTAGATTCCATTCCCTTTTTTTAAAATGTTGGTTGTATAAAGTCAAATCTATTGAAAATTTATTTTAATCGTATAACTCTAAACAAAATACCCGCTCTCTTTAATAAGTTAAATAGTCACTAAAAATTGTTCATTTAAAAGGAAAAAATCTTTAAAATTCTCTTATTGTATGATTTTATAAATAATATTTTGCACGTCAAATCACTTCTTAACTAAATGTAATAATATAAAATGTCTTATGTGTTGTGGATGGTTGGTTATTTGTTAAAACCGATTATCTACGCTTGGGATATAGGTCACTCTAGGGGTCATTCTAAGGGCTCCTAATTCGTATTGACAAGGTTCGAAGAAAACTCCGAACGGTTAGGTCGACGAGCGCGAGAGAAGTTTAAACCCAAACGTCTAGTAGCTTTAAAACCAGAACCTCTCAGTCACTGGTCTTATGTGTTGTGTTTATATAAATAATATTTTTCTTCTTTAATCACTTAACTCCAAAATGAAATGTTTCTAAGACACTTTGTCATGTCTTAAGTGAAACATATTTAACTAAAGAAGGATGTAGTATTTGTGACATAAGTTATTCTACAGTACCCTTTTAAGAAAAAAAAAAGCTATATTACAAGTCAATTAAAAAAAATTATATAATTAAAAAGTATATATATATTGTTTAAGTATCCTAAAAACGATTATTTAAGTTAGTCCACAAATTTGTAAACTTAAAAAACGGAAGATGTAATGTAACACAAAGAAGTATGACAAATTTTTCCCCCATAAAGGATTAGTCTCAATGACTTGAATTAATTTTTTCTCCTAAAAATGACACATTACTTTTAGTATACAAGTTTGTGAAACGGCTTTTATAAGAAAATATTACGCTGAATACAATATTAAACCTTGTAATTTAATTCAATAACAAAAATGCGTGGGTGTATAGCTTATATTTACATTTTTGAAAATCACTTTGCTTTCGTTTTTAAAATGTATAAACACGTTATTTTTGGTAACAAAACTCTATTTCGAATATAATGTTGTACAAGAAATGTACAAGAAAGAATTAGGCATACTATCTTCGTCAATCTCTATAAATAAAATTTCATAGTATTTTCATATAAAAATTTTCCTTCTAAATTATTATTTCGAATATAGAAATGATCTGTTGACAGAATGTTGTAAGAGAAATGTGCTTGTAAATTAAACAAACAGATGTACTAGCATTCATATTAAACCAAAACTCGCGAATTACTCAATAGCTAAAGACAATTTCCTGCAGTTCATTAAAACTATGATAAAGATATCTCAACGCAGGTCTGAAGCCCCATCTCTCGCATTTAAAGAGATAACAACACATACACATCCTTGATAACCTAAGATAAGACATGTGTGGTACAGAACATTGCAGGTTCTAACGTCACTAAAAATTAAAATAATACGTAACCCACTACAAAAAAAAAAAAAAAAAATAATATAAAAAATAATTTGAAACGCTTTAAATGAAAAAAAAAAAAAAGAAAAGAAAAAGAAAACTCTTTAAATAAAAAATAAAATAAAATTTCACCCTCTACAAAGAACAAAATCTACGTGTATATTCCTGTATTTTTCTTATCGCTTAATCACTTCCGGTCTTTTAAACTGCCTTTCCTGTTGCAACAAGCTCCCAAACATGTTCCCAAAACATGTTTACTGCTTCCTGAAAACCCTTTTTGGAAAAAGCATGTCTAATCCGGTTTCAGGTCTTACTTCCTGTCGCGTTTCCAGTCTTAAAATAAATTTCATGTAAAACTTTTAGAAAGTAAAACAAAGTCAGAAAGATTTCCATTTTTATATTAGGTGTTAGTTAGCAAATAAAATTTTTATTTCAGGTGGAAAAAAAAAAAAAAAAAAAAAAAAAAAAGATACATTTTATGTTAAATTTTTACAAAGTAAGAAATAATTCCATTTTTATTTCAGGTTCGCATAAGCCCCCCACAAAAATAAGCCCTCCCCCTCTCTCCTTATCGCATTCACTTCCTGTCGTGTTTCCGGTTAAACTTCCTTTCGCGTTTCCGATCATACTTCCTGTTCACTTCCTGTCTCAACATGCCTGTTATCCCTACCTGCGACTTCCGGTGTCCACACCTGCCACTTCCGGTAACCTTGAACTTCACCTTCAGAGGTCGACTGCGCGAACTGCGCTGGCGTAGAACTCTCTTTTATCATCTACTAATGGGTGTTTAAACAACTTTGTTGATCTAAACAATGTTTTGAAGATTTTATCGTACTTAATCTTTACAGAATCTTTTTATAGTGAAATCTTTTAACTATTGAAGTTCAATCAAAACAGTTTATTTCCTTCGGGAATGTCGTCGTTTATATCAAAGGATTGAATATTATTTCATAACATCTTAATGCTGTTTGTTTGTATGAAATCTTATGAAAATGAAACGTAACATTCCGTCAATTTTGACGGGGGTTATATACTAGTTATAAATAATAGTTGAAATTTCAGTAATATCTGTCTAAGTTGCACTTTGTGTAAGACGAAAATCTCCTTAACATGGAAGAGATTTTTCTCTTTTTTGCTGTTGGCTGTTTTGTTTTTATTAGCGGTGTATAGAGTAGTACTTTAACCAAATATTTTCAAGCCCTAAGAAACACAAGTGGTACTTGAGACTAGTGAGGGGGTCCAGCCCTATACCCCCCATCCCCAATATCGAGGTCAAAATTTAATTGTCATTTGGGAAAAATATTTTGATGGAAGTAGAGTTCTACACGGGTCAGGTAATCCAATTTCACTCGAACCCCATCCAACCGATGGGTCTGGTTTAAAAAACAATTTTGGAAAAACAAACACAGGCACAAGAAAATATTTGAGACAAACTTCTTACTATTTATAATTAAATGCAAAAAAATGCACGAGGATTTCTGTGAAAAATGTATATGACACATTTATAAATATTGTTAAAAACTAGTGTAAAAAGCTAACCTTAAAAATCTAATAATATACGTTGAACAGAATCATTACATAGAACCATAATTAGAGTACTGAAGACAGCATAAATTCTTAACATACCTCAATTGAATAGTGTGGTTTTCCTTCAAATGTATACTCAATCTTTTCCACCTTCATTCACAATTTTGTCTCCTGCATCAAAATCTGTTTTGAGATCCCTATTTAAATGAAATTTAGCTGGAGCAATGTTACCAAGGAATATGAAGTGAAAAACACACATATGCGCTTGGTAACACTTCTACAGCCTGTGTGTCTTCCTCTTGAGTTATCGTGTTCCATTCATTCCAAGAAAATCTTAAGATTCTGAAAAGAAAAGACATCTTATGTACTTAAAGGTCAACAGAAATGTATTAACATATCCATATATGTATAAAACAAGGCCGAAACAAGCTTTTTTTCACAGAGGGCAAACATGGATTTTGGCATCTACACCCCCCCCCCCTCACTTTTTTGCAAAGTAAATTTACAAAGAGAATTTTACAAGTTAATAATAACTGATTTATTTTAAAATTAAAAATGGGCAATCACACTTTTGTCCAATATTTATAAAACCTGTGAAACTGGAATCAAAATTAACTAGAAAAATTCTGGTTTATACAGGTTTTCCTATTAGCAAATAAAATTGCTGGTTTTCTTTCTGTTGAAACCATGTAAAGTTTTCATTTAAGACAAGATTCTGTTGCACACAGATTTTACTGTAGTTGTATTACATTGCAATTAAGCAGGTGTTTAAAGTCATATGAGTCACAATGTCTTAAGAACTGAAAAACCAGGATTTTCTGTAGGTATAACAATGAATTCCATTTCAATACCGTAAAATATATGTGTGCCTGTATAAAATATATACAGCCAATTTCACAGAAGTATCTCTTCCTATTAATAAACTGTTATGTCTAGATTCTTTCCTAAACCTAACATAAATTATCAAAATTATAATAGTGACCTAGTAGAACAAAAGCAAATAATTTTTAACTAAGTATTATATTTTGTGAATTTTCCAACCCACAGTGTTTAGTGTCCCAATCACCTCAATTCTTCTTTTGGATTTTCCAACTGAAAAACATTTTTACTCAAATTTCATATCTATATATTTTGTATCAAACAACAAACCAAATGTTCATATTTGGCATCCTCGGCACACCCTCTTAATTTCGGCTCTGGTATAAAATAAGAGATTAGTGTTAGTTCTTTACAGAAGGGCCTGATTATCACAACGGAAAACAGGGCGGCCTTGTATTTTTCTTAACCCCTTGAGGGGCGGTGGTATATAATATATACCACTTAATTTTAATTCCCAAACGCCACATTGACACCGGAATTTTGGAATCAAATTTTACTTTTATAATATACGTGAAGAAACGCTTCTACTTATTTTGAAATAAATTTTGTTTTTAAATGCCGGTGTGATTCACTGTTTTCAACATTTTAGAAACATAAGTACTTTGCCCCTGAAAGGGTTAAAGTGAGTACAAATAGTGGTTAAAAACATGTTACAAGGGCCCAATAGTGGATCTTTGTACTAAGGCCTCATGTAAGGTTAGTTAGGCCCTACTTTAGATCATGTATTCATAAAAATCATGCATTTTATAAAAAACAAATCATGCTTGTTACACTCAATCTGAACAACAATTTAGTTACATTAAGCTTTAAAATGAAATTAAAATATAAAATAATATAAGAATCTTACACTTGCAAACACTGCAAATCAAACAATAAATTCGGCAAATCATTATTGAGAAAATAAATATTCCCTTTATGGTACTGCCCTACAAAATATTAAAATTAATAAAAGCATATAAACTGCACGACTGCGTGGACAAAGATTAATAAATAAAAAAACATCGATTTTGAATAAAACGCGTATAACTTATACAATAACATTTAATTGCAAGACAAAAATAATAATGATAATAAAGGGTACAGATTGTACTAGTTGTTAAAAAAGGGATTGTTAAGAGATATAGCTGCTCAGTTACAATGACTTTAAATAAAAGTGCATGAATACATACTTTCCCAGTTGTGTGTATAAAATCTATAAAATTAGACAAATCTTATTTTTACAAAGCAATTTTTTTTTTTTTTTTTGCCTAAGATACGAACTTTTCATCCCCACCCACTTAATTATTATATTAAATTCGTAAAATAACACCGATCAAAAATAGTTGAAATAACATGATCAGATCCTAACATTACAGAAATTGTAACACTGACATAACCAAAAAAGACAGAAAACACTTACCTGATATATTTTTTCCAGTTTACATAATTTTTTTTCTGTATGCTAGACATTTTAAACGCAACACACGTCTTGATTTTCATCAAAACAAAACAAATTTTAAAATATAACAGAAAAGAAGTACTTGGCAATCAAATAAAGTGAGATAAAGAAGCCAATGTGGTAAACATGAACTCGCTCTAAGTGCGTCAGAGTATGTGCAGTAGATTGCGCAGATTGAAGATTCTGGGTTCCATGTTTTTGACGTCATACTGGAATGATCTATACTGTTTCTTCCGCACAGTTTCCTTTATTTTCACTTTAACATAATTTTTAGAAAGTTCATTTTCATTTTTATTTTCGTCGATCGTCACTTCCTTAGTCGCTGTAAACTCATCAATCTTCTCATATCTTTTCTGGCGTTTTTCTAACATCATGTTGTCAGGATGATTTAACTTAAGGAATACATTGGGTTCTTTGTTTGCTATTTCATGTGATTTCACACAACCATTGACTATAATGTAGTCAGAATTTTCATCGTAAACAAGAGGTTGTTTCTCGCTGAACTCAATCGTGTTGGATTCGGAACTTCCATCAAGTGTTTCTGGCATTGTATTATTGAAAACAGAGTAAGATTCTTCTGTTGTCGTGACATCAACTTTTGAATCTTTATTTTCAGAAATTATGCTTCGTCTTATATTTTCTTCCTTCATGTCTGCTGATGCAATCAAATATTTATCCGAGGTACTTGCATTCTTTTTAACATAATTCGGGGTTTCGTATTCGGTTTCTTCATCAGGCGTGACTGCATAGTTTGAGGGTTCGGAAATTGAAATTACGTTGTTAACTATGGGAGTATCTTTCATAATATTGTGTTCACTCTGTAAATAGTTTTGGACTTCTAAATCTTTTGAATTATGTAAAATTTCTTCTTCTTGCCTAATTTGGGGATCTTCTTCCTTATAATAAATTTCCGTTTCGATTTGATCTCCACTCTCTATTACGATTAAATCGGCAACAGTACATATGTCATTTTCATTATTATTAGTTTCTTTCGTGATCGATTGTGTAATACTAGTACGCGGGTTAGAGTTATTTTTCGTCTCATCGAATAATTTATCCAAGTGATATAAGAAATTCTCATGAACGGAAAAGCTATTAAGTTCATTTTTGTTAGCTGTCGAACACTGATTTAACAAAGGGTCATTTTTCTGTTGACTTTTAAATTTCTCTGAATCATTTATAAAAGTATCAGGGTCGTCGCCAGGTGCGTGGTCAATGTTCTCGTTTGCATTCGCATTTTCAACTGACACATGGTCTAAAATTGAAGCAGACAGATCTACAGTGTTGGTTTCTTTCGTATTGTCACTTATCGCGTCAACATTACAATTTAATGCCTTTTCATTTTCATTATATTTATTCAACTCATTCAATTCATTATATGTATCAAGAGAAAATAATAAATCATTAATTAAATTATCAACCACAGCACATATTATCATAATATTAGGATATATCTTGGGGTGTAATTTATCAACTGCAATACTCAATGGAATATTTATTAAAGGAGCTTTCAATTGGTGACCGAATGCAGATTGCAATATTATAGTACCACAAGGATTTTTAAAGTATTCGGGTACACAATTAGCCTTTATTATAGAAATTTGAGTTCCACTATCTACTACGCCATGTAATATTTTATTACCACATTCGATATCTACTGTCGGTAATGTTTCAATTAATTTCGTTTCTTTTCGCGGTGTTCTCAAATTAAAAATCTCATCCGATTTGACTCTAGCAGTGAGTGCTTTTTCATTTGCATTCGAAGTATCTTCCCTATCAACTTTATTGGCATTGCGAAATAAATAACTACATATCGTAACATTATGGTATCTGCCGCAATTCGTGCATTCTTTATCTTTTATGGTACAATCTTTAGCGACGTCTTTACCTTTCTTTAAGCATAAAAAACAGCGCCCTTGTGCTTTTAATTTAGCTATTTTCTGATCAACGGGAAATTTATTGCACTCCTCAGTCGAATGACTATTACAAGAACAAAATATACAAAAGGTTTCCGCGGTAATATGAGATACTTCAGAATTAATTCTATCACTAGCGAACATTTGTTTACGAAATGCAGTGGAATCATTATTATACGACTGCTTTAACCTTGGGTTATCTAAATTGCCAGTTAAATAATTTTGTTTTTCTCTCGACTCTATTTCGGTACGAATAAATAATAACAAATCATCAATACTTGATTGCGTGTCACTGGAATTTTTTATACATTGCTTATTATATTCTAACGAAAGATTATATGGCAAGGATTTAAGAATTATTGGTGTCAACAGGTTATCAAATCCATTTGATTCAATGTCTAAAGACCTGAGACTTCTTATTTGCGATTGAATCGTATCAAATAATTTCCGTAGAGCGGTTACATCATTTGTTTTCAATACAGGTTTCAAAGATAATAAAGTATTTATATGTGTCGTCACAATGAGATCCTTTCGGCCAAATTGTTGTTTCTGAATTTGGACAGCTTCCAAATAATTTTTATCTGATAACGCAAACCCGGAAATAGAATTATATGCACTACCACCTAAATAACTTTGTAAATAGCTCATTTTTTCAATATTTGACAGTGAATCATTATCATGAACTGCTATTTTGAATGAGTTCCAAAAGTTTTGAAACTTACTTATATCGCCGTAAAATTTCTCAATTTTTAATGTAGGGAGTTTAACAGATTGCGCAACTAATTCTGCGTGCTTATTATCGGCGTGAGATACGGGGGAAATTTGGCTTTTGCTATTATTTTTCAATTTCTTATTAATTCTAAATTTCCATAAAGTTATTTTTTCATGATATTTGATAGAGGTCTTCGCGTCTCTTTCGATTTCATTTTCATCATTAATTAACGCTAAAATTTGTTCATCTTCTAAATTAAGGTCGATACCTTTCTGTTCTAGCTGAGCTAGGTTTTCTTCTAATTCCACCAAATTCGGCGATTCTAAAACCCATGCATCTTCGATCTTTTTAATAATAGATGTAATAGATGCTTTTATTACCCCTCTAGTTTTTTTAAGTTTAGTCAGTTGATCGGCCATACTTAAATAATAAAATTTACCTTACCTCTGTATAGGTTATCCAAAATTTTTCTTCACTATAATATTTCACTATAATATTTCCCTATAATATTTCACTATAATGTTTCACTATAATATTTCACTCCGTAATCCAGTAATACAGCCTGTTTTTCATCCATTAGTTCTGACACCAGTGTGATGTCTCTTCTATAGGTGTGGGCGTTCTAAAGGAAACAGGCCGTTCTAATTACAAACACAAGTTTAATGTAGTAACATAAAGTTGACATGACGAGGACAGATGACGAGCACAGGAACATAAACCAACATAAAAGATTATTCATATTTTTCAAGATTCATGATCGGTAACATTTACGACCATTTTCATAACCAATTCTGGTTTCTCATATCACAAACGACGTTCTTCGCCGCTGACGTTCTGAGTTCTACTGCCGCGCGCTTTCGTTTCTCCAGAAGGGGGCGCTACTAGAGCAAGAAGAGGCATGCGCAATCCTCACAGCGAGCATTTTATTTTTCCTCATAGAAGCAACCACTCCAGGTGCTAGTTCTAGGAAGATTTCTAATTATAGAAACAATCTACTGCTTTTTTTTCAATCAAAACATTTTATCAACATCAAAGAATCAACAAAATTACGTGAAAACAATTAAATCTGAATTACTATGAGTACATAAATTATATGTAGAGAGAATAAATACTTCTAAATATATATTATTTGCTAAATAAGTTTTTGTTATTTTGGTTTATTATTATACTATATTAAATGCACATCTAAAATCTATCCACATTTATATCTATTGCCTGAAGTATAATGGCCAAGAAAGTTGACTAGCACTAAACTAAATTTATTCAAACATAGTGAACAATTTTGAAATTGGCTATTTCAAAACTGAAATTTCTTTGAGCATATTATGAAACAATTTTGATTATTTCAAGTGTATTGTCTCATCAAATTATAAATTTTGCTCTTACAACATATATTTCAGTCTGAGATATTCTTGGCAAGATTTCAGTCTTAGCAAGAGCTTGCTTAAGTTAAATATAAGTATGCATAATGTATACTGACTTTTAAAAAAAATCTATTACTGCAGATTAATTTTCTCAAATAAAAATTTAAAGGACTTACTATAAAAAAGTAACGATTAAAACAATTGACAGGGTACTTACTTGAAGAACTATTCTAATGTGTGTTTATTAGAAAATAAAACAAGTAATAAAAAATACAAACATATATATTTTTCTATAATGTGAAAATCATTTATTCAGACTATTTAACCTCCTCCCTCTCCCCCTCAAAAAAAAAAAAAAAAAAAAAAAAAAAAAAAAAAAAAAAAAAAGCTCTTGTAAGCAGAAATGCATTTGTAATCCAAGCATTATGAAAGGAAATTCTAGTATCTGATAAAAAAAATCAGTTTCATTCTCGACTTGTAAACATCTGTCGATTTGTATGTTTATTAATGAAAATAAATCAAAGCTTGACATTATTCAACCTTGAAATTACATTCGAATTTATAGTAATCAAAGTAGATTTTGTATCCATAGCATAGCCATGGACAAACACTCAAAGTGTATTTTTATTTCTCATTTTAAATTTTTCATACGATGAGATGATAAGATTTTAACCAGCAGCGGCATCCATTTTGTTTGTTTATAAATTACTACGCATGCGTTAACCCACGTTCACCGGCAATCCGAGAGTTAACTCTCCGATTTCGGGGGATTAAAGCATGGGGTTAAAACTAGTGTTAACTCTCGAATTTAGCTTGGTGAATACCGATTTTGAGATAACCCAGCATTTAACACTGACTCGGGAGTTAACCCGCGTTGGTGAATACGGCCGTAGATACCGGGCATGATCATTCATTCTCATAACGTCACAAATAGTCCAGTAAATTTAGACCTAAAAAGACTTCTGCCTGGAAAGTTTTGGAGAAGTTTTTTTTTCTTTCTTCCTTTATGTTTTTGGGGGTGCTGAACACTAATTTCAACTTTGCCACCTCGTATCTGGTCTGCTTAAAAAATTATAAGCGAAAAACCATGAAGAAATCGGAGTTTTTTCGGTTTTTCCCTTGTATTCCGGAAAGGGTTAAATTCTTTTGAAAAAATTACTGCACCAAATTAAACTAAAGAAAACGTCCTACATTTTTCATATACAGTTTTTTTTTCTATGGTTAATAGTTTTGGCATACGAGTAAAATGAATTTTAATGATATAATAGAAATTCCATCATCGCAGGGCGAAAACGCTGAATGTAATGTTTTTGTGAATGCAAAACGCGTGGGAGGGTGTCTTTGAAACACCCCCATGGCACCACGCACATGATATCACTCGAGCAGCAAGGCCCTACAGCAAAACTGTGGATCCAATACTTTGATATGGTGACTGTTGTCAAACAATTCATTGAATCTGAAAGAATGGGTGACTGGGATTTGCATCTTCAAACTATATACAGAATGTTGCCATACTTCACGCCAGTGGTCACTATTTGTATACCAAGTAATCTTACCTATATCTTCAAGACATGCATCATTTGAAGGAAAAAATGACTGCTGATGACTTTGAAAAATTCACATCTGATGGGGGATTCGCGATTCGCCGTACGGACAAATTCTGGTCAGGAACATGGACTGACAGCGATTTTACAAACCTGTCACGCGTAGAGCGATTGGAGGCGGTGTTGAATGATGACTGGCTAAAAGATGGTTACGTAGTTGTTGAGGGGAGGAGTTAAAGCGTATTAAATCAACAAGTGTATTAAAAGCTAATAATCTTGTGTCAGATCTAGTATAGTGGTTGAAGCACCAGACTCGTAATTTTGAGTATTAAGTTGTGTCCTTTCCCTTTTTTTTTTTTTTTTTTTTTTTGCATTTTTAGAGTTTTGCTTTGATTTTTATTGAATTAGTTAATAAAGAATATTTATTAACAGCGCTTCTTAAGCATTGATATAAAGATAAGTTAATCTTTATCAATTGCTCTGCAATATTTTAGTTTTAGTTAAAATTTAATTATCAATTAGATAATTAAATTTTAATTAGAATTAAATTAAACAATATTAAATTATAATTATAATTAAGGTAAATAAAAATTAAAATTTTTATTGCATACAATAAAATTTAATATCAGATAATTTCAAGAATTAAATTAAATTTGATCTCATATAAGCCATTTTTTAATAACTATACGAACATTTATTAAAATGCAATAACTCCTAAACTTTCATTAAAAATATTTTTATATTAGAACTTTAGTAACAGATGATTATCAAAATAGCAGAATTAATTAATTAAAGTTTTCATCTTTTAAAATTAAGCATTATTCTAAAAAATCTCTATTAATTTACTAAAATTCTTTTTACCAATCGTTGATCTGTAGTGATAAATTAGTGGAAGATTACCATATTTAAAGGGTTTTTTTTCTATTATTTTATTATTTAAATTTTTAATTATTACTTATCCTAATAATATTATAAATCTGATTGTGTGCAAATGTTAGGCTGAAGCCAGCGTCAAAATGGAGCATTTAATGATGCTGTATCTTTGCGTATAGGTTGATAATAACCCTCAAATGAACATAGACTGGGTTTTGTTAATTTTATTCAAATATTTTTCTTAATAATTCAAAATTTCGTTATATTCAGAGAGAATAAATGGACATTTTTTCGTATAATATTTTAAAATGGTTAAATTTACTTTACCGTTGCTAATACTTTATCGTTGCCAAAGCTAAAGAAAATCCCGGAATAATAATTTTTACTCAACAATTTAGTTTTAACTGAAAAATTTTCACGTGAAAAATGAAAATGAAATACAAAAATTAAAGAATTAATAAAAAGAAGATTAAATAATATTTATTAGAAATAAAACGTACTTTTTTTAGTTTTTAATAATAATACAAGGTCTCAATATGTGAATCATAGGAAACAGGCGAATATGACGTCATTCATCTAAAATAAAGCGGACATGCTTTGATTGGTGAAATAAAATGATCTTGGGTTTTTTCTTCACTTTTTTTTTCTTTTTTTTCTCTTTTCTATGATAACAATACTTGGCGTTTTACCGTCTGCGCACGGCTAATATAACTATACTGTATCTTTTCTTTAAATTTTAAAAAAGTAAAAAGAAGTTTGAGAAGAAAATAGATAGCAAATGTCAATAATTTGCTCCGCAAACTTATCCATGTTGAAAATGACGTAATTGATAGCGGGAAACAGTTAATTTCATTCTTAAAATTAAAATAATAACTCGATTACCTGAAAAAGAAGACGAATGTTAATAGTTCCATTTTTGTTGATAAAACCGTTTTTGTTGATTTAATATTATTTCGTTAAGTTAACATAATTTCCCCTATGCAGTATTTCAATTAAGGCTAAAGAGCGTGAAATTGCCAAATAGTTATTGGGCAAAAATGTATCGAAATTCTTGCACGCATAACACCTGCATTCGTACCTCACATATAAGTGTCTGAATTTAAAGAAAAGGGAGTTTTAGAAAGATATAAGAATAGCTTTTCAACGTGCAGCACGGACAAATATAAAGATATAATGCAAAATTCTTAGGAAAGCCACTTCAATTGAAATAAGCCCAGGTGTATGAAATATCAGGTGTGCATAACAAGCCCCTGTAAAAGGATAGGCATAACAACGTTCCAAGAAATTACAATTGATAAGGGATGCAAGAATACATAACGCGATCTCACCGAAAGTGGGGACTAATAATTTATAGATAGGGGTGTCCCCCTTTCTTCCCCAAAGGCGCACGTGTCCAGACCGGGGCGACGCCAGCACGGAAAGGGGAATATATATTATAATATTAAAGGAGTTATAGCATTTTAGATGATGTCCAATGATTTTGTCCCAAGGCAGGGATTTTAACAAAAGAAAGCTAAGCTATCCACTAACACAAAATTAGGGGGGCTAAGAGAGGGCGTAGAAAGACACCGATTGGATCTCAACGGTTTCTATGGGGCGTTTGAGAAAAGGAAAAAAAAGGTAAAAAAGGGATGAAGAGAGAAAAAAGGATTATTATGAGATGGAGTTTTGGGGAGTTCGGAAAAAGATTGAATATGATGAGTGAATGAGCATCGAGTAGTTTTGAATAAAAATATAGTGGTTAGTGAGAAAGATTTGGACCTTTCTGGGAGTCTAAAAGATCTAAGTGCCTGGAATGATGACTTCGCTGCTTTACCTAGGATTAACAGGTAAACATTTCGTTATTTATATCATATTTTGATGTTCTTTGATTTTAGTTTAAAGATATCCAAATCACTAATGTTAGGCGTACAGATAGGCATCCTTTAAATTAATATTATATATTTATAACAGAGTTGTACTGCTTTATATTGTAATTGTGCTATTTACTCATATTGATTCCTTAATAAATATACTTGTAACTTAGACATTTATATTTCTGTTTTATTTGTCTATAATTTAATTTGCTACAGGAGGCGGGCTATGCATGAACTCTCGGGTTTTAACTTCGCAAACTATACGGCCTTATACTTCATAAATAACTATAAATTAATAATAATAATAATTAACTCTTGCCAATAAAGATAACTTCAATTATCCGATTAAATGAAGTAATTAAATAAAAATAAATACACCTGTAGCCCAGCAATGGTGCCTTTGGCTAATAATACCTTTTCAGGTATTAATCTGTTTCTTAATTTCTTTCCTGTAGCACTACAAATTTTTTCGTAAATTTAAAATAGTAATAATAATAATAATAATGATAATAATAAATTAAATAAATAAATAAAAAGATAATAATAATTTGTATACAACTCTGTTTTCCACCAAATCAAAATTGAATTTAATGCCTTCTACTTTATATATTATTTCAACTTATACATAAGAACACAAATAAAACTTCGATTCTATTTCTATCATGTTTTGTAAAATTAACAAATGCATCAATCTTGATGTTTGGTTATATAACGGGGAAGTTAAATTATTCTCTTCAAAAGGTTATTCTAGTGACATTGCACCTCTTTGTGATACATTATCCAATTGCTCACATGTTTCAGAATATATTTTTTTCTTTATTTTCTCTAAATTAATATAAATACAGTCACTATATGCTTTCTATATATTTATCAAAGGATTAATTTATTAACATACATTTTCCTTATTATATATACTTCACTACTATTTTGCTCTGTGTTATGTTTACTGATTATTATTTTATTATTACTTTTAATTGATTGAGTGTACTGTTCGAGTAGGATATTTAATTTATGACTATCGTTAGCTAAGTAAAATATACCGGAGATAATTTGTTTCTATATTCTCTTTCATTATTAATTTTTGGTATAATCTCTTATTTTAAAATGGCTACCGATAACGAAGCACTAATTAGAAAATTATCAGGATTTCAAAACGTGATACCCCAATTCGACAATATCTCAGCTATTTCCCCACAGTTCTTTATTGAAAATTTGGAAACAATTACAGAATTAATAAAATGCACGGATGAAGAAAAATTATTGATTATGCGATCGCGAATTAGAGGAGACGCTTTAACAAATGTTATTAATTCGCCGGACTTGAACCAAGAAAAGAACTTCAAGGAATTCAAAAGGAAGTTTTTGTCATATTTTGACACGCAATACAGTCTCGGCGCAAGACAAAAACAATTTTCAAATTGCATCATGACTCCAAATGAACAAGTCAAAACTTACGCTGCGAAGGTGGCACTAGCCACACAAATTTTTTTTAACTCGCCTGATTTAACAAACGACGCAATCAAGACCATTTTTGAAGAAACTAAATTAGCAAAATTCCTAGATGGCCTACTTCCTTGTTATAAAAACTCCTTAATATTAAAGGAACCAAAAACATTTCAGGAAGCTGTAGATTTTGCCCAGACATTACAAGCCAGTGAATTTTCACCTATTGATAACACTCAAATGGTCAATAATATATCCTCAAATGCCGCTAACGATGAAATCAAAGCGATGTTAGCTGCTCATGCATCTAACACCCATGAAATGATAAATAGTCTAACTAAACAAATAGAGGATTTAAAATTACGAACACGAACACCGCAACAAACGTATAATACATTTCGTAACCCCGGCAGGCAAGGCACGGAACCTTCACGCTTTTACCAAAATAGATCCTTTGGTCAGCGTAATCACCCCACCTGCAACATCTGCAATCGATCATCCCATCCCACTTCAGAGTGCTTTTACAATTCGAATAACAGACAGAATTCCGGAGGCCGAAATTCTAGTTTCAGGGGAAATGGAAGAAGCAACTATTCATACCAAAATACCGCTCGGAATTTCAGAGGAAATTCTACTCGAAGTCCTCGATTTAATGGCAATCAAGGTTCGGGAAACCGGTAAAGGGGAGCAACTACTTTCATAGTTCGAAGCCAGTTGACTCCCCCTCTGACAGTGAATTTAAAGAGAAAAAAAGTATGCGAATAGAAAAGGTAAACACACAGACCATTACATGTGATTCTAGGATTATTGAGAGAAAAAAATCATTACCAGTGATTGATTTAAAAATTGCGGGAATTACAATTAGTTGTTTACTTGATTCAGGATCAAGTGTCTGTTTAATTAGAGATACAGCTTTTCAACAATTTAAGACAGATGATAGAATGAAAATATTGAGAATCGACGCGAAAATTATGTCAGTTACTGGAGGGAATCTAGAAATCACAAATTGTGTCTCTTTACCTATACATATCGGAAATAAACAATATCAACAAAAATTTTATGTTGTTAAAAATGAATTATCTAAGTTCTATGATGCCATAATTGGTTACGATTTTTTGAAATCAGGAAAATTCAATGTTTGTTTTGATACCGACACGTTAAATTCAAAAAACGCCGCAATTACTATTAGAGATGCTTTGACAAAAGCGCCAGAAATAAACCAAACAACATATGCATATTTACCGAAAAACATCGTTTTAGAGCCAAACGAAACAAGAAATATTGAGCTTTCTTTAGATAAAACATTACAGAAAGGGGAAGTAGTTAAGATTTTTTCTAACTTGAAAAATCCAAATATCAAAATTGTTAATAACGTGTGTTCCCTAGAAAATGAAAGACATATAAATTTAGACGTGTCTAATATTTCTAATGAAACGATTCCTATCAATAAAAACATAAAATTTTGCACAATTAGTAGTAATTTTGACTCAAGAAATATAGAGTTAATTAAGCAACTTAGACGGAATGAGCTTAAACGATCGGATTTTCAATTAGATCATTTGGATACATTTACGAAAAACAAACTGTTAGACTTATTGATGGAATTTGCAGATATTTTTAGTAAGAGGTTATACACAATAGGGCGAACTGAAGCTATACATCCTAATTTGCGAGTGGATACGAATAATTTACCATCGACTAGACCTTATCGCGTACCAGAGGCATTACAAGACGAAGTCAATCGTCAGCTTAAGGAATTAGAGGAAGCGAACATTATTGAACGTTCTAATTCACATATTAGTTCTCCGCTCATTCTTATAAAAAAGAAAAATACGACACGCGACCCTACCAAACAGAAGTATCGTTTAGTAGTAGATTATAGGAAATTAAATGCCCATGTGAAGTACCCTCGACACCGCTTACCTATTACCCAACACTTATTAGACAAATTAAGGGGAAATCTTATGTTTTCAACGCTCGATTTAAGTAGTTCTTTCTTTCAAATAGCGTTAAGGCTTGAAGACCGCGATTACACAACTTTTTGTACATCAAATGGAAATTACCGCTTTGTTTCGTTGCCACAAGTCCTAAATGCAAGTGCAGAGTCTTTTGCAAAACTAGCAGATCAAATACTTGCCCCTTTAGCAGATTTAGGAATTTCAAATTATATTGACGATTTCGCAGTTGGTTTCCGAACGGTAGAGGAGATGCTTTACAAACTCAGACAACTTTTCGAGAGATTTCGACTTTTCGGTATTACCATCAATCCCGAAAAATGCTCTTTTATTAAACCTGAAATTGACTTCCTAGGCCATAAATTGAATTCAAACGGAATCCGACCTATAGACGATAATATTATTAAAATTCGAGATTTTCCGACACCAAATACAGTCCGAAAGATTCGCCGGTTTGTCGGTTTATTATCCTATTATAGAAAATTTATTAAAAACTTCTCCGAATTATCTGCACCACTTACCGACTTGACTCGAAAAAACGCGCGATTTCGCTGGACAAAGCAGGCCCAGATTTCGTTTGATACTCTAAAAGAATGCCTTTCTAAACCTCCGATTCTCATACATCCTGATTTCCAAAAAGACTTTATTTTGGCTTCGGATGCTTCGGATAAAGCGCTTGGAGGAATGCTAGGACAAAAGGATAACGAAGGTATAATTCACCCCATTGTTTACTTCTCAAAAAAACTTAACGATACACAAAAACGGTACACTATCTTAGAAAAGGAATTAATGGCTATCGTGTGTGGCATTTCTACCTTCAAACATTATTTGTATGGTCGGAATTTCATTATTAAATGCGACAATAAAGCTTTAACTGAAATGTCACGCCTTGAGTCACCTGGAAATCGCGTCACACGATGGTTTGCATTTTTAGCAGATTATAATTACTCTTTCGATCATATACCGTCGTCAGAAAATATAGTTGCGGACGCATTGTCAAGAGATTTCTTTGTGAACTCCACAAGTAAAACAAATAATGATACAACCATTTATCAACAAGGGCGGAGTAAAAATTCATTAGAAATTCATTCGGCGAAAAATGAGCTTTCCAAAATTAACACCGATATGAATAAAAATGACACGAAAAAGAATTATTTGCAAACATGTAAAATCACCGGTTTTGAAAATCTCGGAAATTCATGCTTTATGAATGCTGTTTTACAAAGTTTAAACTCCTTACAACCCTTGACACACTACTTAACTAATGAAACCTTAAATTGTAATAATAGTACATTTTGCATGATATGCTTGTATAAAAAGCATTTAAATTCAATACATACCAACACGGATCAAGTTATTCGACCAGTAGAATTTCACGATAATTTAGAGAATATTGCTAAACAATTTCGCAAATTGCTCCAAGAGGACGCTCATGAATTTCTTGGTCAAATAATACAAAAACTAGATCAATCGACTCTGAATCACAGAAATGAATTTAATCTTATCAAAGAAAATGCTTTTAATCCTATTAAATCAATATTCGAGGGTAATTTTCGAAATCAAATACAATGTTTAACATGTAACAAGAAAAGCTTCACATTTGAACCATTCATGGATATTTCTTTAGCATTAACGCAAAATATCCATAATTTAGAAGATGCATTACAGAATTTTACAAAATTCGAACATCTCAACGACAGTTATCGATGCTGTAACTGTAAAAACTATTCTAAAGCAATCAAACAGATATCAATCTCTAAATGTCCAGAAATAATTACTTTTCATTTAAAGAGATTCGAATTTTCAAACCAAAACAATCATAAACTAACTAATTTTATCTCATATCCCATAAATTTAAACCTTCGCTCATATGTAACTAACGTAATTGATAACGACATGTTGCAATACAGCTTAAGTGCTATTATTGTTCATTCAGGAACAAATACGGATAACGGACATTATTATTGTTATGTAAAAGATTCGAAGGAAAATTGGTACTTAATAAATGACTCCGAGATTCAACAGATATCACCCCAAGAAATACTTAAAGACGAAGCATACATTTTAATGTACTCTAAGGCGGATACAAATAATCAAATAACAAATTTAAATGATATCATAGTAAATGCGATTCAAATTGATTTACCCACAGTACAAGAAATTAAAGTGGAACAACGTAAAGATACAGAATTATCAAAAATTATTCTTGAATTAGAAAGTAGCCCCAAACAATTATCGCAAAAATATCCAGATTATCTATTGAAGGATGGATTGTTATTGCATAAAGCTTTTATTCCACGCATAAGAAAATCCACTATGGTCGAACAACTAGTCATTCCAAGAGTTTTTGTATCGCACGTGCTTACCGCAAAGCATATTTCTCATTTTGGTGTAATTAAGACTTATCATGCTATCCGTGAACAATACTATTGGAAAAATTTTTATTCCGATACAAAGAATTTTGTTGAATCATGTAAAATATGCGTTTCCTTTAAATCACCTAATAAAATCGCCCCTGCACCGATTCAACCTCATTACGTTCCTTCTAAAGTAGGAGAATTTATATCGGGGGATTACATCGGTCCGTTTCATAAAACTGATAAAGGAAATAAATATATTCTTACTTTTGTGGACCATTTTTCTAAATTCATTAAATTGTATGCAGTACCTAATACCACGACATATTATACTGCTGAATGTTTTATGGACTATATTAGCACTTTCGGTGTCCCAAATAAATATTTAACTGACAAGGCAAGTTGTTTCACAGCTGAAGTATTTAAATACTTATGTGATAGATTTGGCGTTACTAAATTAGTAACCACGCCTCAACACCCAAGTTGTAACGGTCAGGCTGAGAATGCGAACACTAATATAAAAAAGTCGCTCGCTATATTTGCAGACCAAACTTCCAATTTTGACGAATTTATTTCATATTATGCATTAATTTATAATAATAGTGTTCATGTAACCACAGGCGAAAAACCGGCATTTCTGCAATTTGGGTACGACCAAGTACTTCCAACAGATATTCTGAACGAACATCACTCAGTTGAACATGTTTCACATCAAAATTACGTTGAAAAAAGAGCTATGCAGCTTAAATATGTTAATAGAAAAGTACGAGAAAATATTATAAAAGCTAGCGAGAAAATGCGGGATTATCAACACCGGTTTGCAAAAAGTAGAACATTTTTCCCAGGGCAAAACGTATTCTTAAATAATCGGGACTGTGACAGGTTTAAAGTTACTACGAAGAGGCGTTACAATGTTGGGCCATATAAAATAAAAGAAAAACACAATGATGTCAATTTTACAATCGTTGACCCTCACAAAATCAATAGCAAAGGTATCAAAGTACACGCGCAACGATTAATTCCAATAGCGGACAGGAGACCGCATTTAAATTTATTCGAATCTATGGTTAAACAGTCACAAAGAATTCCTACACTTCCAGACAATTACAAAAAGCCTTATGGTCAATTCGATGACACACCTCCTGAAGGAATTTCCTGGATAATGCATTCAAAATGTCCCTCATAGCAAGAGGTTAGAAATGCTACCCCAAAAACACCCCGGGGTCCTCCCTCATCATCTGCTTTAAGCCCGAGTCCAGATCAATTACCCACAGACACAAATGCGTCCCCTCCCTCACCAACAAACATTGACAATCTTCAAGCTTCACCTGTAAGTTCGGACGATTCACAAAAGACCATTGTCTATGATACAAGCGCTTCAAACCCTCAAACACATCACTATGACCTCAGGGATATTCAGCCGCGGTATTTAGCTGACAGATTTTTGGACTGGGCTTTCGAGGTTACTAACTAATAGCATAAACGAGAGGAGAAAAGGAGACACACCTGTTGGTGCTCTAAAAGGAATCCTTTCACTACCCCTCATTGCCTCAAGCAGAAAGTACCTACAAGATAAAATATAATGTATTGTAAATACTGTCCTCTGCTTTCTCAAGATTTGTAAATATTGGAAAGAAAATCGTACTTTATAGCTACATATTTCTTACAACTATTAGTAAAATAAAAAAAAAAAAAAAAAAAAAAAAAAAAAGAAAAAGAAAAGGAAAAAAATTAAGCATTGAATGTACAGTATATTCTTTATAAATTTATCTTTTCGTATAGATCTATAATTTCTCTGTTTTTAGATTATTTCTTGTCATTATTTATATATTATCTTATTTACGAATTAACTAACTGTTAATTCAATAGAATATGATCGTATAAAATTTCTTATACGTGAGGACTGTTATTAGCGAGTATATAAATATATGTAGATATTAAACCTTATTTCTTAATGCGAAGCAGATTTTATCAACGTATTCAACATAAAAGGAAAGAAAAAAAAAATTAAGCATTGAATGTACAGTATATTCTTTATAAATTTATCTTTTCGTATAGATCTATAATTTCTCTGTTTTTAGATTATTTCTTGTCATTATTTATATATTATCTTATTTACGAATTAACTAACTGTTAATTCAATAGAATATGATCGTATAAAATTTCTTATACGTGAGGACTGTTATTAGCGAGTATATAAATATATGTAGATATTAAACCTTATTTCTTAATGCGAAGCAGATTTTATCAACGTATTCGACATTTAAAAAAAAAAAAAAAAAAAAAAAAAAAAAAAATCATTTTTCCGAAATTCTTAATTTTGCTCTCTCATTCTTTAGAAATGGTAGTTGGTGAGTTAAAATTAATTATGCTAATTTCAGTTAGCATTTAAATTTAAATTTGCTTCTATTAAAAGGGCATTTCATGTCACATATTTAATTAAAAAAAAAAAAAAAAAAGAGAGAGAGAGAAAGAATGTAATCCATTTTATACTAATAATTCCACCCTTCTCTCTCTTAGCTCTAATCATTAAACAATTAAAAGTTATTATAAATATATTTTAGTTACTCATTAATGAATTTCGTCGATAAAATAAATTTTAGTTATTTCATGAGTAATTTGATATCGCATAACGATTTTCTTTGCAAAATGGCCAATTGCACTGATCATATTGTTAGCAGGTTAATTTACTCAAAATTTAATTTTAAAGACTTTCATAGAACTTAATTATCACTGTTCGATTGAATTCAATAATTCTTCCACCGCACAGACAAGGTTGAAATTCTCTTTCTTAACAATCACTAATTCCATATTGTCATTAATCAAACAAAATATATGTATCACAAAGACAAAATGTTATTCGAATTGCATCATGTCACCAGGGTTTGGTACTTACTACTTATTTGTGTTCTTATAATTAAATTAATATGAAATCCCTACTAATTATTTATTCAATTTAAATACTTTAACTTAAACTAAAATCAACTACTATTCGGAATATGGTGTGAATAAGGATTTGTTTATTGCAGTAATTTTGACGTTGTGCCAGGACGCAGACACCTTATCTCGATCACGCCATGGAAAGCTCTGCAGTCTACGAAATAACTTCAACTGCACACGGATTCCAAAACAAATCTGGAACAAGATTGACGTTCCATCCAATGCATGCTTTTTGCACTCATGTAAAAACTGTATTATTGTAAAAAGAACGTTTATTATGACCGCTGAATTCGAACTTCTAGAACCGTCTGCATTCTTATTGCGCGATAGCCTACAACAGACTGATGAATTCTCCACGACATACGCTTGTGCCACTAGAAACAATGAAAATTGTGATTGTACGAATGACAACTGCGATGGTACACCAGACTTTTGTAAAATCAGAAATTGTCGTAGTAACAGCACTTGTCAATGCACCATGACTTTTCAGAAATTAGACTTAATCGCTGTCTCTTCTGACTCTTATATTACAAATCCGGACTTGTTAATTCTCGACATATGTTACTATGATTCACGCCAAAAACATGCCTCAAACAGCATTCACAGAAAATTAATGAAAGGTGAAAAGGCAACATTTACTAATAGAAATTTATCCTTTTCATTCGAAGACCCGCTTTTGCACCTTTCTGGACAAGGCCGGGTTATTATACGCAGTCCAGATTTTGAACATGTGTTGGTTGTACCTCAGGACGGTATTATTAAAATACCCTTTGAATTTCTTGCATACAAGACAGACATACAAGTTACTTACCTCCATATTAGCGGAAAAGTGGTGTCTGGAGTGATTCACGTTAGTGGGAAAAATATTTGTCAAATTCGTCATTGTTTTTTATGCAGAGATATAGTTACTCATTTCAAATGCTATCCTCGGGTTATTCAATATTGTGTATATTTTATATTTGCCATACTTATACTAATTCTATTACTATGTGTGAAACTTATTGCTAAAAGCCTAAAATTCGTCGTTGTTTCCTTAATTTTATGTGGTTGTGCTGTCTGTAAAGTGTTTAAATTTATTGCCAGATGCTCCCTACTATTAGGAGCATTCATTGGTTCAACAATACGGGAAATATTCCATACATGTCATACAGCATTAGAACGAAACGCAATGAGACGTGCCAATATAAGTACATTGCCCCTAGTGATTATGGCCTGTGTTTGTTACATATCCACAGTTTCAGCAGATTGTAGTACAAATACTATCGTTAAATCGGATCTTAAGTCCTGTACTACAGTGCATGATGGATCGAGAAACTGCAAAATTTTTACAACTGCGGAAATCTCTTTACAATCCCTCTCTGCCGAAAATTGCCTTTGGTTTTCTGATCCTAACGAGAATCACCTTTTTTCGCTGAAATTGAAACTTGAAGAAGTATTATGCACGTTTAGTAAAGAACGTTTATACTTCACTTTCTCAGTTACCGCGAAAAAAATAAGTCAGATTTCCTGTATTTATAACAAGTTCTGTGGGCGTGGCCACCATTGTATTTCTCGTGAAGTGGGAAAAGACGGCATTCACTTTGAGGCTGAAACTGAAGAAAGTCGCCAATTTCCGGGTTTCTCTGCCTGTCTTGCAGGAGAGAATGGAAATGGGTGCGTCGTATTAACTCGTCCAAGTTGTAACTTCTACCGAATCTGGTATGAGCCAAACCTGCTACAGAGTTTCGAAGTATCAAAGATCACTGGTCACACCTGCAAATACCAGATATCAGTGACACATGTTGAGAATAATACAATCTCTCGACTGATAACTTCTGATACAGCATTTACTGACTCAGGAATAAAGATAACAGTCCTAGGGGCATACGACCAACCTCACATTCATATTACAGAAAAGCTTATTCAACGAGTCGGTAATTCCGACGAGGCGTATTTAGCACCTGCCAGTGATAGAAATATCCCTCAATCGCAATTGATCGGAGCCATTCAGGCTAATACTTCTTTTACTACGGACTTCATTTTTTCCCCCGATCTAACACAATGCGATTATTTTGAGGACACGCTCCGCTGTAGTACTGCACCTGACAATATCGAGCGCCTTAGGGCTACACAAGAGCACGCCTTGCCCCTTCAGAGGAACATTCACCTGTTTAAAATGAATGAAGGAAAATTACAATCTACTCAATTACTTTCCTCGGCTGTCAGAATTCAACTACATTTCACAAACTTTAGAATTACGGTACAAACTAACACTATATGCCCGCAATTGAATGAAGCTAGTTTAATTGTTGAAGGATGTTATGGGTGTAAACTATTAGCGCGGATTAAGCTTATAGCTCATTCTTCATGTCAATCAGGACTTGTAACAATACAATTACAACAAATTGCTGTTCACACAAAAGCAATCTACCTTCAATTAGAGGACACAGAACATACTATTAAATTTCAGGCAGAAAGAAAATGCGACGCAGACAAAATATGTCTTAAGTCATCGACACTTTCCCATTGTAGGACTTTTAAATACTGTCTCGATGAACCATCAGTGGATCTCTTAGATCTTAATATGAACTATACAAGAACTGTTAGCTCAGACACTTCTTCGAATTTGTGGGACTGGCTTCAAATTCCCAATCTTGGGAACGCATTTTTCATATTAAAATTCATAGGAGCAGCACTATTCATAATTTGTCTAACTATAACCACATTAGCTACTGTAATTACGTGCTGCTGTAGGTCAAGATAAATATTCACTAATTATTTTTGTTTGTTAGCTAAACAAGAGACATTACTTTCAAAAAAAAAAAAAAAAAAAAATCGACTTTTATGTTTTATTTTAAATTTTCTCCGAAGCTAGCTATATGTCTCTTGATTAGTAGAGCGGAGATGATGCTTCATCAAATTCGTTAATGTCAATTTATTTATTTAATCATTACCCTATTTCTTTATGTTGTCTAACATTTGTTATTATCTACTTTTATTTCTATGTTTAAAGGATGCCTATAGCTAAAAATGCGGAGTTTTCGAATTTTCTTTTTTTTTATTTGTTTTTTTTTTCTTTAATTGGCATTTTGTATATTGCCAAATAGTTATTGGGCAAAAATGTATCGAAATTCTTGCACGCATAACACCTGCATTCGTACCTCACATATAGGTGTCTGAATTTAAAGAAAAGGGAGTTTTAGAAAGATATAAGAATAGCTTTTCAACGTGCAGCACGGACAAATATAAAGATATAATGCAAAATTCTTAGGAAAGCCACTTCAATTGAAATAAGCCCAGGTGTATGAAATATCAGGTGTGCATAACAAGCCCCTGTAAAAGGATAGGCATAACAACGTTCCAAGAAATTACAATTGATAAGGGATGCAAGAATACATAACGCGATCTCACCGAAAGTGGGGACTAATAATTTATAGATAGAGGTGTCCCCCTTTCTTCCCCAAAGGCGCACGTGTCCAGACCGGGGCGACGCCAGCACGGAAAGGGGAATATATATTATTATATTAAAGGAGTTATAGCATTTTAGATGATGTCCAATGATTTTGTCCCAAGGCAGGGATTTTAACAAAAGAAAGCTAAGCTATCCACTAACACAAAATTAGGGGGGCTAAGAGAGGGCGTAGAAAGACACCGATTGGATCTCAACGGTTTCTATGGGGCGTTTGAGAAAAGGAAAAAAAAAAGGTAAAAAAGGGATGAAGAGAGAAAAAAGATTATTATGAGATGGAGTTTTGGGGAGTTCGGAAAAAGATTGAATATGATGAGTGAATGAGCATCGAGTAGTTTTGAATAAAAATATAGTGGTTAGTGAGAAAGATTTGGACCTTTCTGGGAGTCTAAAAGATCTAAGTGCCTGGAATGATGACTTCGCTGCTTTACCTAGGATTAACAGGTAAACATTTCGTTATTTATATTGTTGTGAGCTCGGGGTTCGAAAGGACTGGTGCCAATATATAAGAACAATAAAAAGGCTTTATTCACTATAAACGGTGCAATACGATCACAAATATCTTCTGAAAATTACAAGATATTCAGTAATCTTCAAATCCAATAAAAGCGCAGCAAAATTTCACACAGAAACAATGCGTTCAATACGACGTATCAACGACAAAATCGATCCGAGAAACACAGTTCTCAATGCAAAGCCTCTCGTATGAATTCAATCGCAGTTGACAGACAACTCCCTCCACTAAACTGATGGAGGTCCTTATATAGGTTTCAGAGATCTTTCCAGATTATTCCAGAGCCTTCAGATGCTAGAAATTACCAGAAAGTGCTTTAACTTTCGATAGAGAACCCAAGCAAGAAAGGATCCCAATGTATAAGTATAAGGGGGGGGTGGTTGCACAAAAAGTCGCCAAATCCGTCGCCAACTTGGCGACATTTGGCGATATATCGCCAAATTTGGCGACAAAAATAAGTCGCCAAAACCATCGCCAACTTGGCGATAAACCCATTCCTTGGCGATTTTCCAATAGAACTCATTATAAAGATGAGGGTGTAAGGTTGTTTTCCTTGCAAACCATCTGAGGCCTTTAGCATTGAGTTACATGATGCTCAATAGGAAATACATTAATAATACTGCAATTTTCACAATAATAAAATAAAATAAATTTAAACAAATGGAATATTTACAGATATATACAAAATTCATAACATTGCCCCCCTCTCAAGGACTGCACGTCCCGGGCAGTTCAACTTTTGATCAGGAAAGCAAACCCGTTGCCAACAAATGCTATACTATTCAAAACACTTAAAGCAAACATGCAAAATAACCATTAAACACATTCATAATGCTGAATTATACAAAATATACACTTATTTTAAAAAAAAAAATTAAATTAAATTAAAGCAGACATCATTACATACAAGTATTTAAATAATAATAACATTAATAATGATAATGCTAAGCAAAAGAAATTTTTACATTAACTTATATACAAGACCATGGTCATACTAATTTACATTATTTACATTACACTATTTACAATCAATGAACTAAGTACTATGGCCATAGTATGGAGCCAGCCTGTCGTAATGAACGACTCTAGGCTTCGAACTTGGTGACTTTCGGATCCGAATTACGACATCGTTCAGTCTGTTTAGGACTGTATAAGGACCGTCCCAGCGCGATTGCAGTTTGGGAGAAAGTCCTTTACGTCGAGTCGGATTATAAAACCAAACCTTGTCACCTTCTTTGAATTGATGTCCCGTGGCTTTCGTGTCGTACCTGGTCTTCATCTTCTCCGTCTGTATATTTATCCGCTCTCGAGCCAAGTTGTGGACGTCTTCAAATCGTGCCTGGAGATTCTGCACATATCCCTCTGGCGATGAAGGCGCATCTGGAGGGCGACCAAAAAGCAGATCACAAGGTAAACGAAGATCACGACCGAAAAGCATCTGAGACAGGGAATAGCCGGTTGTTTCATGGACGGCGCTACGATAGGCGAGAAGAAACAAGGGAAGTTTTTGGTCCCAGTCTTGTTGGTTTCTTGAGACTAGCAGTGAGAGATTGTTGAGGATGGTACGATTAAATCTCTCAACCATGCCATCCGACTGTGGATGTAAAGGCGTCGTCCTAGTTTTGTCCATTCCGAGAAGTTGACAGAGACCCTCAATCACAGCAGATATGAAATTTCTCCCTTGGTCAGAATGCATTTGAAGGGGAACTCCATACCTTGATATCCACTGGTATACCAAGGCATCCGCAACCGTAGAAGCTTCTTGATCAGGGATGGCATAAACTTCAGGCCATTTCGTGAAATAGTCCATGACAACAAGGAGGTATTTGTTGCCATCAGCACTTCTTGGCAGAGGACCTAGGATGTCAAGGGCGATGCGTTCAAAAGGTGCTCCTACATTGTAGAGATGTAGTCTTCCTCGGCTACGTTTCTTTGGTCCTTTCCGAGCTGCACATGCATCGCAAGATTTGCACCATTGTTCGACGTCAGCTCTCGCCTTTCCCCAGAAGAAGCGCTCTCGGACTCTGTGTAATGTTTTCATGATTCCAAAATGGCCACCAGTGGGACTGCCATGTAATTCCTTGAGGACCTCTGGTATTCGGGATCGAGGAAGTACCAACTGCCACCGAGATGTTTTCCCATCTTCCGATTCGAATTTTCGGAATAGGACACCATTCTTGACGTGGAGGGAGTTCCAAAGAGCCCAATATTGCTTCGTCGTAGGACTGTAAGTCGAGATGTCTTTCCAACTGGGCTTCGTGCTAGAAGATTCTAATAACTCCAAGATTGGTTTGATCTCAGAGTCTGCCATTTGATCTTCTCGAATCTTCTCATCACTCCAGGGATCTGGTGGCGTTGATAGTGAAGTCTTCGTCTGGCGTATGACATGTTCGGGATTCTACTTGTTCTCCGCTCTGGAACAATAGCGACAACTTTCGGGACACGGTCTTCTTGATAAGGCATCAGCATTTCCATGCGATGAGCCTTTACGATGCCTGATGTCAAAGTCGTATTCCTGGAGTCGTTGTATCCATCTGGCTACTTGGCCCTCTGGGTTCTTAAAATTCATCAGCCATGTTAGGGATGCGTGATCAGTACGAAGGAGAAATTTCCTGCCATAGAGATAGTGATGGAAGTGTTCTATGGCTTTTACTATAGCTAATAACTCCTTACGAGTGACGCAATAATTCCGCTCTGGTTTCGATAAACATTTGCTCCAGTATGCTACGACTCGTTTTTGGCCATCTATTTCTTGGGAAAGTACAGCACCGACACTTTCATGACTAGCATCCGTGTCCACAATGAATTGTTTGTCAGGGTGTGGATAGGTTAGGACTGGAGAGGATGTGAGAGCTTCTTTCAGCTGCTGGAAGGAATTCTCGCATTCTTGTGTCCATAGAAACTTCTGCTTGCTTTCAGTGAGCCTATGCAAGGGTCTTGCGATGTTGGAGAACCCCTGTACAAACTTTCTGTAATAAGTGCATAGTCCCAGAAAGCTTCGCAACTGATGGACATTTTCCGGACGCTTCCAGTTCTTTACTGCGGACACTTTTTCAGGATCTGTTCGAACACCTTCAGCTGAGATGATGTGTCCTAAATAGTTTACTTCTCGTTGGAAGAACTTGCATTTCAAAGGGTTCAGCTTTAAATTCGCCGCTCTCAGCTTCGTTAACACTTTTCGAATGTTTTCTAGATGTTCTTCAAACGTGCGGCCACCAATGATGACGTCATCTAGGTAGATGAGACAAGCTTCAAAAGTCAGGCCTTTTAACACTGTCTCCATGAGGCGCTCGAACGTTGCTGGTGCATTGCAGAGCCCGAACGGCATAACTTTAAATTGCCAAAGTCCTTGTCCAGTAGTAAATGCGGTCTTCTCTTTGTCATCAGGATGGATCTCTACTTGCCAATATCCACTCTTCAAATCCAGCGTGGAAAACCAATTATGTCCTGAAAGAGTATCTAGCGTGTCGTCTATTCTTGGTAGAGGATAGCTGTCCTTCTTCGTGATATCGTTAAGTTTGCGATAATCCACACAAAATCTTGTGGAGCCATCTTTCTTTCGGACCAACACGACGGGAGAGGCCCACGGACTTGATGACGGTTCGATGATGTCACTATCCTGCATCTCTCATAAGAGCTTAGAAACCTCTTCTTGTTTTGCGAACGGCAAGCGTCTTGGATGCTGTTTAATCGGTGGATGGTCGGCAGTATCAATTCTATGACGTGTCAGAGAAGTGCGACCTATATCATTCTCGTTTTGTGAAAACACATCCTTAAATTCCTGGAACAGTCTTTCTGCGGCATGTCTCTGCTCAGGAGATAAATTCTCATTTCGTCCAATTTCAGGTGTTAAACTTGTAGGCGGCTCCGATAACGTCAAGCTCGGGTCTTTGTAAATACAGGTGACTGGATCACAGGTTGCAAGCACTTCACCCTTCTGGATAATTCTAGATTTTTCACTTACGTTCGCAATTCTCACAGGTATGACATCTCTCGACAGATCTACCAGCGCTGATGCTATTAGCACTCCTTTTGGGCTCTTCTCAGGATATCCAACCAAGCCACTCTGAAAACTTCTTTCGTTCTCAGTTAATCCAGGAATCATCATTTCGGTCCGAGGAGGGATGATAACATCTGCCATGGCTGTGATCCGTTGAATAGACCCGGACTCATTTCCAAGTTTGAAAATAGTGACATCTTCTTGAGCAGAGCGTAACTCATTATTCTTAAAATCCAGTGTAAATCCATGCTCTTTTAAAAAGTCCAGTCCGAGTATAAAAGGGTCTGAAATATCGGCAACATAGACTGTATGGTGGTAAGCGGCGTTCCCAAACTTTATTTTCAGTGTCATTCTTCCGTGTATATCGATCTTATCTCCGGTCACAGTTTGAAGAATAACACGCGGCGGGGTCCAGGAGAATTTTTCTTTCAGCCGCTGAGCTAGATCTTTCCGAATGATGGTCACATTGGCTCCTGTATCGATGATCATATTACAGGGCAAATCATTCACACTTCCGACTAGAAAAACTCCGTTCTCGCCGCAACTTCTTGCAGAAATTTCACATACTTGAAAATGAGGCTTCTTAAGATCTGGAAACCTCCGCCCCGCAAGATGGTCAATAATCAGTTTTCTTGCTCCTCCGTTAGCGGGTGAGCTATTACCTTCGGTGCTGGGTCGTCTTGGGCAGTCGATTTGGATATGGCCTTCTCCACCGCATCTCCAGCACTTGATCTTCCTGTAAGGTTTGTTGGCCATTAAGGAGTTCATCTTTCTCATTATGTCATTCATCTGCTGCTGTAAGCACTCCACAGCTCTATCCGACGTCTCAGGCAGGTTGGCTGCTCGCACAAAGTGTCGATCTTTCCTAGTAGCTTGCTGGGCTGCCTCGAATTTCAGAGCGTAAACCAAAGCCCCTCTTAAGTCACTGAGATCTGCAATCCGGAGTTGTTTCTGGATCTCAGAGTCACGCACACCATCGATAAAATGTTGCAGAGCTAAACTCTCTCTAATTTCAGTCGGACAGTCAGGATAAGCAAGATGTGAAAGTCTCTCGACATCCGTAGCAAGATCTTGCAGGGATTCAGTGGATTTCTGCTGTCGAGATTTGAGCTGGAGTCTGCTATATTCCTTCATGCATTTCTCGCCAAAACGCAATTCTAAGGCACTGACGAGCGTTTCAAAATCCAGCGGTTCATTTGCAGGCAAAGTCTGTAGGACGTCGGCAGCATCAGCTCGTAGAGAAGCAGCTAACTGGCAAGCCTTTGTCTGGGAATCCCATCCATTGGCGTCCGCTACGATCCCAAATTGTGTCTTAAAAACTGGCCATGAGGATTTTCCGTCATAGGTCGAGAGTTTAATAGAGGCCCGAGGAAGCATAGCTTGATACTTGACATCTTCGGGATAGTTTTCGGCAGTTATCTTTTGTTTCTTCACATTTTCCAACTCCTTTTCTACACTCTCAATCCTTTCTTCTACGGTTTTGGCTGTCCTTTGTATTTCTTCTACCTTTTCTTCTACGGTTTTGGCTGTATTTTGAACTTTTTCTTCTATTTCTTGAAATCTTTCTTCAACTTTGTTTTCCACGCCGTCAATTCTGTCATTTAAAGATGTTATTTTATCCTCTATTAGTTCTTTCAACTCACCAAGGTTGGTTGACATATCCTTCTTCATGTCATCTTTTAACTCACCAAGGTTCGCAGTCATTTTCTCATCCATCGCTGACATATCTTTCTTCATTTCAGCCTGGTTCGCAGTCATTTTCTCATCCATCGCTGACATATCTTTCTTCATTTCAGCCTGGTTCGCAGTCATTTTCTCATCCATCGCTGACATATCTTTCTTCATTTCTTCTTTCAACTCGCCAAGGTTCGCAGCTAATTTCTCCAATAATTCTTTCAGTTGACCCTCCATTGCTCTGGTGATCGGCATTCAATCCCACTTCTGACACCAAATGTTGTGAGCTCGGGGTTCGAAAGGACTGATGCCAATATATAAGAACAATAAAAAGGCTTTATTCACTATAAACGGTGCAATACGATCACAAATATCTTCTGAAAATTACAAGATATTCAGTAATCTTCAAATCCAATAAAAGCGCAGCAAAATTTCACACAGAAACAATGCGTTCAATACGACGTATCAACGACAAAATCGATCCGAGAAACACAGTTCTCAATGCAAAGCCTCTCGTATGAATTCAATCGCAGTTGACAGACAACTCCCTCCACTAAACTGATGGAGGTCCTTATATAGGTTTCAGAGATCTTTCCAGATTATTCCAGAGCCTTCAGATGCTAGAAATTACCAGAAAGTGCTTTAACTTTCGATAGAGAACCCAAGCAAGAAAGGATCCCAATGTATAAGTATAAGGGGGGGGTGGTTGCACAAAAAGTCGCCAAATCCGTCGCCAACTTGGCGACATTTGGCGATATATCGCCAAATTTGGCGACAAAAATAAGTCGCCAAAACCATCGCCAACTTGGCGATAAACCCATTCCTTGGCGATTTTCCAATAGAACTCATTATAAAGATGAGGGTGTAAGGTTGTTTTCCTTGCAAACCATCTGAGGCCTTTAGCATTGAGTTACATGATGCTCAATAGGAAATACATTAATAATACTGCAATTTTCACAATAATAAAATAAAATAAATTTAAACAAATGGAATATTTACAGATATATACAAAATTCATAACATTGCCCCCCTCTCAAGGACTGCACGTCCCGGGCAGTTCAACTTTTGATCAGGAAAGCAAACCCGTTGCCAACAAATGCTATTCTATTCAAAACACTTAAAGCAAACATGCAAAATAACCATTAAACACATTCATAATGCTGAATTATACAAAATATACACTTATTTAAAAAAAAAAATTAAATTAAATTAAAGCAGACATCATTACATACAAGTATTTAAATAATAATAACATTAATAATGATAATGCTAAGCAAAAGAAATTTTTACATTAACTTATATACAAGACCATGGTCATACTAATTTACATTATTTACATTACACTATTTACAATCAATGAACTAAGTACTATGGCCATAGTATGGAGCCAGCCTGTCGTAATGAACGACTCTAGGCTTCGAACTTGGTGACTTTCGGATCCGAATTACGACATCGTTCAGTCTGTTTAGGACTGTATAAGGACCGTCCCAGCGCGATTGCAGTTTGGGAGAAAGTCCTTTACGTCGAGTCGGATTATAAAACCAAACCTTGTCACCTTCTTTGAATTGATGTCCCGTGGCTTTCGTGTCGTACCTGGTCTTCATCTTCTCCGTCTGTATATTTATCCGCTCTCGAGCCAAGTTGTGGACGTCTTCAAATCGTGCCTGGAGATTCTGCACATATCCCTCTGGCGATGAAGGCGCATCTGGAGGGCGACCAAAAAGCAGATCACAAGGTAAACGAAGATCACGACCGAAAAGCATCTGAGACAGGGAATAGCCGGTTGTTTCATGGACGGCGCTACGATAGGCGAGAAGAAACAAGGGAAGTTTTTGGTCCCAGTCTTGTTGGTTTCTTGAGACTAGCAGTGAGAGATTGTTGAGGATGGTACGATTAAATCTCTCAACCATGCCATCCGACTGTGGATGTAAAGGCGTCGTCCTAGTTTTGTCCATTCCGAGAAGTTGACAGAGACCCTCAATCACAGCAGATATGAAATTTCTCCCTTGGTCAGAATGCATTTGAAGGGGAACTCCATACCTTGATATCCACTGGTATACCAAGGCATCCGCAACCGTAGAAGCTTCTTGATCAGGGATGGCATAAACTTCAGGCCATTTCGTGAAATAGTCCATGACAACAAGGAGGTATTTGTTGCCATCAGCACTTCTTGGCAGAGGACCTAGGATGTCAAGGGCGATGCGTTCAAAAGGTGCTCCTACATTGTAGAGATGTAGTCTTCCTCGGCTACGTTTCTTTGGTCCTTTCCGAGCTGCACATGCATCGCAAGATTTGCACCATTGTTCGACGTCAGCTCTCGCCTTTCCCCAGAAGAAGCGCTCTCGGACTCTGTGTAATGTTTTCATGATTCCAAAATGGCCACCAGTGGGACTGCCATGTAATTCCTTGAGGACCTCTGGTATTCGGGATCGAGGAAGTACCAACTGCCACCGAGATGTTTTCCCATCTTCCGATTCGAATTTTCGGAATAGGACACCATTCTTGACGTGGAGGGAGTTCCAAAGAGCCCAATATTGCTTCGTCGTAGGACTGTAAGTCGAGATGTCTTTCCAACTGGGCTTCGTGCTAGAAGATTCTAATAACTCCAAGATTGGTTTGATCTCAGAGTCTGCCATTTGATCTTCTCGAATCTTCTCATCACTCCAGGGATCTGGTGGCGTTGATAGTGAAGTCTTCGTCTGGCGTATGACATGTTCGGGATTCTACTTGTTCTCCGCTCTGGAACAATAGCGACAACTTTCGGGACACGGTCTTCTTGATAAGGCATCAGCATTTCCATGCGATGAGCCTTTACGATGCCTGATGTCAAAGTCGTATTCCTGGAGTCGTTGTATCCATCTGGCTACTTGGCCCTCTGGGTTCTTAAAATTCATCAGCCATGTTAGGGATGCGTGATCAGTACGAAGGAGAAATTTCCTGCCATAGAGATAGTGATGGAAGTGTTCTATGGCTTTTACTATAGCTAATAACTCCTTACGAGTGACGCAATAATTCCGCTCTGGTTTCGATAAACATTTGCTCCAGTATGCTACGACTCGTTTTCGGCCATCTATTTCTTGGGAAAGTACAGCACCGACACTTTCATGACTAGCATCCGTGTCCACAATGAATTGTTTGTCAGGGTGTGGATAGGTTAGGACTGGAGAGGATGTGAGAGCTTCTTTCAGCTGCTGGAAGGAATTCTCGCATTCTTGTGTCCATAGAAACTTCTGCTTGCTTTCAGTGAGCCTATGCAAGGGTCTTGCGATGTTGGAGAACCCCTGTACAAACTTTCTGTAATAAGTGCATAGTCCCAGAAAGCTTCGCAACTGATGGACATTTTCCGGACGCTTCCAGTTCTTTACTGCGGACACTTTTTCAGGATCTGTTCGAACACCTTCAGCTGAGATGATGTGTCCTAAATAGTTTACTTCTCGTTGGAAGAACTTGCATTTCAAAGGGTTCAGCTTTAAATTCGCCGCTCTCAGCTTCGTTAACACTTTTCGAATGTTTTCTAGATGTTCTTCAAACGTGCGGCCACCAATGATGACGTCATCTAGGTAGATGAGACAAGCTTCAAAAGTCAGGCCTTTTAACACTGTCTCCATGAGGCGCTCGAACGTTGCTGGTGCATTGCAGAGCCCGAACGGCATAACTTTAAATTGCCAAAGTCCTTGTCCAGTAGTAAATGCGGTCTTCTCTTTGTCATCAGGATGGATCTCTACTTGCCAATATCCACTCTTCAAATCCAGCGTGGAAAACCAATTATGTCCTGAAAGAGTATCTAGCGTGTCGTCTATTCTTGGTAGAGGATAGCTGTCCTTCTTCGTGATATCGTTAAGTTTGCGATAATCCACACAAAATCTTGTGGAGCCATCTTTCTTTCGGACCAACACGATGGGAGAGGCCCACGGACTTGATGACGGTTCGATGATGTCACTATCCTGCATCTCTCGTAAGAGCTTAGAAACCTCTTCTTGTTTTGCGAACGGCAAGCGTCTTGGATGCTGTTTAATCGGTGGATGGTCGGCAGTATCAATTCTATGACGTGTCAGAGAAGTGCGACCTATATCATTCTCGTTTTGTGAAAACACATCCTTAAATTCCTGGAACAGTCTTTCTGCGGCATGTCTCTGCTCAGGAGATAAATTCTCATTTCGTCCAATTTCAGGTGTTAAACTTGTAGGCGGCTCCGATAACGTCAAGCTCGGGTCTTTGTAAACACAGGTGACTGGATCACAGGTTGCAAGCACTTCACCCTTCTGGATAATTCTAGATTTTTCACTTACGTTCGCAATTCTCACAGGTATGACATCTCTCGACAGATCTACCAGCGCTGATGCTATTAGCACTCCTTTTGGGCTCTTCTCAGGATATCCAACCAAGCCACTCTGAAAACTTCTTTCGTTCTCAGTTAATCCAGGAATCATCATTTCGGTCCGAGGAGGGATGATAACATCTGCCATGGCTGTGATCCGTTGAATAGACCCGGACTCATTTCCAAGTTTGAAAATAGTGACATCTTCTTGAGCAGAGCGTAACTCATTATTCTTAAAATCCAGTGTAAATCCATGCTCTTTTAAAAAGTCCAGTCCGAGTATAAAAGGGTCTGAAATATCGGCAACATAGACTGTATGGTGGTAAGCGGCGTTCCCAAACTTTATTTTCAGTGTCATTCTTCCGTGTATATCGATCTTATCTCCGGTCACAGTTTGAAGAATAACACGCGGCGGGGTCCAGGAGAATTTTTCTTTCAGCCGCTGAGCTAGATCTTTCCGAATGATGGTCACATTGGCTCCTGTATCGATGATCATATTACAGGGCAAATCATTCACACTTCCGACTAGAAAAACTCCGTTCTCGCCGCAACTTCTTGCAGAAATTTCACATACTTGAAAATGAGGCTTCTTAAGATCTGGAAACCTCCGCCCCGCAAGATGGTCAATAATCAGTTTTCTTGCTCCTCCGTTAGCGGGTGAGCTATTACCTTCGGTGCTGGGTCGTCTTGGGCAGTCGATTTGGATATGGCCTTCTCCACCGCATCTCCAGCACTTGATCTTCCTGTAAGGTTTGTTGGCCATTAAGGAGTTCATCTTTCTCATTATGTCATTCATCTGCTGCTGTAAGCACTCCACAGCTCTATCCGACGTCTCAGGCAGGTTGGCTGCTCGCACAAAGTGTCGATCTTTCCTAGTAGCTTGCTGGGCTGCCTCGAATTTCAGAGCGTAAACCAAAGCCCCTCTTAAGTCACTGAGATCTGCAATCCGGAGTTGTTTCTGGATCTCAGAGTCACGCACACCATCGATAAAATGTTGCAGAGCTAAACTCTCTCTAATTTCAGTCGGACAGTCAGGATAAGCAAGATGTGAAAGTCTCTCGACATCCGTAGCAAGATCTTGCAGGGATTCAGTGGATTTCTGCTGTCGAGATTTGAGCTGGAGTCTGCTATATTCCTTCATGCATTTCTCGCCAAAACGCAATTCTAAGGCACTGACGAGCGTTTCAAAATCCAGCGGTTCATTTGCAGGCAAAGTCTGTAGGACGTCGGCAGCATCAGCTCGTAGAGAAGCAGCTAACTGGCAAGCCTTTGTCTGGGAATCCCATCCATTGGCGTCCGCTACGATCCCAAATTGTGTCTTAAAAACTGGCCATGAGGATTTTCCGTCATAGGTCGAGAGTTTAATAGAGGCCCGAGGAAGCATAGCTTGATACTTGACATCTTCGGGATAGTTTTCGGCAGTTATCTTTTGTTTCTTCACATTTTCCAACTCCTTTTCTACACTCTCAATCCTTTCTTCTACGGTTTTGGCTGTCCTTTGTATTTCTTCTACCTTTTCTTCTACGGTTTTGGCTGTATTTTGAACTTTTTCTTCTATTTCTTGAAATCTTTCTTCAACTTTGTTTTCCACGCCGTCAATTCTGTCATTTAAAGATGTTATTTTATCCTCTATTAGTTCTTTCAACTCACCAAGGTTGGTTGACATATCCTTCTTCATGTCATCTTTTAACTCACCAAGGTTCGCAGTCATTTTCTCATCCATCGCTGACATATCTTTCTTCATTTCAGCCTGGTTCGCAGTCATTTTCTCATCCATCGCTGACATATCTTTCTTCATTTCAGCCTGGTTCGCAGTCATTTTCTCATCCATCGCTGACATATCTTTCTTCATTTCTTCTTTCAACTCGCCAAGGTTCGCAGCTAATTTCTCCAATAATTCTTTCAGTTGACCCTCCATTGCTCTGGTGATCGGCATTCAATCCCACTTCTGACACCAAATGTTGTGAGCTCGGGGTTCGAAAGGACTGATGCCAATATATAAGAACAATAAAAAGGCTTTATTCACTATAAACGGTGCAATACGATCACAAATATCTTCTGAAAATTACAAGATATTCAGTAATCTTCAAATCCAATAAAAGCGCAGCAAAATTTCACACAGAAACAATGCGTTCAATACGACGTATCAACGACAAAATCGATCCGAGAAACACAGTTCTCAATGCAAAGCCTCTCGTATGAATTCAATCGCAGTTGACAGACAACTCCCTCCACTAAACTGATGGAGGTCCTTATATAGGTTTCAGAGATCTTTCCAGATTATTCCAGAGCCTTCAGATGCTAGAAATTACCAGAAAGTGCTTTAACTTTCGATAGAGAACCCAAGCAAGAAAGGATCCCAATGTATAAGTATAAGGGGGGGGTGGTTGCACAAAAAGTCGCCAAATCCGTCGCCAACTTGGCGACATTTGGCGATATATCGCCAAATTTGGCGACAAAAATAAGTCGCCAAAACCATCGCCAACTTGGCGATAAACCCATTCCTTGGCGATTTTCCAATAGAACTCATTATAAAGATGAGGGTGTAAGGTTGTTTTCCTTGCAAACCATCTGAGGCCTTTAGCATTGAGTTACATGATGCTCAATAGGAAATACATTAATAATACTGCAATTTTCACAATAATAAAATAAAATAAATTTAAACAAATGGAATATTTACAGATATATACAAAATTCATAACATTGCCCCCCTCTCAAGGACTGCACGTCCCGGGCAGTTCAACTTTTGATCAGGAAAGCAAACCCGTTGCCAACAAATGCTATTCTATTCAAAACACTTAAAGCAAACATGCAAAATAACCATTAAACACATTCATAATGCTGAATTATACAAAATATACACTTATTTAAAAAAAAAAATTAAATTAAATTAAAGCAGACATCATTACATACAAGTATTTAAATAATAATAACATTAATAATGATAATGCTAAGCAAAAGAAATTTTTACATTAACTTATATACAAGACCATGGTCATACTAATTTACATTATTTACATTACACTATTTACAATCAATGAACTAAGTACTATGGCCATAGTATGGAGCCAGCCTGTCGTAATGAACGACTCTAGGCTTCGAACTTGGTGACTTTCGGATCCGAATTACGACATCGTTCAGTCTGTTTAGGACTGTATAAGGACCGTCCCAGCGCGATTGCAGTTTGGGAGAAAGTCCTTTACGTCGAGTCGGATTATAAAACCAAACCTTGTCACCTTCTTTGAATTGATGTCCCGTGGCTTTCGTGTCGTACCTGGTCTTCATCTTCTCCGTCTGTATATTTATCCGCTCTCGAGCCAAGTTGTGGACGTCTTCAAATCGTGCCTGGAGATTCTGCACATATCCCTCTGGCGATGAAGGCGCATCTGGAGGGCGACCAAAAAGCAGATCACAAGGTAAACGAAGATCACGACCGAAAAGCATCTGAGACAGGGAATAGCCGGTTGTTTCATGGACGGCGCTACGATAGGCGAGAAGAAACAAGGGAAGTTTTTGGTCCCAGTCTTGTTGGTTTCTTGAGACTAGCAGTGAGAGATTGTTGAGGATGGTACGATTAAATCTCTCAACCATGCCATCCGACTGTGGATGTAAAGGCGTCGTCCTAGTTTTGTCCATTCCGAGAAGTTGACAGAGACCCTCAATCACAGCAGATATGAAATTTCTCCCTTGGTCAGAATGCATTTGAAGGGGAACTCCATACCTTGATATCCACTGGTATACCAAGGCATCCGCAACCGTAGAAGCTTCTTGATCAGGGATGGCATAAACTTCAGGCCATTTCGTGAAATAGTCCATGACAACAAGGAGGTATTTGTTGCCATCAGCACTTCTTGGCAGAGGACCTAGGATGTCAAGGGCGATGCGTTCAAAAGGTGCTCCTACATTGTAGAGATGTAGTCTTCCTCGGCTACGTTTCTTTGGTCCTTTCCGAGCTGCACATGCATCGCAAGATTTGCACCATTGTTCGACGTCAGCTCTCGCCTTTCCCCAGAAGAAGCGCTCTCGGACTCTGTGTAATGTTTTCATGATTCCAAAATGGCCACCAGTGGGACTGCCATGTAATTCCTTGAGGACCTCTGGTATTCGGGATCGAGGAAGTACCAACTGCCACCGAGATGTTTTCCCATCTTCCGATTCGAATTTTCGGAATAGGACACCATTCTTGACGTGGAGGGAGTTCCAAAGAGCCCAATATTGCTTCGTCGTAGGACTGTAAGTCGAGATGTCTTTCCAACTGGGCTTCGTGCTAGAAGATTCTAATAACTCCAAGATTGGTTTGATCTCAGAGTCTGCCATTTGATCTTCTCGAATCTTCTCATCACTCCAGGGATCTGGTGGCGTTGATAGTGAAGTCTTCGTCTGGCGTATGACATGTTCGGGATTCTACTTGTTCTCCGCTCTGGAACAATAGCGACAACTTTCGGGACACGGTCTTCTTGATAAGGCATCAGCATTTCCATGCGATGAGCCTTTACGATGCCTGATGTCAAAGTCGTATTCCTGGAGTCGTTGTATCCATCTGGCTACTTGGCCCTCTGGGTTCTTAAAATTCATCAGCCATGTTAGGGATGCGTGATCAGTACGAAGGAGAAATTTCCTGCCATAGAGATAGTGATGGAAGTGTTCTATGGCTTTTACTATAGCTAATAACTCCTTACGAGTGACGCAATAATTCCGCTCTGGTTTCGATAAACATTTGCTCCAGTATGCTACGACTCGTTTTCGGCCATCTATTTCTTGGGAAAGTACAGCACCGACACTTTCATGACTAGCATCCGTGTCCACAATGAATTGTTTGTCAGGGTGTGGATAGGTTAGGACTGGAGAGGATGTGAGAGCTTCTTTCAGCTGCTGGAAGGAATTCTCGCATTCTTGTGTCCATAGAAACTTCTGCTTGCTTTCAGTGAGCCTATGCAAGGGTCTTGCGATGTTGGAGAACCCCTGTACAAACTTTCTGTAATAAGTGCATAGTCCCAGAAAGCTTCGCAACTGATGGACATTTTCCGGACGCTTCCAGTTCTTTACTGCGGACACTTTTTCAGGATCTGTTCGAACACCTTCAGCTGAGATGATGTGTCCTAAATAGTTTACTTCTCGTTGGAAGAACTTGCATTTCAAAGGGTTCAGCTTTAAATTCGCCGCTCTCAGCTTCGTTAACACTTTTCGAATGTTTTCTAGATGTTCTTCAAACGTGCGGCCACCAATGATGACGTCATCTAGGTAGATGAGACAAGCTTCAAAAGTCAGGCCTTTTAACACTGTCTCCATGAGGCGCTCGAACGTTGCTGGTGCATTGCAGAGCCCGAACGGCATAACTTTAAATTGCCAAAGTCCTTGTCCAGTAGTAAATGCGGTCTTCTCTTTGTCATCAGGATGGATCTCTACTTGCCAATATCCACTCTTCAAATCCAGCGTGGAAAACCAATTATGTCCTGAAAGAGTATCTAGCGTGTCGTCTATTCTTGGTAGAGGATAGCTGTCCTTCTTCGTGATATCGTTAAGTTTGCGATAATCCACACAAAATCTTGTGGAGCCATCTTTCTTTCGGACCAACACGATGGGAGAGGCCCACGGACTTGATGACGGTTCGATGATGTCACTATCCTGCATCTCTCGTAAGAGCTTAGAAACCTCTTCTTGTTTTGCGAACGGCAAGCGTCTTGGATGCTGTTTAATCGGTGGATGGTCGGCAGTATCAATTCTATGACGTGTCAGAGAAGTGCGACCTATATCATTCTCGTTTTGTGAAAACACATCCTTAAATTCCTGGAACAGTCTTTCTGCGGCATGTCTCTGCTCAGGAGATAAATTCTCATTTCGTCCAATTTCAGGTGTTAAACTTGTAGGCGGCTCCGATAACGTCAAGCTCGGGTCTTTGTAAACACAGGTGACTGGATCACAGGTTGCAAGCACTTCACCCTTCTGGATAATTCTAGATTTTTCACTTACGTTCGCAATTCTCACAGGTATGACATCTCTCGACAGATCTACCAGCGCTGATGCTATTAGCACTCCTTTTGGGCTCTTCTCAGGATATCCAACCAAGCCACTCTGAAAACTTCTTTCGTTCTCAGTTAATCCAGGAATCATCATTTCGGTCCGAGGAGGGATGATAACATCTGCCATGGCTGTGATCCGTTGAATAGACCCGGACTCATTTCCAAGTTTGAAAATAGTGACATCTTCTTGAGCAGAGCGTAACTCATTATTCTTAAAATCCAGTGTAAATCCATGCTCTTTTAAAAAGTCCAGTCCGAGTATAAAAGGGTCTGAAATATCGGCAACATAGACTGTATGGTGGTAAGCGGCGTTCCCAAACTTTATTTTCAGTGTCATTCTTCCGTGTATATCGATCTTATCTCCGGTCACAGTTTGAAGAATAACACGCGGCGGGGTCCAGGAGAATTTTTCTTTCAGCCGCTGAGCTAGATCTTTCCGAATGATGGTCACATTGGCTCCTGTATCGATGATCATATTACAGGGCAAATCATTCACACTTCCGACTAGAAAAACTCCGTTCTCGCCGCAACTTCTTGCAGAAATTACACATACTTGAAAATGAGGCTTCTTAAGATCTGGAAACCTCCGCCCCGCAAGATGGTCAATAATCAGTTTTCTTGCTCCTCCGTTAGCGGGTGAGCTATTACCTTCGGTGCTGGGTCGTCTTGGGCAGTCGATTTGGATATGGCCTTCTCCACCGCATCTCCAGCACTTGATCTTCCTGTAAGGTTTGTTGGCCATTAAGGAGTTCATCTTTCTCATTATGTCATTCATCTGCTGCTGTAAGCACTCCACAGCTCTATCCGACGTCTCAGGCAGGTTGGCTGCTCGCACAAAGTGTCGATCTTTCCTAGTAGCTTGCTGGGCTGCCTCGAATTTCAGAGCGTAAACCAAAGCCCCTCTTAAGTCACTGAGATCTGCAATCCGGAGTTGTTTCTGGATCTCAGAGTCACGCACACCATCGATAAAATGTTGCAGAGCTAAACTCTCTCTAATTTCAGTCGGACAGTCAGGATAAGCAAGATGTGAAAGTCTCTCGACATCCGTAGCAAGATCTTGCAGGGATTCAGTGGATTTCTGCTGTCGAGATTTGAGCTGGAGTCTGCTATATTCCTTCATGCATTTCTCGCCAAAACGCAATTCTAAGGCACTGACGAGCGTTTCAAAATCCAGCGGTTCATTTGCAGGCAAAGTCTGTAGGACGTCGGCAGCATCAGCTCGTAGAGAAGCAGCTAACTGGCAAGCCTTTGTCTGGGAATCCCATCCATTGGCGTCCGCTACGATCCCAAATTGTGTCTTAAAAACTGGCCATGAGGATTTTCCGTCATAGGTCGAGAGTTTAATAGAGGCCCGAGGAAGCATAGCTTGATACTTGACATCTTCGGGATAGTTTTCGGCAGTTATCTTTTGTTTCTTCACATTTTCCAACTCCTTTTCTACACTCTCAATCCTTTCTTCTACGGTTTTGGCTGTCCTTTGTATTTCTTCTACCTTTTCTTCTACGGTTTTGGCTGTATTTTGAACTTTTTCTTCTATTTCTTGAAATCTTTCTTCAACTTTGTTTTCCACGCCGTCAATTCTGTCATTTAAAGATGTTATTTTATCCTCTATTAGTTCTTTCAACTCACCAAGGTTGGTTGACATATCCTTCTTCATGTCATCTTTTAACTCACCAAGGTTCGCAGTCATTTTCTCATCCATCGCTGACATATCTTTCTTCATTTCAGCCTGGTTCGCAGTCATTTTCTCATCCATCGCTGACATATCTTTCTTCATTTCAGCCTGGTTCGCAGTCATTTTCTCATCCATCGCTGACATATCGTCATAAATAATCGTATAAATACATTAATAATACTGCAATTTTCACAATAATAAAATAAAATAAATTTAAACAAATGGAATATTTACAGATATATACAAAATTCATAACGTTGCCCCCCTCTCAAGGACTGCACGTCCCGGGCAGTTCAACTTTTGATCAGGAAAGCAAACCCGTTGCCAACAAATGCTATTCTATTCAAAACACTTAAAGCAAACATGCAAAATAACCATTAAACACATTCATAATGCTGAATTATACAAAATATACACTTATTTAAAAAAAAAATTAAATTAAATTAAAGCAGACATCATTACATACAAGTATTTAAATAATAATAACATTAATAATGATAATGCTAAGCAAAAGAAATTTTTACATTAACTTATATACAAGACCATGGTCATACTAATTTACATTATTTACATTACACTATTTACAATCAATGAACTAAGTACTATGGCCATAGTATGGAGCCAGCCTGTCGTAATGAACGACTCTAGGCTTCGAACTTGGTGACTTTCGGATCCGAATTACGACATCGTTCAGTCTGTTTAGGACTGTATAAGGACCGTCCCAGCGCGATTGCAGTTTGGGAGAAAGTCCTTTACGTCGAGTCGGATTATAAAACCAAACCTTGTCACCTTCTTTGAATTGATGTCCCGTGGCTTTCGTGTCGTACCTGGTCTTCATCTTCTCCGTCTGTATATTTATCCGCTCTCGAGCCAAGTTGTGGACGTCTTCAAATCGTGCCTGGAGATTCTGCACATATCCCTCTGGCGATGAAGGCGCATCTGGAGGGCGACCAAAAAGCAGATCACAAGGTAAACGAAGATCACGACCGAAAAGCATCTGAGACAGGGAATAGCCGGTTGTTTCATGGACGGCGCTACGATAGGCGAGAAGAAACAAGGGAAGTTTTTGGTCCCAGTCTTGTTGGTTTCTTGAGACTAGCAGTGAGAGATTGTTGAGGATGGTACGATTAAATCTCTCAACCATGCCATCCGACTGTGGATGTAAAGGCGTCGTCCTAGTTTTGTCCATTCCGAGAAGTTGACAGAGACCCTCAATCACAGCAGATATGAAATTTCTCCCTTGGTCAGAATGCATTTGAAGGGGAACTCCATACCTTGATATCCACTGGTATACCAAGGCATCCGCAACCGTAGAAGCTTCTTGATCAGGGATGGCATAAACTTCAGGCCATTTCGTGAAATAGTCCATGACAACAAGGAGGTATTTGTTGCCATCAGCACTTCTTGGCAGAGGACCTAGGATGTCAAGGGCGATGCGTTCAAAAGGTGCTCCTACATTGTAGAGATGTAGTCTTCCTCGGCTACGTTTCTTTGGTCCTTTCCGAGCTGCACATGCATCGCAAGATTTGCACCATTGTTCGACGTCAGCTCTCGCCTTTCCCCAGAAGAAGCGCTCTCGGACTCTGTGTAATGTTTTCATGATTCCAAAATGGCCACCAGTGGGACTGCCATGTAATTCCTTGAGGACCTCTGGTATTCGGGATCGAGGAAGTACCAACTGCCACCGAGATGTTTTCCCATCTTCCGATTCGAATTTTCGGAATAGGACACCATTCTTGACGTGGAGGGAGTTCCAAAGAGCCCAATATTGCTTCGTCGTAGGACTGTAAGTCGAGATGTCTTTCCAACTGGGCTTCGTGCTAGAAGATTCTAATAACTCCAAGATTGGTTTGATCTCAGAGTCTGCCATTTGATCTTCTCGAATCTTCTCATCACTCCAGGGATCTGGTGGCGTTGATAGTGAAGTCTTCGTCTGGCGTATGACATGTTCGGGATTCTACTTGTTCTCCGCTCTGGAACAATAGCGACAACTTTCGGGACACGGTCTTCTTGATAAGGCATCAGCATTTCTATGCGATGAGCCTTTACGATGCCTGATGTCAAAGTCGTATTCCTGGAGTCGTTGTATCCATCTGGCTACTTGGCCCTCTGGGTTCTTAAAATTCATCAGCCATGTTAGGGATGCGTGATCAGTACGAAGGAGAAATTTCCTGCCATAGAGATAGTGATGGAAGTGTTCTATGGCTTTTACTATAGCTAATAACTCCTTACGAGTGACGCAATAATTCCGCTCTGGTTTCGATAAACATTTGCTCCAGTATGCTACGACTCGTTTTTGGCCATCTATTTCTTGGGAAAGTACAGCACCGACACTTTCATGACTAGCATCCGTGTCCACAATGAATTGTTTGTCAGGGTGTGGATAGGTTAGGACTGGAGAGGATGTGAGAGCTTCTTTCAGCTGCTGGAAGGAATTCTCGCATTCTTGTGTCCATAGAAACTTCTGCTTGCTTTCAGTGAGCCTATGCAAGGGTCTTGCGATGTTGGAGAACCCCTGTACAAACTTTCTGTAATAAGTGCATAGTCCCAGAAAGCTTCGCAACTGATGGACATTTTCCGGACGCTTCCAGTTCTTTACTGCGGACACTTTTTCAGGATCTGTTCGAACACCTTCAGCTGAGATGATGTGTCCTAAATAGTTTACTTCTCGTTGGAAGAACTTGCATTTCAAAGGGTTCAGCTTTAAATTCGCCGCTCTCAGCTTCGTTAACACTTTTCGAATGTTTTCTAGATGTTCTTCAAACGTGCGGCCACCAATGATGACGTCATCTAGGTAGATGAGACAAGCTTCAAAAGTCAGGCCTTTTAACACTGTCTCCATGAGGCGCTCGAACGTTGCTGGTGCATTGCAGAGCCCGAACGGCATAACTTTAAATTGCCAAAGTCCTTGTCCAGTAGTAAATGCGGTCTTCTCTTTGTCATCAGGATGGATCTCTACTTGCCAATATCCACTCTTCAAATCCAGCGTGGAAAACCAATTATGTCCTGAAAGAGTATCTAGCGTGTCGTCTATTCTTGGTAGAGGATAGCTGTCCTTCTTCGTGATATCGTTAAGTTTGCGATAATCCACACAAAATCTTGTGGAGCCATCTTTCTTTCGGACCAACACGATGGGAGAGGCCCACGGACTTGATGACGGTTCGATGATGTCACTATCCTGCATCTCTCGTAAGAGCTTAGAAACCTCTTCTTGTTTTGCGAACGGCAAGCGTCTTGGATGCTGTTTAATCGGTGGATGGTCGGCAGTATCAATTCTATGACGTGTCAGAGAAGTGCGACCTATATCATTCTCGTTTTGTGAAAACACATCCTTAAATTCCTGGAACAGTCTTTCTGCGGCATGTCTCTGCTCAGGAGATAAATTCTCATTTCGTCCAATTTCAGGTGTTAAACTTGTAGGCGGCTCCGATAACGTCAAGCTCGGGTCTTTGTAAACACAGGTGACTGGATCACAGGTTGCAAGCACTTCACCCTTCTGGATAATTCTAGATTTTTCACTTACGTTCGCAATTCTCACAGGTATGACATCTCTCGACAGATCTACCAGCGCTGATGCTATTAGCACTCCTTTTGGGCTCTTCTCAGGATATCCAACCAAGCCACTCTGAAAACTTCTTTCGTTCTCAGTTAATCCAGGAATCATCATTTCGGTCCGAGGAGGGATGATAACATCTGCCATGGCTGTGATCCGTTGAATAGACCCGGACTCATTTCCAAGTTTGAAAATAGTGACATCTTCTTGAGCAGAGCGTAACTCATTATTCTTAAAATCCAGTGTAAATCCATGTTCTTTTAAAAAGTCCAGTCCGAGTATAAAAGGGTCTGAAATATCGGCAACATAGACTGTATGGTGGTAAGCGGCGTTCCCAAACTTTATTTTCAGTGTCATTCTTCCGTGTATATCGATCTTATCTCCGGTCACAGTTTGAAGAATAACACGCGGCGGGGTCCAGGAGAATTTTTCTTTCAGCCGCTGAGCTAGATCTTTCCGAATGATGGTCACATTGGCTCCTGTATCGATGATCATATTACAGGGCAAATCATTCACACTTCCGACTAGAAAAACTCCGTTCTCGCCGCAACTTCTTGCAGAAATTTCACATACTTGAAAATGAGGCTTCTTAAGATCTGGAAACCTCCGCCCCGCAAGATGGTCAATAATCAGTTTTCTTGCTCCTCCGTTAGCGGGTGAGCTATTACCTTCGGTGCTGGGTCGTCTTGGGCAGTCGATTTGGATATGGCCTTCTCCACCGCATCTCCAGCACTTGATCTTCCTGTAAGGTTTGTTGGCCATTAAGGAGTTCATCTTTCTCATTATGTCATTCATCTGCTGCTGTAAGCACTCCACAGCTCTATCCGACGTCTCAGGCAGGTTGGCTGCTCGCACAAAGTGTCGATCTTTCCTAGTAGCTTGCTGGGCTGCCTCGAATTTCAGAGCGTAAACCAAAGCCCCTCTTAAGTCACTGAGATCTGCAATCCGGAGTTGTTTCTGGATCTCAGAGTCACGCACACCATCGATAAAATGTTGCAGAGCTAAACTCTCTCTAATTTCAGTCGGACAGTCAGGATAAGCAAGATGTGAAAGTCTCTCGACATCCGTAGCAAGATCTTGCAGGGATTCAGTGGATTTCTGCTGTCGAGATTTGAGCTGGAGTCTGCTATATTCCTTCATGCATTTCTCGCCAAAACGCAATTCTAAGGCACTGACGAGCGTTTCAAAATCCAGCGGTTCATTTGCAGGCAAAGTCTGTAGGACGTCGGCAGCATCAGCTCGTAGAGAAGCAGCTAACTGGCAAGCCTTTGTCTGGGAATCCCATCCATTGGCGTCCGCTACGATCCCAAATTGTGTCTTAAAAACTGGCCATGAGGATTTTCCGTCATAGGTCGAGAGTTTAATAGAGGCCCGAGGAAGCATAGCTTGATACTTGACATCTTCGGGATAGTTTTCGGCAGTTATCTTTTGTTTCTTCACATTTTCCAACTCCTTTTCTACACTCTCAATCCTTTCTTCTACGGTTTTGGCTGTCCTTTGTATTTCTTCTACCTTTTCTTCTACGGTTTTGGCTGTATTTTGAACTTTTTCTTCTATTTCTTGAAATCTTTCTTCAACTTTGTTTTCCACGCCGTCAATTCTGTCATTTAAAGATGTTATTTTATCCTCTATTAGTTCTTTCAACTCACCAAGGTTGGTTGACATATCCTTCTTCATGTCATCTTTTAACTCACCAAGGTTCGCAGTCATTTTCTCATCCATCGCTGACATATCTTTCTTCATTTCAGCCTGGTTCGCAGTCATTTTCTCATCCATCGCTGACATATCTTTCTTCATTTCAGCCTGGTTCGCAGTCATTTTCTCATCCATCGCTGACATATCTTTCTTCATTTCTTCTTTCAACTCGCCAAGGTTCGCAGCTAATTTCTCCAATAATTCTTTCAGTTGACCCTCCATTGCTCTGGTGATCGGCATTCAATCCCACTTCTGACACCAAATGTTGTGAGCTCGGGGTTCGAAAGGACTGATGCCAATATATAAGAACAATAAAAAGGCTTTATTCACTATAAACGGTGCAATACGATCACAAATATCTTCTGAAAATTACAAGATATTCAGTAATCTTCAAATCCAATAAAAGCGCAGCAAAATTTCACACAGAAACAATGCGTTCAATACGACGTATCAACGACAAAATCGATCCGAGAAACACAGTTCTCAATGCAAAGCCTCTCGTATGAATTCAATCGCAGTTGACAGACAACTCCCTCCACTAAACTGATGGAGGTCCTTATATAGGTTTCAGAGATCTTTCCAGATTATTCCAGAGCCTTCAGATGCTAGAAATTACCAGAAAGTGCTTTAACTTTCGATAGAGAACCCAAGCAAGAAAGGATCCCAATGTATAAGTATAAGGGGGGGGTGGTTGCACAAGAGACACCCAGCCGGGACACCAACCGTGAAAGGTATAGGATGCCACGTCCCGGCGGAAAACCCCCACTACCTTCCAACGAAACCGCGCCGCAGGAGCGAGCCCAGAGCAGCAGGCAATTATTAAAACAAAATGACAAGACCCCTAGGGGTGAATAAAACCAATCACTTAATGGTTTAAAAAAAAAAAAAAAAAAAAAAAAAAAAAAAACTTAACAGCTATCTTAAACTAAAAATCAAACAACTTTTACGACAATTACAGTTACAAGAGTCGATAACCTATGATTACTGACTATAAAGCATACTGGCTAACAAAACAAAATAACTAACCTATGATATACGTAAAAAATAAGAAATAAAAATAACAACATTATAGACAATTCGGGGTTACAATTGTCTTTCAATTCCATATCCCAATACATTGTACAGAGTTCTTGCAAACTCTTCCATATGAACAGACCAGTCGAGCTCCCAGGACGCTACAGCACTGTCTTCCAACAAATATTCATTTATCATTTCGCCAGAATTTTCAGATTTGAAGTCCATCTGTTCCAGACACATAGTCCCATGTCCGAAAAGAAACTGCAAATAACCGTCCAGAGAAACCAGCATCCATCCTAGTTGAACTAAAACTAATATAGATAAATTAGTTATTTGTACTGTAAACATAAATAATGTCCTACATCATGACCAAGGCGAAGTTTAATATAAGAGTCCTTATAGAATGCAGTTCTTACTGCCAAAAAATAGCAAAATGTTATACATTTAGAGATTAAAATATTGTTCTTGATAAAGACAACAGTGCCGGATAAAATCACAGTCTTTTAAAACAATAATCACTAGGTAAGCAAGAAGCACTATTTCATAATAAATAAAAGCAATGTTCATGATGAATTAACTTTTCACAAGTACATAACCCCCTTGTCCAAGGAGCAAGCAAACAATATTCTTGTTATTATACATCAATTCCAGTAACTTATATCTAAAAGTGTTCTTGATACAATCAAATATTAATGAATAAAAACAACAGCTATTAAGCAATATATATTTTACTTTACCAGAGGCTTTAATAATAACTGATAAATAAAAGAATTGTTCATGATGAAACCAGCTGAATAAAATTTTTTAGCAAGAACTCAAAAATTGTTCAAAATTTGTAATAAATGAAAGAGTAAAGTTCATTCAGTTTATTGTAATTCTCTTTCAGGCGTCCATAATTTCCATCATTTAGCAAAATATTCTGAAGGTTTTGCCTTACAGTCAATGCATTATTAAATTTAAACCTATAAGGCATTAGCGGACAGTTACCAAATAAATAATGGTTGACATCACCCAATTGGCCACAGTCACACTTGTCTGTATGTCTTTTCCCAATCTTCTTCAGGTACATGGGAAAACTCCCATGACCCGTACAAAAGTAATGTATTACCTTGCTACCTATAATTCTGTCTCTACTTACTTTATTAAAAATTTTATAAGTATTTCTTCCTACATTTGAGTCCGTCCAATGTGCTTGCCAGTCCTCAAGGGCTTTCTCTCTACAATGCTTTTTAATAAGGGATATAGGTAAAGGCAAATTTTCTTCTAAGTCAAATTCCTCTTTTTCTATGACACTCTTTGCCAGCTGATCAGCTTTTTCATTTCCATAATATCCCACATGGGCTTTTATCCATCCTATCTGTAGTCTTTTGTCTGGTATATTATTCACTGTATCATAAATGCCTCTAATAATTTCATTTTGTGGGAACAAGTGATGAAGAGACCAAACCGATGAAAAGCTATCCGTATAAATAATCATTCTTCTGTAAGTAGTACTTTTGAACCAATTTACTGCATGCTTAATTGCACATAATTCCGCTTGATATATCGAATTTAACCTGTGAAGTTTTATCCTATATTCGTGTAACTGAACATCAATATTATAAACCACAAAAGCAGACGACGTGCCCTCCTCCATTTTTGAGCCGTCCGTATATGTAACTATTCCTTGTTCAATAGGTTTTACATCTCTTATATCAGAAATAAATTCTATATTGTCAATATCGGTATTTCCATGATATTCAAACGTCTTCAATTTTCTCATTATGTTATCCTGGCCTATTTCAATACCCTGAATTTCTATTTTGCCATTACCATTTATAACTGAGTTTCCCAGATATTCTTGAGACAACCTAATATATATGGGAACCACTCCAGCAAGAACACACAACGCATCAGTTGAAACGGTTCTATATGGTTTAACGATTGAAAACAACCCCATTCTCTGGCACGAACTCAGCTTCCTAATTGCGTGTATGTGGAGATCCGGAAACCAGGACTCATATCCGTATGAAATACGTTTCTCTATCACCATTGTATACCAAATCTTTTTGATTACTGAACTCAATCCCTTGTCTCTCAGTCCTGTTCTATTAACATTAACTGTAAAATTAATTATGTTTTCTCTAATTTCATTAAAATGATCCAACCAATTAAATCTTGAGTCCAGTAAGAAACCAAGATATTTGACATTGTCTTGCACCGGTATGGAGGTTCCCTGTATCTTAAAAATTGGTCTTCTATTTTCCATTGTATTTGAGCCGAACATCATAGCAACACATTTCTGAATACTTAATTTTAATTTTAACTCGAGACAAATATCATAAAATCTCTGTATATGTTCATTAGCTCGCCCCCTACATAGTAGGGAAATGTCCCAGACCCAGGCACTTATTAAAAATTTTTTTAACGAAAGCTTTGTATTTATTACAGATATTTTTCACCAAAATTGCATCCACCTCATCAGGGCCCGGTGCTTTACCGATTGCTTGCTGTTTAAGTACGTAGGTCAGTTCTCTATCAGTAACCCCCTTAAAATTTATATCATTCTGGTAATCGTAAATTGATTCATAACTAAAAACTTGATCTGGCACCTCGTTTGTATGAAAATGTTCATCCATTAACTGAGCAGCAACATCATCGTATGTGGAAAAACAAGCTGATCCCTCCAATGCCGTATAAATGAAATCCGTAAACGAAAGAGATTTGCCCGAAACAAATTTGTACAAATTGCCGAAGGCATTATCAGTCGAGGAACAGAAATTATACCAAGATCTTTTCTTTGCTAATCTAATTTGCTTCTTATAATTGTTCCTCTCTTTTACGTAAGCCTCTCTATACTCATCATTCTGTCTGTTTTTTGCGTATCTTTTATACATCGCATTAATCTTGTTCCTCAAAATTTTTAACTCTGGTGTGTACCATTGATTCGTTGGTTTATGACTGATCTTTCCCTTCCTGAAACATCTTTCCATAATTTCTTTTAAGTCAGTTAACCAATTATCTGACCATTTATTTAGATCATCAGGGGTACAAACACCATTTAGTTCCTGCGTCCAACTCCTGTATTTATTATCTAAAACTGTATTAAACCTCTTCAGGCTTTTATTCTTCGTTTTAAATCTACAATTAGATTTAACAATTGGATCAAAATCGAGACAAAACGTGATATAACGATGATCGCTGAAAGATAAAGTTTTATCATCAACAGTCCAGCCGTCGATTTTATCACAAAGATTAAGACCAAGTAATGTCAAGTCTGGCCTACCTTTCAATGTACCCTTTACAAACGTGCAGGGAGCTAGAGAATCATTGCAGATACTTAGAGTGTACCGCATTAAATGTTCCATCAGTTCAGTGGATCTTTCATTCTCCCTTGAGTACCCTAAGGAAATCAATGGAGCATTGAAATCTCCACCTATAACCAGGTTGTCAAAGTCTTTAAAAATATTAGTCCAGTCCTGCAAGTCTTCATCCAGATTCCCAGACGGTGCAGAATATTGTGAGCCGATGAAAATAACAGAATCACTAACGTTAAAAGCAATAAAAACACTGTTATTTAACTTCAGCGTTTCCAGACTGACATAATCCCTGTTAGTTAAGGTAATAAAAGCGTTATTATTAATAGAGAGGAAAGTAGGCCAATCTCTATGAATACCTGCAACAGCTCCACCACTAATATATGGATCCTGACCCAATATAATATCAATCTTATTATCATTAATGTAATCAAAAAGAGCGTCACCAGCCTCTCTACAGTGATTTAAATTTATTTGAAGGAACTTAAGGCCGCCCTTAGCTCCGGTCTGGAATCATGGTTTTTCTGTATTTCTGGTATGCTGGACAGTCTGGATTATCCGCTGCATGACTGCAGTCTCCCAAGGCATCTGCAAAGTAACAATTTATGCACTTCAGTTCAGCCGCTTTGCAGTCTCTATGATGATGGGGTTCAGAACATTTGACGCACCTAATATCATTCTTACATTGACCAGCGTAATGTCCAAACTCCTGACAACGAAAGCACCTAGCAATCGAAACAAAATCCACAATTCTATATCTATTAAAATCTATGCATATCCTTTTTGATTTCAACAAGCATTTCCTACCCTCATCATCCACATCCAACATCTAGTTCACCTTACCCATTCTTGTTTTCACCTGTCTAACTATATCAAAATCCATGACTGAACCTCTGTATAGATCCTCCAATGTTTTCCTCGATTCCCCATCCAAAGTTGTGTCCATCAATTTCCTCTTCAATTCACTCGATAAACCGCCAGAGACATCCATATTAGTCAGCACTTTTTCGACTCCCTGTTTAACCACGTCTTCCTGTACATCAGGATCCACACTCAAGATCATTAACCTTTTCCTTCTCCTCTTTGGAATATTAATATTTACTATTTCTTTTAATCCCGAATCCGCCTCCAATGCACTCTTCGCCAACTCCGTGTCTCCTTTATTTTTCATCTTCAGAATCAACTGTTTATTTTTTGTAACCAATACGTCATCGGGTTTCGGCAGGTTTGCATTTCCCCTATATATTTCTCTGACTGTCTCCTTCACTCCATCTATGTCCCCATCTTTATTCGACATGGCAACAACCACAGCATAGTCCATTTTCTTTTTCCTTGGCAATTCATTATTTTCTAGTTCTCTCTTTTCCTCCAATGTAGTGCCAGATATTCTTTCCGCCAGATTCTCCATTAATTTATCGTATTGTGCTCTCTCAGATAATTTAGTTTCCAGGATCACGGGGTGGTTGCACAAAAAGTCGCCAAATCCGTCGCCAACTTGGCGACATTTGGCGATATATCGCCAAATTTGGCGACAAAAATAAGTCGCCAAAACCATCGCCAACTTGGCGATAAACCCATTCCTTGGCGATTTTCCAATAGAACTCATTATAAAGATGAGGGTGTAAGGTTGTTTTCCTTGCAAACCATCTGAGGCCTTTAGCATTGAGTTACATGATGCTCAATAGGAAATACATTAATAATACTGCAATTTTCACAATAATAAAATAAAATAAATTTAAACAAATGGAATATTTACAGATATATACAAAATTCATAACAATATCATATTTTGATGTTCTTTGATTTTAGTTTAAAGATATCCAAATCACTAATGTTAGGCGTACAGATAGGCATCCTTTAAATTAATATTATATATTTATAACAGAGTTGTACTGCTTTATATTGTAATTGTGCTATTTACTCATATTGATTCCTTAATAAATATACTTGTAACTTAGACATTTATATTTCTGTTTTATTTGTCTATAATTTAATTTGCTACAGGAGGCGGGCTATGCATGAACTCTCGGGTTTTAACTTCGCAAACTATACGGCCTTATACTTCATAAATAACTATAAATTAATAATAATAATAATTAACTCTTGCCAATAAAGATAACTTCAATTATCCGATTAGATGAAGTAATTAAATAAAAATAAATACACCTGTAGCCCAGCAAAATGCATTGTTACAATCAAGATACATTGTAAATCGTAGTCTGGCAACTGGATTATATTTTCGCATTTCTTTTACTTTTAAAAGAGTAAACGTTTGTTTCATTTTAATAGATAACTTTTTTGAATATTCATTTTTAGAATGTTTTTAAAAAGTTTATAAAAACAATCCTAATCCCCTAATCCTAATCCTAATAATATTATAAATCCGATTGTGTGCAAATGTTAGGCTGAAGCCAGCGTCGAAATAGAGAAATTAATGGCCCTGTATCTTTGCATATAGGTGGATTATAACCCGGAAATGAACATAGACTGGTTTTTGTTTATTTTATTCAAATACTTTTCTTAATAATTCAAAATTTGATTATTTTCATAGAGAATCAATGGACATTTTTAGATAAAATTTAACCATTTTACTTTATCGTTGCTAGGGCTTTGATCGTTGCCAATAAATAAAAATGCGTAAAAATTATTTTTCCTCAACAATTAAGTTTCAATTGAGCGATTTTCAGGTGAAAAATGAAAATAATTCAAAAGAAGATGAATTTCTGTGATATTTGAAACAACATTATGAAGTATTTGTTATTATACATGAAGTATGAATATCGGTTACATTTAAAAGATCTTTTTATGTCAAAAACTGCGTTATAATTAGAAAGAAGAATTAACAATAATTATATTATTAAGAAAAAGATTTCGCTTGAACCATGGAACTATCAAAAGGATCCTTCTTGGCTTGAACAAATATGACGTCATAAATAAAACATGTATTTTCAAATATTCGTAATATTACAAAGAGCATGAATATCAGTGTATAATAAAAGTATATACATAATGGATGTCATATTTAAGATGAATAACTGAAATATTTTTTTGATACTGATTAATAATAAGCTTGAATATCAGTTACAATGCCAGGAAAAGAAAATTCACAAGAATTATATCATTGAAAAGAGATTTCTCTGGGATCAAAGTGACGTCATAATAAAACGGGATTTTTTAAATATGTTTCAAATGGAGCGTGTATCAATTTCATACATTAATAATCACTAAGTACAGTGAAAGAATAGAGAGGTAATGAACGGTAAAATTGGCTTGCAATATGAAGCCGGTTATCGCTCAAGTCATTAGGTCCAAGGGACTTCATTGGGGGGAGAGAGGCTGCACATGGAACAATGACTGGATTCATTGGACGGGGAGAGGTTTTCAAAGCAAGCCGCCAGTTGTTTGGGCCGACTGTAGGGTTGAATTTTCAGCATCACGCCAAACATGAACATTTCATCTCTATTTATTCTCTGAACTCTGTGATTAATAATACAAGCATCAGTAAGATTATTAGGAAAAGAAAATTGAACACAAGTCTATTAAGTTAAAATCTGACTGTGTGTATTTCGCAACTACTCCTCTTAATGCAACGCGATTTACTTAACACCGGTTATCATTGATTCGAGGATGTCATATAAACTCTGAGAATTTAAAATTTTGAATTAGATTCCGATATTAATATTTTTTTGTAAATTTTAATGAAATTTCTCTAAAAATGGTACTTAAATTACTCCATTTTTGTGGATAAAAAAGGAGAAATAAAACGGATTAATATATTTTTATGCCATTTTCTCATTAAAACTGGAAAAAAGTATTTTATTTTCAATTTGAATAGTTGGTGAAAAAAAAAATCTTGATTACAGTAAAATTTCCGAAAAATAAAAACAAATTTCCGCATATTCAAACTTTATGAATCAATTTATTCTGCAGAGCAAAAATTGCCTGTCAGCATATTGTCAAGAAATCAAGATTTGTTTGAGCTATAGATTAAACCAAGGACACAAATTTGCTGTTACATGCAAACGTAACACTTGCAATTGCAAAGCTTTTTGCAACCCCAAATTACATGCAAACGTAACATTTACATGTAATTTGCATCCGAATTAATTTTAATTTGAACCGTAATAAATGTTAATTTGCAATGAAAATTACATGCAAAAGTAATGTTTACATATAATTTTGGGTTGCAAAAAGCTTTGCAATTTAAGTGTTACGTTTGCATGTAATTTTGAGCTGCAAAAAGCTTTGCATTTGAAAGAATTATTCCTCCCTATTCACAAGAATTGAATTTAAAGAAAAAGCATATACTATTTCCAATGAATTATTTTTAAATGATGGCTGTTAAAACGTTTCTCAAAGTCGTTAAAAGTAAAATGGTTTATCAGGTAAAATTGACATTTCTTTTTACCCAATTCGTCGATTTACACGATTTTATTTGGCCGTCCTTTTTCCATTGGTTGCAGTTTCCTTTTCGCGGTTATTTGGCACAAAATTGTACCTTTTTTAAACTGATTTATGTCAAGGCCCCTATAACAACGAATTATCGCATTTTCTTCAATGAAATGTGATAAAGAGTTAGTTAATTATTTACGTTTTTAACTACTTGGAGTGAAATATTTTGCTTGATTAGTACATTTATTTTTCTTTTAATGTTACGTGAACGAAGTCACGGGTAACAGCTAGTATTTAAATAAATATAATTAATATTAATTAATATTTTTATTTAAATATATAATATAAATAAATATTATTATTTAAATATATAATTAATATTATTTTTAAAATATATAATTAATATTTTTGCGTAGAGGTTTGTTATACATTCCGTTGTGATTAATTAGCAAAATATAATCTATGATAAAACTAAACCAATCTATGTTAAAGAGAAACTTGGGTTTTTTAGACATAGCTTGAAATATGATCTTATGTTTATTTTGATACACTTTGTACAAGCCCGAACATTACATGTATGTTAATGTTATTTGTTATTAATAATGTGTAATAGAAACAAAACTTTTTTGGCCTCTATTAATATCCGGAAGCTAGGACTTTTTGTTTTTATTTCTGTTTCTTCTTCTTCTTTGTATTTATTTATTAATTATTATTATTATTATTATTTGTATATGTCGTCTACATCAGCAATCCATTTATTTATTTATTTAATTTTTTGTATGTGTCGTCTACATCAGTAATATATATTTTAATGTCATCGTGATCTCAAGAATTTTGCGAAAATTGGAATAGCAGAAAATCATATACAGGGATTGTGTTGATTTCAAGCGTTTACATGTTAATTTTGGAACATTTAGGCTAAAAACAATAACAACCAAATTAAATTATTATAAATAGATTAAATAAAGCATACAATGGCATCATTTCACAACTGTATTACAAATAATAATAGTGAAAGTAAAGGAGATAAATCTATCTAACACTAGTAATAATAAATATAGTAATCATTATTTTAATTTTGCGAAAAAAAATGTTGAATGATTAATTGCTTATTTCACGAACAGATGGAGCCACTACACATTTTGTGAGCATTGTTATTACATATTGGAGGGTTTATGTGTGTGTGTGTGTGTGTGTATTTCGTAATAAACCATTTAAATTATTTAAATAAAAAAATAAATTTACATGTGTATGTGTATTTTTAACGGCTTAGAAGTTGCATGGATTTTAGGCGTTCAAGTGTAATTTGTATAGCTTTTTAAATTATTTAAATACTGAATGAGATTTTTTTTTTTTTTTTCAGTGGATACATGCAATGTTTGCAAATTTTTAATTGTAAAAAGAAAAAAATAATTCCAAAATTAAATGAATTTATATGAAAATTTTGTATTTTACGCTGTCTTGACTTAAAAATATGAAGGAAATATTTTGTTTAATAAACCTTTAAGTTCAGTAAAAAAATTAAAACTATATATAAATTTGAAATCTTCATTTCTTAAGTATATATTGATTTTATGAAATAAATAACTATATAAAAATCTGAAAACTGCATTGCTTAAGTATATGTTGATTTTATGAAATAACACAGTTCAAAAAGTTTTTAACAACCTAATAATTTTATTTATATCATTATTTATATTATATATATCAATAAATTATGCTGGACGTATAGTTTTTTCCCTTAAAAAAATTACACAAGCAACTACAAATTTAAATTAGTTTTCATACACCTTTACAATTAAAATATTAGTTTTATTTTTCTTAAAAAAAAAAAAAAAAAAAAAAAAAAAAAAAGAGTTGAATTAGATAATGAGCTCTGAAAATACAAGAGCTAGAAGTATTTGATTTGCTGTTTCAAATTATACTTGTACATGTGGATTGTTTTCTTTTAATTGGATTAAGTTAATAATTTTTTGTTAGACACGTTTAATATGTCCTAAGCATCATTAAAAACAAACCAAACAAGAATATGCAAGATCAGACTTTCTTATGAATCTTCAACGAAATGAAAAATATCCTCTTCAAGCGCATTAAGCTCCTCCTACATCGTCTCGGGCAGTCGACCAATCACCATTCGACATCATCTCCAATCGTTCTACGCGTGATGGTTTGTAAAATCGCGGACTGACATAACGATCAGGGCCGGTGACAGGTTTCACCGGGCCCCTAGGCAGACCAAAAGTACGGGCCCCCTACAAGAAAAGGTATGGAATTCCGTCGCTTATATGAATAAATGTATAATCAAATCAGGCTTCTTTTTTTAAATTAAAAGCAGAACATCAATTGTCGCTAATTTGAATCAGCACCACCCCCTTTAATTAAACCATACTCCGCTTTACAAACATTATTGATTTAAAAAGTGATTATCAAACTTTGCTCGAATCTTGCCATAAAATAATTTATTCAAAGACAAAGGTATTCTGAAATTTTACATTTTACCTGCCTGACAAACCCAATGTCTCTGACACATTTGGAAACAAAAATGGAAATTTCAGCTAATTTCTATCAGGTGTGAAAGAATTAAGAAATGTGTAAATCCCCCTATAAATGAGATTCATCTTTGATTATAATCAAATGCTACCTCATGACCAACTTTTCAGAATTTTCATATATCAAAAATTGCTTTGAAACATGATTTTGCTGTATTTGGATTCATAGGTATACATATATATTTTCGAATATTAATGTCAAAAATCATAATTGACATATAAAAAAAATACAACCTTATAAGGGTGCCATGAATAACTTCGCGACGAGCGTCCCGTATAGGTGACGTATAAGGTTATCAAAATCCTTGATTATTGATACCAGTAAATTTGAATAGAAAATTTTGTCATTCAATCGAAGCATTTTTGCAATTCAATTGGATTTTAAAAAAATTCTGAATAATCGATGATAAAAGATTAAAATTTCTTTAAGTCGAAAGGGGTTAATAGTGCATAATGTCTTGTTGCATTATGTTCGAACTAATGATAAATACTATATAATTATTTATAAAATATAATAAATTTACATTAAGTAAAAGTTTGAAAAAAAAAGTATTAATAAATAAAGATTTTTGTCTGTTAGTCTGTCTGCTTCTTTGTTAGTTGACGAGGCTAGGCTAAATCGATCGCACGTAAAATTTGGATAAAGATAGACAAAGACAGATGTGAATGCATTTTCGGCATAGATATTTCATTTTTTGATAATTAGCTTAATTAGACATTCCTTGTACAAAATCTCCTTTGCATAACATTATCTTACAAGCGAGATTTTATCAGAGATTTACAGAATCTAGGGCCGTAGAAATGTGTTCCACACCCCCCCCCCCCCCAAAAAAAAAAAAAAATAATTAAAAAATAAAAAATAAAAATAAAATAAATAATAATAATAAATAAAAAATAAATAAATAATCGGGCCTTCCGTTCAGATTCTGGAGAAATATTTTTATTGACTTTTCCATATTAATTTCATTTATAACAATACCAACGGAGCTCCGCTCTCTTTACTGATCAGTTTTTCATAGAAGAACCTTGCAATACCTTCGGCAACGTATACCTGTGCGATCTACATCCGCTCTGGTCTCGAATCAAACGAACCTTGAGTTATTGTGGATTTTTTTAATTTCGTCTCAGATTAAATTCAAATTTTCAACATCTTCTTCATATTGTGTTTAGGAACAACGTACTTATGTATACATATTCTTCTAACTTGTATTTAATCGTGACACTAGCAAAATTTACATTTCCCCCGTTTCAGAAAAAATTGTCATAAAATCGCCGCGATACTCTAAAAATTTCATAAAAAATCGTAGAGAACAGAGTTTACTATATTGAGCTAAAAGATTGAAAACGAATTTTTTTTGCGAATGTCAAAAAGTCGCCATAAAAAGAAAAGAAAAAAAAAACATGAAAATTTTGCAAAAAAATCAGAGAGAACAAAATTTATTATACTAAGCAAAAAGATTGAAATCGGATTATTTCTGCAAATTAAAAAATCGCCACAAAACGCAAAAAAAAAAAAAAAAAAAAAAAAAAAAAAAACAACAAAAACGCTAAAAGTGGCATAAAAATTTTGCGGAAAATTAAAAAACTCCCATGACAAAATTTACTATAAAAATCGCAGACACGTACCCCCCCCCCCCCACACACACACACACACACCCATAAAACTATATGCATAATTTGAGCCATGCAGGTACCTTCCTCTCAAATCTTAGTAACTCTGCATCCTACAGTCACTTCAGAGAACTCTGAATGGACAGACAGGCACACAAACATCTGCCTTTATCATTCATATTTGCTGACCCACCCGGCGTTGGCCAGGCTCGTCAAAAAATCGTTCAAAACGAGAAAATACTTTAAAATTTTCGCGATTTTTAGAAACTGTTGCACGAGCTCCGACTAAACTTTATTTAAAAGGGAACACATTTTACTATATTCGGCTAATAGAAATAAACTTTTTAGTATATAGTGGACTAAAACATAGTAACCCAAAATCTTTCACGAATGTTAAAAAATCACAGCGGAACACGAAAAAACGGTTCCGCTTTCAAAGCTGGTAGACGTGGAGGTGCTGGGTTCGAATCCCATCGCGCCCGTCGGCCGCATCGTTTGGAGTTTTCCGTGGTTTTCTTCGGACTTTCGGTAACCTTGTATAAATATGGGTTAGTTTCCCTTATAAAAACCTCCCCATGCTATGGGCCCATCTCCTCGACGTATATCCCTCGAGTAGATAATCGACTGTAATATACAATACCATCAGTCTTTTATCCCAATTTACTGAATTTTGTCCTCGGCTAATTTTGAATTTTTTGTGATTTTAGCTTTTTTTTTCGCGTTAAATCTGTCGCGATTTTTTTTACATTCGTAAAAGGAATCCTGTTTTAATCTTTTTGCCCAGTATAATATTTTATCCTCTTCTATTTTGAATTTTTTACGCGTTCCGCGGAGATATCTGATATTCATAAATGCAATTTGGTTTCAATCTTTTATCCCAATATAATAAATTTTGTTCTATGCGATTTTTAATTTTTTACAGATATATTACGCGATTTTTCTACAATCGTAAAAGGAACATTCTTTTATCCGAATATAGTAAACTTTGTCTTCTAAGATTTTTGAATTTTTCGTGAATTTTTTTCTGATTTTTGTTCGCTTTTTTTCACGTTTTGCGGTGATTTTTTTGGCATCTGTAGAAGGAATCTGGTTTCAAACGTTTAGTTTAATTAAAAAAAAATTGTTCTCTGGGATTTTTTAATAATTTGCGAATTTTTTAAGCGATTTTTAGCGTTTTGTGGCTTTTGACATTCGTAAAAAGAATCCAGTTTCTTTTTTCTTTCTTTCTTTTCCTTTTTTCTCTTTGCTAAATATAGTAAATGTTACACTCTACTATTCTTGAATTGTTTGTGTAATTTTTACCTTTTCGCATTTTGCGGTTATTTTTTCACATTTTTTTCTGAAACTCAAGAACTGTTCGGTAGATTTAAGTACTCTCATGATTAAACTGAAGTTGGAAGAATAACAACTTGACACTATAAAATAGGAAGAAATTGATTCCTATGACAACGTGAACGACGGTGCTGCAGTTTTTTATTTTAATCTGGATCAAAAGATAAGCCGCAATAATTCAGATTCGTTATATTCGATAACGGAGTGGGGATATCCCACACAGGTCTATACTGTCAAAGGCAGTGGGGTCTCCAAACCCAGGTTCGTTTGGGAGAAACTGGCCAGCGATATATTAAATAATTACAAAATATAATTTATATAATTAGATTTGTAATTTATAGAGATAAGAGAAACCGATTAAAAAAGAGCAACAGGTTGAACATAAAGGGATGGCTGCTACTGTAATCACGCTGGTCCCCACTTATTGGGGTCCCGAATGAAATTAAAAAGCATTTTTTTAAACCTTTGAATAAAAAAAATGGAGCATTAAAGTTTTGAACCTTGCGTCCCACACCTTTTTTCACACGTTTTAGCTCCCGCCCCCCCCCCCCCCAAAAAAAAAAACCCACTAAAATAAGATTTATTTTTTAAATAGAAATTACAGCCTCCAAAAATTTTTCTATCTGGGGATTTTTATAAAGAAAGGGGGCTACAGAAAGAAAGCGACCATCTGCTTTGGTTGAAGGAAGTAATAGTAGAAATTATTGCAATTCCAGTAAGAAAAATGATAATTACCAATACCTACTTTTTCAAAATTTGACCAAGATCTTTAATGAAAAAATGAATTTGATTAAAACATAAACTAAAATTTTATTTAAAGATATTTCTTTTTCAAATAATTTTAAAAGTTAAACTTCGTTATTCTTCCCAAAGGTCTGTAATAGCTGACTATTGGGCCCCTGACTTTGCCCAGCCCAGTACTGTTGGGTTGTTTTGGTTTTGTTGCTAGGTGAGATGCTATCAACCTTTTTCAAAAATAATGAATGAGTGCAAATTACCTGTGACTAAAAATTGAAATGAATCCTGTCAATATGCATACTTACAAAATTATTCTCAAACTAAAATAAATTTAGAAAAAAGGTAAATGGACTAGATTAAACAGAAACAATTAAAATTTAAAGAATTTAAATTTACTTGAATTCTAAGTTTTGAATTCAAAATAGTATAAGAATTAATTATTTAAAAGTACTGACAAAATTCTCAATTTGCACTACATCCAATTCCCCAACAATCAGCATTGTGAATTCAAGAATTAATATGAAGGGTAATAACAAGGAATTTTCATAGACATAATAATTTAGACTAAGTGAAAATTTTGGAATAAAGGGGACAAAATCTTTCTTTTAAAGAAAGTACAGAAAGGGGGGGTATAAAATTGATGAGATAGGTTAAACAAAATAATATTTGACAAATATTAAAAAAATGCAAAATTAATTTCAAGAATTCACAACACTGAAGCTGTGATCGTATAGATTTATCTTTATTTAAGAGACCATGAGTTAATAATTAAATTTTGAATAAGTAATTCATTATGATAAAATGCTTCTCATAAGACTTTAGATCAAAATGTTAAGATTACTTTATACAAAAAATTCAGATAAGTATGTCTTGTAATTAATTAAAGAATAGTAAAAGGTTTCAGTTAATTAAATAAAATAAGTTTGAGTATTAAAAATTACAACATCCAGTAAATTAGCAGTTTATTTTTTATTAGATTTAATGCTTAAAATAATATTTAGAAATTCCATGACTAGAGAATACAATAATTTACTTTAATTAATTAATTAATTTATTTATTTATTTATTTTACCAGAATTAGTATTTAAATCAATAGAATAAATTAAGTTAAAAATTACTATGCATTTTAAACTGGTAATTCAAGCTATACATAGTATTCCCAATTAAATTTTAATGATTAACAAAAAGTAAAATTACTGAACATGAATCTTATTGAAATGATTTAAAATAAATTAATGAGATAAAGAAAACAAAGAGGGAATTTACTTAGATATTTTGTTTATTTACAGAAACACATTATTCATAGCTTTCACGAATTATAATAGCAATATAATGTATTGAGGTCATGATAATAGATAAAAACATTATCAAATTGGTTAATCCAAAAATCAGAAATATCATATACTATAATCAGATAAATTTAACTAAAAATACTGATGTTATATTTACCACAGAAAGTACATAGTGATGTTATAGTAGTTTTGGCCATCCTTTGGTAGGCTTGGTTTTCCTCCCCACTGAGTAGTCAACAATTGTCTAAGCAGAATCCGAAAAGGTAGAGGACAATATGCACGCAGAAAATATATGTAAATGAAGTCAGTTAGGAATAAATCATTTATAAGAAGTCGCTGTTCCCACACCGAGAGTCGATTCTCATGATCACTCTGTGACTATTTATAACACGCTCTTGCCACTCCGTGTGAATCTTCAGTTACACATCGGCTCCCACCAAATACGAGCAGTGGTGCTAATCTCTAGATATGCCACTAAAATCTGCACATCCTAATACTTCGTCATCTTAAAACTTTTTCGAATTCTTTTCGTCATTTCAGGCTGCGTAGCATACAACCATTTACTATCAACTCCCCAGCGATCGTCCGTCTTTTTACTTACAAAAAAAAAACAATCTACCGCTCGAGCAGGCGGCGGTGGGGGAAAATGGGTACTTAACACGCACCCACAATCTCACTGTTCGTGGTTTTAAACATCACTCGTCTACTGCCGGGAGAGAAGTCTCTCTCTCGAAATTTTCGCTACAGCCTAACCGGCGAGGTGAGGGAGGGAACCCTCCACCCTCACACACCCAAACTATCCGAGCTTCAAAACATGACTCTCTGCTAACTAGCTTTCCGTTCCCTTGGTAACGCTACCAGGGGGGGAAAGGGTCAACGCTGATTGGTTGAGTGGGGGGAGCAAATAACATGCCTATTGGATTAGTTGTTGCTAGGTGAAAAATCCTAGCTACTATTCCTGGAAATAAGCCGTCTGTTGGGTCCCACGAAAAGAAAGAAATCACGTGTACGCTTGCACCTGCTATCTCGTAAACAACGACTCGAAAGCAATATACTGTGCATCTTCCTAACAAGCCTTCGAAATAGTTTTATGACTCTCTTTACTGAGGGTAATAAAAAGTCGCACACAAAACAACTGACAATAATGCTTCAGTTATTCCCATGACTTCTTATAAAAGCTTATTGTACTATATCCAATCTGCCTGTGTGTGTTCCGAATTTACGATCCCTTAAACTACGTGAGAATTTCAAGTAAAAGTTGTTTGCGTGGACACTATCTCATAGTGAAAAAGGAAGCACTTGGGTGGTCTTGACTTATAGAGAAATACAAATGTTTGGATTTTGAAAATAAGAGTTTTAATTAATAATGTTTAAGAAAAAATAAGAAAAAGGAGGAGGGGGTTTGATTAAATATTAAAATAGAATGAGTTTATAAAAAAGAAATGTTTTAAGATATTAATGAAAATATAAATATAAAAATTTAGATTAAATTACCTCTAACAAGAATCCCCCGTCTCTATTTAAAAAACACAATTTTTTGAAAAAAAAAAAAATTTGTTTTTTAAGTAAAAAGTGCGAGTAAAAATTCAATGGATGCGGGAGAGATCACTAAATGGGGCCTAACATTTCAAACAAACCAGACCTCGGTCCGAAGAATTATCAAGAAACACTTAGCAAGCCTACCCCTCAAGGTATACAGTCCGGAATGCATAACCTGAGTTTGCATACACAAAACTCTCCTCACCTGTCAACAAAATCCTAGACACACCTGTAGAATAACAAAAAAAAATTAACAGATGAACACAAGGCTGGACATTGCTTTTGTCACCACTAACTTTATCAATCGGGAAGGTTCCATTCAAAGTATTTACCTGAACACTGTTTGCTAAACCACAAAAAAAAATTTTGAAAATTGCCAAAATAATTTTTTTTTTTTTTTTTTTTTTTTTTTTTTTAAGCCAAATAAAAATTTGGGAGAGAACATTGCCAACCGAAAGAATCGCCAAATCCATTACAATAATAATGCATATCAATATAGGTATAAATTGTTAGCTCGATGTACACAGATATATAAAAACATATGAACTAGTAATGTATATGCATATAAAAACACAAACAAAAAGAATAAAAAAAAATGGGTAAAAGGCAATTTGCACAATATACAGTTAATTCACAATAAAATACATTTCACTAATTAAAATTCAGTTAACACAAATTGTATCAATGTGTAAAAATTGAGAAACACTTTCTCCAGTTGATTGATATGCAAGTTGAAACTATGAAGTAAGGTATTTACATATGCACTTACAGCGACACTGTGCATATTGGAAGAGCAACCCATTTATCTGTGCTATAAACAATTGCCAAAATAAAAGCATGATGGGGCGAAGAAGACCCAAAAGCTATGGTGAAGATTATCACCATCAGAAACTTAATTTATACAGTAAAAATTTAAATTTTGACAAAAGAAATCCTTTAAAAAAAAGGAAAAAAAAATAGCACAGAACCAGATAAAATTTTATAAATTTTTCAATAAAACCACACCACTATACTTTAATGAAGTAATGTACTCAAGAACAAAATTAATAACCTCAAAAGTTTTCAGGTTAAAAAAATTATACACAAAACAGTACATTAATACTACCTTACACTACGAAATACCTACATATTATATCTAGTAATGAGTAAAATTAATAGTTCCCTCAAATACAGTATTATCCTGTAAATCCACTTATACTCATCTACTGAGAACTTAACTAGAACATCAATTAAAATATAAATAATATGCAAATCGATGGATACTATCGTATTTAACAAACAGGGAGTACTACATGAAAATAAAAGGGGAGGGGAAAAAAAATTTGGATTCCCATTTTCAAAATGCACTAAAAATTTTCAAAGTCTCGAAATTACCCAAAAATCGAGAAAAAACGTAACATAATTCCAAAATATACCTGCGGAGAGGTTATTTGCACTATAACTATCGAAATATACCTTATTTACACTAAAATTAGCTATATAGAACATTAAATGTGATGAAAACACAACCGCTCAGATCGTTACCGCTAACCAAAACAAACGGTACAAGTACTCTAAAAAGCTTATTTTTTCACGTTAAAATACAATAAAAACTAACTCTATACTATCTATATACATTATACAAACAAAATATAAGGTTATTAAAATAAAAATACTATAATTACTACAACTTAAAGTTTATAATTGGGACGCTTGTCCCTGTTCCTGAATCCATAGGTATTTCTGGACGAAGGAATCGAATCAGTCGGTTTGCACTGAGATTCGATTAAAGTCGGAAAACGACTGGTTGAAGGAATAACATAGGATTGAGCTTCAACAACTTCGTTAGCTACCGCGATATCTGGCATGTCCGTAACTGGATTTTCAGCCGTGGAGGGGGTGGTTTCAGCTCGTGAGTTCTCGAACTCGGCTGAAGGAAGAGAGGGGGAAAGGGGTTCGTTGCTGGTGGCTAGTGAAGGCAACGTGTTGGCTGTTGCTTGCATGGGCAATGCTTCATCTCTGTTTACTGCTGATGCTGTAGGTATGATAAACGCGCGCCTGCGTTTTTTCGTCCGCCGTTCTGGGTTATCGTTAATCGATTGGTGAATGGGAGTAGTTGGATTCTGAATATTCGATTGATCATCGAATTGACTCTGCGGCCGTTGGTCATTTGTTTGGAAATCAACATGCCTGTTTTTAAATTCAGTCAGCCTATCGACGTGTACCACTTGCGTTAATTTTAAATTTGATTGGAGGGCGATTTTAAAATTTACCTCATTTATTTTTTCAGTTATTGTATAGGGACCATTATTAAATTTAGATAGTTTTTTACATTGTCCCGGTTTAACAGCTGGTGTAAAGAGCCAAACTGAATCACCTATTTTAAGATTCTTTGAAACAGCAGTTTTTTCTCTGTATTTTTCTTGCTTTTCTGAAACTTCCACCAAACTACTGTGCACTTCAGCATACACTTTCTTCAAAGCAGGGAATAAAAGTTCACAATAGGTGGGGGCGTCATTATAATTTAAAGTTTGGGGGTGGAAAAAAGTTTATAGGGGAGATTTAAATTTCTGCCAAACATTACTGCAGCTGGGGTTAATTTTGTAGAAGAATGCACGGCTGTCCTGAGAGCTAAAAGAGCAAATTTTAATTTTGTATCCCAGTCCGACTGATTTTCATTGACAACATGGCATAGGGCATTAATTAGAGTTCTGTTTTGACGTTCAATCTGAGAATTTCCTGCTGGGTGGTAAGCTGACGTGTGAATATGTTTCATTCCAAAGTTTTTATAGACTCTCTCAATGGCTTCTGATATAAGATTTCTACCCTTGTCGGAAACAATATAGCTAGGAGCACCGTACCTTGAAACGAAATCTGCTAGAGTATCCGCTACAACGTCTGAGGTGATAGAGGATACAGCATATGCTTCAGGCCACTTAGAAAAAGCATCGATATATGTCACGATAAACTTGTTACCCGAAAAGGTTGTCGGTAAAGGACCAATTATGTCGAAATTCACTTTTGCTAATGGAAATTCTGGTGTTGGCATTCTCTGCAAAGGGGCTAGATGTTTAGGTCTATAAGCTCTTCTTTGTTGGCAACTAATGCAAGATTCTACTAGATGCTTGACATCTGCAGACATACCTGGCCAGTAAAAATTTTCGCGAATGCGATCAATAGTTTTCTGGAAGGCTTGATGACAAGCTGCCAGAGAATCATGTGTTAGTGCGAACACTTGGGGGATTAGTTCTTTTGGCACCACCAGTTTGGGCAATTTATTTAAAATGGGAGAGTCTCGAGTGTCCTCGCACATCAAGAGATCATCTCGGAAGAAAAATTTCATGTACTTTGGTGCTATATCCACTCCTTGATCTAGCTTCTGAGCAATTTGGCAACACTTTTTGTCAGTCTTTTGGAGTTCTTGAATTTTTTCAAGAAGATCAGTTTGGGGCATAAAAACATTCTCCTTTGCTATTTGTACACAAAAATTACAATTTACAGTATTTACAGAGATTTCATTAGAAGTAGTGTATCTAGACAGAAAATCCGCAACACTGTTGCATTTGCCCTTGATAAATTTGATTGAAAAAGTAAAATCAGATAAGGTGCAAATCCACTTTGCCATACGAGAAGTTGGGTCCTGAATTTTAAGCATATAAGTTAGGGGAGCATGATCAGTGAAAATAAAAAAGTGGGTGTTAGCTAGGTAACACTTAAAATGGGCGGTTGCCCAGACAACAGCTAAAAGTTCCCTTTCTGTGGCTGAGTACCTTGTTTCAGGGTCCTTCAACTTTCTGCTAGCAAAAGCCACAGGGTGTAAAAAGTTGTTCTCATCCAGTTGAGATAAAACTGCGCCTAAAGCTTCACCACTCGCATCAGTATAAAGATAAAATTCCTTCGAAAAATCAGGGAGGGCAATACATGGCTTAGAAATTAAAGCAGCTTTTAAATCTTCGAATTCTGCTTGCGCTGCAGGGTTCCATGAAAAACGACCATTTTCTTTAGTTAGTTCAATTAGGTTTTTAGCTCGTTTAGAAAAATCAGGGATAAATCTCCTGTAAAATGAAATTGTACCAATAAAAGATCTAACTGCTTTGCGGGTATCAGGGGGTTGAAATTTTTCAATTACATCTATATTTTTATTAATGGGTGAGACTTTACCTTTATGGATTTCAAAACCTAAATATTTAATTTTATCTGATAGAAAAAGGCATTTACTGGGTTTTAATTTTAAATTATGCTGGCGAAGTCTATCAAAAACAGTTGTTAATTTTTCAAGGTGGGATTCTACATCTTTGCTAGCAATCACAATATCATCTATATATACAAGAATTCCCATATTTCCCAGATCTCCAAATATTGCACTCATGAGTCGTTGGAAAGAATTTCCTGAGTTTGATAAGCCAAAACAATTTCTCGACCACTCAAATAGTCCTTTATGAGTTATGATTGCAGTTTTGTGTCTGTCCTCAGGACGCACAACTTGCTGGAAAAAGTCACTTGTTAAATCAAGTGTAGAAAAGAAATTTGAACCGGATAGTGCATCAACCGAATCTGTGATATTAGGGATGGGGTATGCATCTTTAACTAAATTTTTGTTTAATTTTCTAAAATCGACAGCCAATCTATAAGATCCGTCTGCTTTCTTAACCAAAATGACTGGAGCCGCAAATTCAGAAATGGAGGGGGATATTATATTAGCTTTTAACAGGATATCTAATTGATCTTCCATTTCTTGTTTAAGATTATGGGGAACTCTATAGGCTTTACATTTTACAGGTTTATCAGAAGTTAAATTTATTACATGGGGAATAGTGTCACAGCCGGGCAAGTCTAGGACTGATGCTGCAAACACATCTTTATTTTTATTAAGAAAATCCTGCATTTTAAGTTTAAGAGGGGGGTCTAAATGGTCAAGATTAATATCTGAACTCCAGCTGAGATCAGCATGATCAAAATCAGCTAGTGGAGTGGGCACATTAACATTAAGGGCATAATTACAATTATTAGAATTACACTCAGAATCATCGATGCACTTTTGAATTTTAGCAACCCTCATTCCCTTATTCAAAGTAACCTCATCATCCGAAAAGTTAGCAAATGAAATAAATAACCCGTGTTCCTGAGAACAGATTGTTCTAGATGATAAAACACCATTACCAAAATTTTTTACTAGGGGTTCCAAAATAACAACATCATTATTATCAATAAAATTACTTCTCGAGCAGTTTACTTGAGCTAAAATTTTAGATTGGGGGGGGATAGTTACTAAATTTTTCAAAACAGCAAAACTAATTTTAATAATCTTAGACTTTTCACATGTATCACTTACTTTAGTTTCGACATCATTAGATTGTGACTTTTCGCTATCATGACAACTCACTTGGCATACAGGGGCATTGATTTCATTTTCATTATTTTTCACAACCCTGATATTATTTACACTAAGATCACAACCATTTGTTTCACATATATTATCCCGACCAATTGCCTTATTTTCATTTAATTTAACAGTACACATATAACTACAGGTCTCATGATTATTTGTATTATTAACATTTTCTAATTTTGAAACACTTTCAGAAGATTTTTGAACAGAAGAATTGCTATCATTACCTTCACATTTAGCTAAATTCACATTATTTCTATCTTCGCTACTACATTTTTCATTATCTCGAATCTCTATTTGTTCTCTACTATCCCTTACATTGGCTTTTACTACCATATAATTGTTCTCACTGTTCTTATTCTTCTCAGAAATATTACTAACATTAGAAAAACATTCTACATTACCCTCAGTTTGACATGACACACTTTTAAGGCAAGAAATTTTGTTATTTACAATAATTGGCGGTTTAATATTTACATGACATTCTGAAATTTTTGGAACATATTTACAAAAAGTTTGCTCATTAATACCAAGACTAATAGATTTGTCACTACACTTTATGATAGCCTTGTACTTACTCAAAAAGGGCATACCTAAGATAGCAGTAAATTCATCAGCGAGTTTACCTGCTACTACAAAAAATTCAGCTTGGCAGCTGACATTACTGAAATTGAAAGATAACTTAACTTTCTCAGTGAGAGGGACACATTCACCTGTCACAGTTAGAATGGGTACATTGCATGCCTCAGTTTTTACTCCTGGGAATAAACACAATCCCTGTCGAGAAATTAAATTGATACCTGATCCCGTATCACACAGTGCAGTAATAAAAATATCACCGACAGCAATCCTTGCAGTAGGGAGATTGCATGCTGATGGTGAGAAAACATTATACACAGAGGGGGTTTTGTCGTTCGGCTTCTCATGAGTCAGTCCGACTACTCCAGACTCAGCCATTACCCGTTTAAATTTTGTTGAACATTGTGTTCATTGGCAGTGTTGTTATTCTGCTGGGTTACATTATTGTGATTACCCCTATTCCTATAATTACCTCTCTGGCCATTGTTGGTACCTCTGTTTCTCTGGTTATTGCCATTTCCCCTATAGTTTCTTTGATTCTGATATCCCCTGTTACTATAACTGCCTCTGTAGTTATTGTTAGGTCTGGCCATACCTCTACGACCATAGGGATTTTCATTAAAATTTTGCCAGCCTTGATTTCTGGGGTTTTGGGGGCAGTCCTGAAAAAAATGGCTGGGGTCGCCACATCCAAAACAGAAAAAAGGGTTGTACTGGACATTTTCCTGGGCTGGTGGTCTCGCTGCAGCTGGTTGTTGTATAACCAGACTATCAATTTTAGCCGTTAAGATTTCCATTTTGTTTTGGAGTTCTACAATTTCACGGTTGGGATGGCTAACCTGGGGTGTAGGGGGGTAAACAGCAGCACATGCTACACCTGAGGGGACCTGGGGGGCAATGTTTGCTGGTTCATAGCTGTAGAAGGGGTTAACACTCCTACAAGCCTTTTCTTCAAGTAAGGCAAACGTTAGTATTTCCTGAGGGGTCTTTGGATCTTTTGAAATGACACCCTTCCGAATTTCTGGAGATAGGTTACCTAGAAGCATAGAGTGCAGTATAGCATCTCTACTTTTATTTACAATGCCCTCAGCAATTCCATCAATGACAAGAGCTCTGCGTGACAGATCAGAGGCTCTGTCGAAAAAATCTTGGACAGACATTGAGGGTGTCTGTTTGAAGTTAAGAAACTTCGATAATGCCACATCTGACGACTCCTGTTCCGTGAATCTGTCTTGTATAATTTCCACTAATTCCGTATAATTTTTGCCTTTATTAGCCTTAAATAATTTGGCTGCTTTCCCTGACAGTCTGTTAAACAGGGCGAAAATTTTTTCTTTTTCATCCCAGTTAAAGAAGGTGGAAATATCTGTGAACTTTTCAATAAAGTCGGAAAAGGATATAGTGGAGTCCCCGCTAAAAGGTGGGATGTTGGATAAATTATCCATCAAAGACGATTTCTTCTGTAGCTCAGCCATCTCCTTGGTAAGGGTTTCCGCCATATTTATGAAATGTTTTGACAACAAAAAATTCAGCGATAAAAAAAAAATTATAATTAACCCTACCTAAACCTTAAGCAAAGAAAAAAAATTTTACACAAATGCAAAATCTAACTAGAATTACTGAGAGCTACACTCATGTATACACTAGTCGCCTTTGTCAATATATATAATCAATTGCAAATAAATATAAACAAATGGGAAAGGTATGTTAAAATTTCTAAAAATTCAGTGCGGGTGGGGTATTATGAAAAAAAAAATTTTTGAACAGCACAGATATGAGGGTTAACACTTCATAATATATACTCAAAGACATAATGCACAATACATTTTGAAAAAAAAAATAGTTGCCTTATACCCTTAACTTTAAGTATACACAAATAAACATTAAAAATTTGAATTGTGCCACACAGGTAAGTGTCACGGCATCAATTCTTTGTTGGGTTGTTTTGGTTTTGTTGCTAGGTGAGATGCTATCAACCTTTTTCAAAAATAATGAATGAGTGCAAATTACCTGTGACTAAAAATTGAAATGAATCCTGTCAATATGCATACTTACAAAATTATTCTCAAACTAAAATAAATTTAGAAAAAAGGTAAATGGACTAGATTAAACAGAAACAATTAAAATTTAAAGAATTTAAATTTACTTGAATTCTAAGTTTTGAATTCAAAATAGTATAAGAATTAATTATTTAAAAGTACTGACAAAATTCTCAATTTGCACTACATCCAATTCCCCAACAATCAGCATTGTGAATTCAAGAATTAATATGAAGGGTAATAACAAGGAATTTTCATAGACATAATAATTTAGACTAAGTGAAAATTTTGGAATAAAGGGGACAAAATCTTTCTTTTAAAGAAAGTACAGAAAGGGGGGGTATAAAATTGATGAGATAGGTTAAACAAAATAATATTTGACAAATATTAAAAAAATGCAAAATTAATTTCAAGAATTCACAACACTGAAGCTGTGATCGTATAGATTTATCTTTATTTAAGAGACCATGAGTTAATAATTAAATTTTGAATAAGTAATTCATTATGATAAAATGCTTCTCATAAGACTTTAGATCAAAATGTTAAGATTACTTTATACAAAAAATTCAGATAAGTATGTCTTGTAATTAATTAAAGAATAGTAAAAGGTTTCAGTTAATTAAATAAAATAAGTTTGAGTATTAAAAATTACAACATCCAGTAAATTAGCAGTTTATTTTTTTATTAGATTTAATGCTTAAAATAATATTTAGAAATTCCATGACTAGAGAATACAATAATTTACTTTAATTAATTAATTAATTAATTAATTTATTTATTTTACCAGAATTAGTATTTAAATCAATAGAATAAATTAAGTTAAAAATTACTATGCATTTTAAACTGGTAATTCAAGCTATACATAGTATTCCCAATTAAATTTTAATGATTAACAAAAAGTAAAATTACTGAACATGAATCTTATTGAAATGATTTAAAATAAATTAATGAGATAAAGAAAACAAAGAGGGAATTTACTTAGATATTTTGTTTATTTACAGAAACACATTATTCATAGCTTTCACGAATTATAATAGCAATATAATGTATTGAGGTCATGATAATAGATAAAAACATTATCAAATTGGTTAATCCAAAAATCAGAAATATCATATACTATAATCAGATAAATTTAACTAAAAATACTGATGTTATATTTACCACAGAAAGTACATAGTGATGTTATAGTAGTTTTGGCCATCCTTTGGTAGGCTTGGTTTTCCTCCCCACTGAGTAGTCAACAATTGTCTAAGCAGAATCCGAAAAGGTAGAGGACAATATGCACGCAGAAAATATATGTAAATGAAGTCAGTTAGGAATAAATCATTTATAAGAAGTCGCTGTTCCCACACCGAGAGTCGATTCTCATGATCACTCTGTGACTATTTATAACACGCTCTTGCCACTCCGTGTGAATCTTCAGTTACACATCGGCTACCTCCAAATACGAGCAGTGGTGCTAATCTCTAGATATGCCACTAAAATCTGCACATCCTAATACTTCGTCATCTTAAAACTTTTTCGAATTCTTTTCGTCATTTCAGGCTGCGTAGCATACAACCATTTACTATCAACTCCCCAGCGATCGTCCGTCTTTTTACTTACAAAAAAAAACAATCTACCGCTCGAGCAGGCGGCGGTGGGGGAAAATGGGTACTTAACACGCACCCACAATCTCACTGTTCGTGGTTTTAAACATCACTCGTCTACTGGCGGGAGAGAAGTCTCTCTCTCGAAATTTTCGCTACAGCCTAACCGGCGAGGTGAGGGAGGGAACCCTCCACCCTCACACACCCAAACTATCCGAGCTTCAAAACATGACTCTCTGCTAACTAGCTCTCCGTTCCCTTGGTAACGCTACCAGGGGGGGAAAGGGTCAACGCTGATTGGTTGAGTGGGGGGAGCAAATAACATGCCTATTGGATTAGTTGTTGCTAGGTGAAAAATCCTAGCTACTATTCCTGGAAATAAGCCGTCTGTTGGGTCCCACGAAAAGAAAGAAATCACGTGTACGCTTGCACCTGCTATCTCGTAAACAACGACTCGAAAGCAATATACTGTGCATCTTCCTAACAAGCCTTCGAAATAGTTTTATGACTCTCTTTACTGAGGGTAATAAAAAGTCGCACACAAAACAACTGACAATAATGCTTCAGTTATTCCCATGACTTCTTATAAAAGCTTATTGTACTATATCCAATCTGCCTGTGTGTGTTCCGAATTTACGATCCCTTAAACTACGTGAGAATTTCAAGTAAAAGTTGTTTGCGTGGACACTATCTCATAGTGAAAAAGGAAGCACTTGGGTGGTCTTGACTTATAGAGAAATACAAATGTTTGGATTTTAAAAATAAGAGTTTTAATTAATAATGTTTAAGAAAAAATAAGAAAAAGGAGGAGGGGGTTTGATTAAATATTAAAATAGAATGAGTTTATAAAAAAGAAATGTTTTAAGATATTAATGAAAATATAAATATAAAAATTTAGATTAAATTACCTCTAACAGTACGGTTAGGGCCGGGCCCGGGTTTGGAAATTTTGGCCCGTGCAGATCTCTATTGTGAGGTCCGGTACAGATGTTTTGAGGGGCCCTCTCCCATTCCCTACATATAGTATATGCATATACATAATACAAAATTTGTCTTTACAGCACCCTTTTTAGCTTAAAAGATCTTTTTGTAGTGTCCAATATAATTGTACCCCTTATCGCCTTCTGGGAATTACTGAAAGCTAATCCCTGATAAAACGACAATGCCTAATGAGACATGGAGTTCTAGTCCAGAGGCTCTTTTGCCTCAAGGTATATAGGCTGCGGTTGTTCCTTTCTAAGAAAACAGGAAGTTTCTCCGTTCCTGTTTATTTGGAAAAAGAATGATCAAGGACGTGACGTGACAATTTGTCCCCTCAGTATAGGACAAGAGATAACTTCTAGAAAATGATTTTTTTTTTCCAAGTTAACTTGTAAAATAAAGAAAATGTACTTGCAACTTTAGATTTGGAACATTATATAATTTCTTTTTTTTTTTTTTCGTTCAGTCTGGTCCGGGCCCCCTTTGCTCCCGGGCCCCTGGGCAGTTACCCCCTGTGCCCCCCCTCTCGCCGGCCCTGATGACGATAGAGCAATCTTTAATGAAGACCATGAAAATAGCAAGTGAACTCACTCATGGGCGTGGGTACAGTGCCTAGAAGTAAGTAGTGTGCTTATCGCCAATACAACCGCAATAAAAAAAATGTCCCTAGCAGGAGGAAAACCAGATTCTCCGCGAGAGGGCGTCGAGTTCCCACCGCCGTTATTAGCGTTTGAAGTTTCATTTAACAGGCTTGATCCTAATGTTAGTTTCAATGTAATTAACGCTGTATTTTCAAGCAAACTATACGAATGTTTCTATTTCTATAATATTTTAAAGTAAACATATATTATGCCTGTTTAATGATAAATCAGTATGGATAAATCTGCAAATACTAAGAAAAGAAAAGCTGATCGAACATGTTCCGGGCTTAATTTCTAAGAAAAAAAGTGCCGGAGCCTTAATATTCTGCGGTACTAACACGCCCCCCCCCCCCACCGTCACTCCAGTCTGCCTATTTATATTTCATACATTATCTTCAAAATTTAAAACACTTTTTTTTTTAGCAAAATAAAAATAATTAAATACATCTATCTGCGTATACTTAGATATCAACTGCTCCATTTTTTTTGTTATTACTACTTCCAAATAGAAACCTTTGCTTTACCTAATCTTAATGTTAATTAATCGCAGAATTCTGCGATTAAATAAGCTCAGGATTATGATTCGGAAATAGTGTTAACACAACAAATTAATAGTTCGCAGCTGAATAGAAAAAAGACTATTTCTGTTTACTCGTTATTCTGATCAAAATAGCATTAAAATGATTTGAAATGGAAATAAATAAAATTTGAATTTAAGACAGATTGAGTTCAAGCCTCCCAAGAATGATATAAAAACCGAGCCCGTTTTATCTCAATCTCTTACGTGAGCGACACATTACCTCACTTATAAGTGTTTTGATACAAAAGCAGGCAAAAAATTGGGGATGGGAGGGAAAGGAAAGGGTAATTTCGGATTCGTTTTTCGGAAGCGTTATTGCACTGGGCTCCGGAGCGCAGTGTTTATGAGCTCCGGTGAATTCTGGCCAATATTTAAACATTTACTAAAAATAGAGAAGTACCGGAGCTGAGCTCTGGTGGGCTCCGGCGTAAATTAAGCCCTGAACATGCTTCGTTCCCGGATATACTAGTGGATATAAAAGCAACAAAACTAACATAACTCTATCTCCCCCCCCCAAAGACTAAAACTAATTTGAAAAATGGTTAAAAGTCATTCCTCGTGCCGACAAAGATCTGAACCAACATTCAGTTGCATGTGAATTAGAGTCCTGCACGGGTCGGGTTGTACCCGACCCGAACCCGCAAATTTCATTTGAAGTCAACTAGCAACCCGACCCGAACCCGACAAAAAATTTACCTCGATTTCCTTAATCTGAAAAAATATTGGACATTCTTTTGAAAAAGCGGGTTATCCCGAACCCGACCCGCAAGAGTAAAAACCCAACCTGAACCCGAAAAAGTGAATGTCAACCGGAACCGCAGCAAAAAGTAGAAGTCAACCCGACCCGAACTTCAACAAAAAAAAGAGCGCCAACCCGACCCGAACCGCGGGACGGGTCGGGTGCGGGTAACCCGACCCGATGCAGGACTCTAATGTGAATCGCATTTTCATGAGCGATTTATTGAGAGAAATTACAAATACACTATTGAAGGGAAAGAAGATTTGCTCAATTATTTTTAATTTAGTATTTTAATTTTTCTATCTAAAATAATTAAAATACAGTAGATTCCCGTTACAACGAATTCCATTACAACGAAAAATTTCGTTACTACGAAATTTGACAAGTCCCCTTTTCAAATTGCATTAACCCCAATGTATTAAAAAATCCTATTTAACGAAGTACATTTTATTAGGAATTCCATTACAACGAATAAACCTCACCGAAATTTTAGATTTGGATAAGTCTTCTGAGTTAAACACAATGTGGACGGCTTTCAAAAAATTAACATCCGTCCCTGATCAGGTGGACTTGGAGGATTTTTTATCTGCGGATGTTAACATTCAAACATGCTCTGAAGTGACTGATGAAGATATCATTTTGTACACTAAAAATACACTAGTTCGGAAAACTGACGAAAGCAATGATGACGATGTTGATGTTGCCAACGAATCCAAATTACCGCTTCGGAAGCCCTCCCATGCGAGGATAGAATGCGTACTTTTGTTTGTCACCAAAAGAATGTGCCAAAGGAGTATTTTCTCACATGCATTCGTTACATACGTTTTTGTTATTGCCAACTACATATTCCCTTGTACAAACAAAAGTCAACGATTTTCTGCAATAACGTACGAATAAATAAAGGTGATTTAACTAATTTTTCATTTTTAATATTGAATTTTATTTCACTAACTTTTTCTGTGTTAATTTAAGTAATCTTACATTAAAATCCTCCATAATGAGAGGTAAATCTAACTTACATAATTAAATGTACGTGTATATGTAATGCTTTATATAAATTAGAAGTAATTCCACTACAACGAAAAAATCGTTACAACGAAATATTTTAGCGGTCCCTTGGAGTTCGTTGTAACGGAAATCTACTGTATTTATCTTGTGATAATGACAATAAATAATTTAAACAATGAACATTATCATAAATATTTTATTAATTATTGATATTCTAACTTTAAAATTTATTTTAACATGACTATTTTGTTTCATTAGTATGCTTTCATTCAATCATGGTTTTAAATACATTCACAAAATCAATGTATTACTTTTTGTAGGGTGTCTATTACTCGAAAAAAACTGGAAAGTGTTTGATTTATTTCTGTTATTAAAATTTTGATTCACATTTGAGAAATGTGAGTATGAGAATGGTTAAATATTGTTGATAACTTAATGTAATAATAATAATAATAATAATATATATAATAATAGCATCTACCCTAATTTAAAGAAAATGCATTCTTGACATACTTTCAGGAGAGTAATTATTTTTTTTTCTAGATTTGAAATTATCATTAATTTAATGTTGGATGTTTGCTAGTATACCTTAAATTATTTTACTCAAAACTAAAGCTCCGAAATGTCAGAAATTTTTAACAACTCATTTTACTCTTAGTTTGTTAACAGGATGTAAACAAGTTATGTAATAATGAATACCGATTAAAAAGTTGTCAAAATAGGGACATGTTTTTGCAAGAATTCATCATAGTATAATGTATTTATCCAATATATTGTATTTATCCAATTTTAGAAATAACTAAATATTGTAGGAAGAAAAACATTGTCCTATTTTAAAGTTTGTAACTGTTTGAGTTCATTACAATTAGTTGTTATGAAATCAATTACATTTCTCTTCAACTGTATTTTCATTATTAGAATTTTTTTCCTTGTTTATTTTTTATCTAGAGCATTTTAAAGTACTGATTTATACAGAAAAAAAATAGATTTAAAATGAGGTGTATGTAAAAACGAAAGTTACCATAGCCGCGGCGAGAACACTGGCGCCATCTATCGGCGTCCTCTATTTCTGAAGTATAATATTGACGCCGATAACAACACTATATACTTCTAGGCACTGTAGCGTGGGGTCAGTGAAGGAGTTTTGGCAAGATTGACCATGGGTATGACGTCACTTCAACGAATATGCAAAGAAATTGAAGAGTTCAGCGGGACAGAATTTACAACTTCTGAACAACATGTAGAGATGAGAAACTCCAAAATTGCCCGGGACAACGCTGATATTAATAAATTATTGGAATGGGTTCACCAACACATTCCTTTCCGAGAAACAAATGATCTCATTTCAATCTCTACCGGGATTGTTGGAGATGAGAGAATAAACTGTCATAAGGCACAGGAAGTTGGCACTGCTGGCATATCAGGAATCATTAACAGCGATTTTCATTCCGTTACATTCAAGCGTAATGAAAGAATGCAGCCATTAGAAAAAATTTACATCAACCCGACAGCACTCTTCCAAAGAATGAGTGTAACAAAGCAATCTGACAAAGAACTTAAGGAATATTTGACTTACATGCTCTCTGCCTACCCATTGTCTCTTTTTGACGAATCCGGAATGCGAAAAACTGCCAAATCCTCTTTGTACAAGGAATTCACTCCACTCCCGCCAGACATCACTTTTGAGAGCAGATGTATATATGTCATACATGGCGGGTATTTACTGCACAGAGTTTTATGGCAAAATGGTCAATCATTTGGATCAATTTGTGACAGCTTATGTGGACTTTGTTAAGTCGAAATACGCAGCGAACGCTCTAGTAATCTTCGATGAATACCCAGAAAACATTACTGAAATGAGCACTAAATTTGTTGAGCGTGATAGATGATCTCACGAAACGGTATCTAATGAAGTTGTTTTTAATGAGACTATGATACCAACGGTTTCTCAGGGGAAATTTCTCGCAAACGACAAGAACAAAAACCGTTTAATTGCCCTACTGATGTGTAGATTTGGCTCTGAAAATATGGTTTGCAAGCAGTCAAAAGAAGATTCCGACACACTCATTATCAACACTGCTCTCAAGTTGGCACCTAACCATGAGAACGTGATAGTCATTGGTGAAGATGTATACCTTCTGGTAATCTTAATTGGACTTTTCAATTTTCCCAATGTTTATTTCTTGAAACCAGGAAAAGGGAAAAGTTCCCAGAAGATCTATTCACCTTTGGATGCAGTCGATAAATTAATTGCCAAACACATCCTATTTCTACATGCCATGAGTGGATGCGATATCATTTCTGCAAGGAAAACAAAATACCTTCAAATTTTGAAGAAATTTGCCGACCTACAACATGTGGTCAATATATTTAAAAACCCTAGTGCTGTAGCCGACGATGTTATTAAAGCTGGACTGTTATTTCTGGTACACCTGTACGGATTCAGAGGGAAAGCAACACCTTCCCTAAAGAGCCTGCAGTACAAGTGCTACATAAAATCTGCTTTTAAGACCGCTGCAAATATTGTATCGCTCCCTCCAACAGAAGATGCAGTTCGATATCACTGTCTGCGAGTTTACCACCAAGTACAGCTATGGCTAGGTAACTGTAAAAATGCTGAGGAATGGGGCTGGAATAAAACCAAGAGAGGTATCATACCCATAACAACTACTAAACCTCCCTCACCAGAAACTATTCTGCGAAAAATATCCTGCAAATGCAAAACAAACTGTAGTGGAATGTGTGACTGTAGGGTAGTAGGTTTATTTTGTTGGCTCCTCTGCCTGAACTGCGATGGCCATTGTGACAATGTCAGCTCCTTCATCGCCGAAGATGACTTGGAACTAGAAGTTGACGACCCAATACAGGATATTTTAAGTCAAGTGGAGACACAACCTGAGCCATCAAGTGATGATGATGAAGAGGAAGACACTGATGAACCTCCTTCTGAAGAACATCAACCAGGCCCTTCAAAGCGACCAAAACGGCATTAATTGGAGAACAACACTGCATTCCTCTTTTTTTCTGTTTATAATCTTCCACGTATGTTATTATTATATTAAACTTACAATACTTATAATTGTACTTAAATGAGATTACTAAAAAAATAAAAATTGGTTCTCTCATCTATGCAGAGTGATTGTGTTTTTATATCTTTCCTAATCACCTGATTTCAATTTATTTTCTTAGTACTATAAAAGGTTTAAAACTTCGTAAGAAAATGTAAACATATTTGAAATGCAACCAGAAATAACTAAACATCTTCAAATTTGTGTTTGAAATGGATGCATAATGATTGGATCGCATTTTCGCCCTCCGATGATGGAATTTCAATTACCTCGCTAAAATTCCTTTTACTCGTATGCCAAAACTATTCATCTTAGAAAAAAACATTGTATATGAAAAATGTAGGAAATGTTCCCTAGTTTTATTTGGTGCAATCATTTTTTTGAAAGAATTTAACCCTTTCCGGAATACAAGGGAAAAACCGAAAAAACTCAGATTTTTTCCGAGTTTTTCGCTTATAATTTTTTAAGCAGACCAGATACGAGGTGGCAAAGTTGAAATTCGTGTTCAGCACACCAAAAAACATAAAGGAAGAAAGAAAAAAAAACTTCTCCAAAACTTTCCAGCAGAAGTCTAGATTGACTGGACTAAAATAGTGGCTGGCCGCGACCAGCGATTGGTACAAAGCGACGCGCCCATCGTTTTGTAGCAATCGCTGTATGTCTTTCGTCTTTCGTCGCGGCCAGCCACCTTTTGTGGCGTCATGATAATGAATGAGCATGCTCAGTATCTAGTGTAGCCCTAGTTACTGTCGTAGTGGCTGGATTTCACGTAGTTTTATTGCCGCTAATGTGCAGTCCATACGCATACGTACGTCCTGTCTCGTAAACACGTTGGACGTCGAGGATGCAAGGGAGCATAATCCTTCAGCACCCCAGACGCAGAGAATAAAGTAAAGATTTTAATTCTCCAAAAATTATGAAAATTTAATTTTTAGTTTCCAAATGATTATAAGGAAAGGGCATGTTTACAAACAAACAGTTCCATCAAACAATCTACCACTACATTTTTGTCATAGCTATCATTGCAGGAATCATCATGACGACGTAGGCCAATCATATTATGCACTAGTTTAACGTAGACTAATGAAATCTCTCCGTCTCATGTTTACAGTAGGAGTCGTAACGAACGAACAAGTTTTTCTTGCTAACCAACAGTAATTTAACCAACAGTGACGTCAGCAGCCCTTTCCTTATTGATTTCTTGTTCAGATATTTTGTATCTGATTTCAGGTGGCTAGACGCTAAGCAATTGTGTTAATTTGATTGTTTATAGGGAGTTTTCATCAATGTCAGAATAAACTCTTGACGCTGCTATGTCAATTATGCGGGCAAGCGATTTTATAGTTTCTGCCAAACATAACTTCAATAAAACACATTGCAAACACATTGATAATTTGTTTGTTACTAAATAGGTGCAATAATTAAAAACATAGTTTTAAAACATTAAAGCCGTTTATGATGTTAAATCAGGTGTCAAAATACATAAGCTTTCAGCTAAACATTAGCCTTCCTCAGATGATAACAACCAGTCGAAAAACGGAGTTCCAAAGAAATGCACTGGACAGGTGGAAAATGGGCGAAACCAACAAACAATGAAATGGAGGGAGCGAAGGAAGATGGGATGATACCACTAAATCTGGAGGGGGGATCATCAAAAACCAAAAACCGCAGTGACACCAAGTATATTATACCAAATACGAAGGATCTGATAAGACAATACATCATTACATGTATTATCACCTCTTTTCAAAATTTCTAGGGACTCTCTGATTATACAACTATTATACTGTGAACCATGTGAAATAATTTTACTCTTACTGTAAATTCCATATAATATGAACGTCAAATTCACCTTCCCAAACTTATAAAACACAATGCAAACACATTGGTAATTTGTTTGTTACTAAATAGGTGCAATAATTAAAAACATAGTTTTAAAACATTAAAACCGTTTATGGTGTTAAATCAGATGTCAAAATACATGAGCTTTCGGCTAAACATTAGCCTTCCTCAGATGATAAAACCAGTCGAAAAACGCAGTTCCAAAGAAGTGCACTGGACAAGTGGAAAATGGGCGAAACCAACAAACAATGAAATGGAGGGAGCGAAGGAAGATGGGATGATACCAATAAATCTGGGGGGGGGCAGCAAATACGAGGGATCTGATAAGACAATACATCATTACATGTATTATCACCTCTTTTCAAAATTTCTAGGGACTCTCTGATTATGTAACTATTATACTGTGAACCATGTGAAATAATTTTAGTCTTACTGTTCAGTAAGACTTGAGCTCTGGACTATGGAGCTACATTCTTTTGCTGTTGTTCAGGGGGAGCACCACAACGCATCTGAGAAATACGTTACGAACACATTGAAAATGTATGTTAGTTGCGTCATCTTGTCCTTGAGTGAATTGGAAATATTTAATATTAGCGTAATTTATGATAGATTAAAGTAATCGTTATTGCTGAAATAATGATTTGATATATAACAGATATATAAACAGACATTATTTATTTCATATTATAGTTTTGATAAAATAATGAAATGAGATGTAAACAAATTGATTGAATTAGTACTTGATCTTGCTGATATAATGAAACGAGATAAAAATAGATGCTGTTTAATTTAGTATAAATGATTTATTTATTATTATTACCAGCTGCAAAAAATTATCTTGAAGGGTTGAATCATTTTCTATGATTTATTTATTCAATTACTTATTATTATAGATAACCGTTAAATACAGATTATGAAAGATTTGAACAAATGAATAAAGATTTTTTTTTTTTTTTATATAATTACTCATAATAAATAGTTGTAATTTTTAAAAGGAAATTTATAAAGCAATTTTGATAAATTAAGTGGGGAAAAAAAGAAATAAATGCCACAATATGTCATACTTTATGAAAATCGATTTTCCTGTCCATACGCATATGTACGTCCTGTCGCGTAAACACGTAGGACGTCGAGGAGGCAAGGAAGCTAAAACGATCAGCACCCCAGACCCCGAGACTAAAATAAAAATTTAAAGACTCCCAAAATTATGAAAATTTAATGTTTTTAGGTAAAAGAAATTTTTGGGAAATACTGATTTTGATTCGGATATTTTCATATTTTAAGATTATCTTATTAAATTAAAAATATTAACATGTTTAATGTTTGCTAATTAAAACAAATTACTTTAAGCATGTTACAATTAAAAAAATAATAGAGTTTATATGACAAAAACTTCACCTTTCTTTATTACACTCATTACTGCCATAATAGGAAGTGGGCTGATAGAGTAATTTAACCGATTAATCCTCTGACTACGAATTTATTTTTTATTAGAAATTGCTGCAACTGGTGACTATGTTTTTTACTTCAATTCATAGCACTTTTAAAAATAATAATCTTTGCCGTCCAAGACAATTTCAAGAAAAATCTTCCACAAAGATTTTTTTTTTTTTTGCAAACAGTACATAATATCCCAGAAAATATTTCCAGTCTAAAATTAAGAAACTATAGGAAAATAAGTGTCTAATTATTATTGATTTTCTCTGTTTCTTAAGAAAATTTAAATTGTCAAACAATGAACATAAGATAAGTATAAAAACTCTAATTCGCGATCATACAGCTCTAATACGCTGCCTAGTGGCAGATGTTCTAAATACTTCTTCAGTTACGTTGAGCGAATCACAATACATTGAACAAAGATAAACAAACTGTTCAGCGAATCACAATAAAGTTAATAACTGGAATTATTCACCAGTATTGTTGGTTTTAGTGCCACCTGCAGGGGATTTGAAACGCGAATATTTACTTCTACGTTTTCTAAATACTATTACAAACTCGAAATGCCAAAAGTTAGTAACTACATGTATATGACAATCTGTTTCACTGTAACTAGCTTATTAAAATAAATAAATAAATAAATGAAAGGTTGTATGTGTGGAAGGTGGGGGTGTGATCTTGCAGGTTTTATTAGTAAGCAAACCTGTGATAATATGAAAGTATGAAATAGTTTCTTATTACTGTTATAAATAAAGGTCTATTCTTAAAAAATAACATGCATCACAGAAAATTAGTCGGTTTATAATTGAGTATTCTGAAAATAAAATGTTCTGCAATAAAGGAGTTGCAATTGATGTCATTCTGGTGGTCACATATTACAAATAGGCAGTTCTGATTCGTGGAACTACTCTGACCTCCAGCTAAAGTACAATGGTTGATCAGCTGATTGCAACTTCCCAATTCATACACGTGAGAAATACATTTAAAATATATGCCTGAATTTTCGTTCATTCCTAATGTATCACGTATAACAACACAAATCTTTTTCATTCTATTTTTCGAAAAATTTATCTTTCAAAAAGAAGTTTCCGTACTTTCAATGGATCATAAATATCTAAAAACACAATGGATTTCTATTCCTTCGTAGCAATAAACTCAATCATAGCAACCTCTGGTGAAAATGTAAATTTTTGATACGGTTTCGCTTGTCGATTTCCACACTATATACTTCTAGACACTGTAGCCGAAGTAAGCCGGCTATATTTTTAGACACTGTAGTACAGTGTCTAGAAATATATAGTGTGGAAATTGCGTATACCGATATTGCTGTAGAATGTATAAAAAAAATTACATTTTCTTAGCTGGCGCGGCCATCGAATTTATTGCAAGGTTTTTATTGTTTAAAAACTATGCGTTTGTCACAGCGTCTGAAAATACGTGAAATTGATGTGAAAACGTGTACCATTTATCGAAGACGCTGAAAAAATGAGATTCTCAATGTTTTGTTCCTGGTTGTGTTAAGCAATACAAGAACAGTAAGCTGTCTATGTTCGATATACCCAAAATTCGTTGATTTGATTTACGCTTGGTAGAAAGAGCGAATTAGTGATTTTATTAAAAGAAAAGTAATTTTTGCTGTTTTTTAAGATATCACTATAAAAAGGAGAAACAAGTATTTACACTATGTAATCAGGATTCCTGAATTGTCTCCTCAATGAATAATCATAATTTAAAATTAAACTATTAATTCATAAAAACGTATTTATAAAATATATATTACGATCTTTATTTCTTATTTATATTCTTTGCTTTTTAGTGTTTAAAATGTTTCATTGCTGCTATTTTACAGCCAGTTCGCATATTTTACCAAGGTACATTTTATGACGAACATCTTCAACTATTTTTTTTTTATCTATAAACAAATTTGTAAATAAGAAATAATTTGCATTTTTCATTAAATTTATTTTAACTGATATATAAACTGTACCTATATTTTTTCCCTTAAAAAAAGAAAGAGGAAAAAGAAAAAAACTATCATTTATTTGCTTTAATTTTTATTGTCATTTAGTTGATTGAAGCCAAACTTTTTGCCTCTATTCCATATGTAATAGGGATGGAAAATATAGTTACTTTTGGTTAACAGGTTGCAATGTTCTACAGTTGGATAGGCAACAAGTCCCAACAACCTGTTATTTTTTAACGTATAACTAATCACTATGTATGCTGCAACGGACCTTTTAATTAAAAGACAATTAAACAGAATGTTTGAAATAATTTTGGAAGTAAGTATAAACGCTGTTTACTGCTGCGGTGAATCCACAACATTAAAATCAGTTTAGATAATTAAACTGCATTTTTGCCCGATAAAATCTTACCCAGTTATGATACTTCGAATTTCATGCATTTTAAGCTTTTCTGCCACTAAAAACAACTTTTGCATTTTTTGTGAACTCAAACGTTGAAAATTTATAAAATTTCAAAAAACATAACTCGGTAAGTTTTGGTCATTGAAGAATAAATTTGTATATTGCATTGTTTTACTTTTTACAACAATTAGAAAATTTTCTAAATAAAACTTATAGGACACAGGCATTGTATACATTTTAAAAATTTCTTAACTATTTAAAAAGTAACCATTTTAATGTAAATCGATTTTTATATGATACAAAACAAAGTTTGAGACATTTTTGCAATTCGAGCTGTACCTCTAAAACCAACGGTTTAGAAATTAGCTATTGGTACACGATCAGAAGAGCCACCCTGTATAAGCAAAAACACATATTTTTAACAACCTCATTTGTAAAAAATTAAATTTGATAAACCGATTCATTCCAGTCATATGTGTCAACGCATATACAAAGCAAATCCCACAAATATTATTTATACACTTATAATCAAATTCAATTTATCCTAACCAATTTTCCATATGATTTTCAAATTAATTACAATTGTATTAAAATGAAGTTAATTTGCCACACACCGCACATCTTATATGATGCTAATTTCTTACTTTCTTTCATTTTTTTATTCAGTAAAATAAAATCACAGAAAAAAAATTCCAGTTCTCATTTTCTAAAAACGCAGTAATAACAAAGAAAAAAATAAAATAAAATAATTAGAGACATATAATCTCTCCCCTCCCCCCCTCTAAAAAAACCTTTAGAATAAGCCTTCATACTCTATGAGTATTTAGAAACATCCATTATAAACATTCAAATTTCAAAGAAACCGTCATCCAGCAACGCCGGCCAAACATTTCTGTTGTTTAATACTACCCAAAATACCACAAAATCAAAATTAAAACCTTCCCAATTCATCCGTATTAAAAAACATCTTTTGCTTTTCACTCAAAAAAAAAAAAAAAAAAAAACCACTACAAATAGAACCCACTAATCGAATTTTCTCGGACATGTGACCTAGCCCAATGATTTTATCATGCTCCAAACTCGTAGGACACAAAATTTAATCAAAATCGTTAGAGCCGTTTTTTAGATAAAATTAACTGGACCAGGGTTGACCCCAAAATGACCCCCTAATCGAAAGTTCTCGAACATGTGACCCAGCCCAATAGTCTTCTCGTGCCCGAAAATGGTAAGATACAAAATTTCGTCAAAATCGTTTGAACCGTTTTTTAGATAGAATTAGCTTGATCCTGACCCTTGATGACCCAAAATGACCCACTAATCGAATTTTTTCGAACACACTCCAATGGTTTTCTGGCGCCCCAAAACGGTAGGATACAAAATTTCGTCAAAATCGTTAGAGTCATTTTTGAGATAAAATTTGCATATATATATATATATATATATATCCACACACAAGATTTGCTCGTATTAGAATATATGATTAGTGGGCTTTTATTTCTCTGTGCTTTTTCGAATACATTTTTAAATTACAGTTTTAAAGTTTTTAAACGGTGTTCTTGGCGGAACAGGCCCGGGGGGGACAGAAAGTTTGGGGGGGGAGGAGATATTTTAGATGATTGATTATTTGTTTATTGTTATTACACGGTAGCGAATACGACACTTTTTTTTTTAAATAGATGGTTTTAAAATTTTAAATTTTGTATGCGGGAGGAGGGGAAGAGAGGGAAACGGAAATTTCAGGGAAAGAGGAATAATTTATATGACTGGTTATTTATTTATGGTCACTACAGAGCAACGAATTGGACATAAGATACTTTATATAAAAATAATTTAAAGATTTTTTTTATGCTGTGGGGAGGGGGGGGGGGTGCAAAGAGGGAGAAGCGTAAATTTGGGGAGTTAGGGGTGTGGTAATTTAGGAGATTACTTATTTATTTTTATTAATGAGTAACGAATGTATCAATTTTTTTTTTAATATTTGAAAATATGTGTGTTGGAGGGGGGGGAGAGAACGAGGGAGTGGAAATTTCAGGGAAAGGGGGGAATTTATCTGATTATTTTTTGCCACTAGAGAGCAATAAATAGAACATATTTCTTTTTTAAATATAAAATAAAGGTTTAAAACATTTAAAAATATTTTACGCTCTTTTGTATGTCGGGGAGGATGGCTAAGGCGGGAAGCATAAATTTGAGGAATTAGGAGGTAATTTGGAGATTATTTATTTATTTTTATTAGTGAGTAACAAATGTAACAACTTTTTTAAATATTTAAAAATATGTGTGCTGGTGTGTGTGGGGGGGGAGAAAGGGGGAGTGGAAATTTCAGGGATAGGGGATATTTATAAGATTATTTTTTGCCATTAGAGAGCAATACATAGAACAGATTTTTTTATATAAAATAAAAAAAAAATAAATATTTAAAAATATTAGACACTCCTTTGTATGCTGGGGGGGGGGGAGTAAGGAGGGAAGCGTAAATTTGGGGAGTTACGGGGGTAATTTAGGGGATAATTTATTTATTTTTATTAGTTAGTAACGAATGTAGTGATTTTTATAAGCAAAAAATTTTAAATATTTGAAAATATGTGTGCTCAAATGGGGGGGGGGAATTCAGGCATGGAGGATAATTTATATTATTCTTTTTTGCCACTAGAGAGCAATAAATAGAACAGATTTTTTTAAAATGTAAAATAAAGATTTAAAATATTTTACACTCATTTGTATGCTGGGGGGAGGTAAGGGGGAAACGTTAATTAGGGAGGTTAAGGGGGGGGGGTAATTTAGATGATTATTTATTTATTTTTATTTGTGAGCAAATGATGTTGTTGATTACTTTTTTAAATAAAGAGTTTTAAAAATTTGAAACTCGGGATACCGGGGGGGGGGGGCAAGGGGAAAGTAGAAATTTCGGGGTAGGGGGATAATTTCTATGATATATTATTTATTGTCACTGAAGAGCAACAAATAAGAAACAAATATTTTTATATAAAATCAAAGATTTTAAAATAATTTAAACTTCTTTGCGTATGCTGCGGGACAGGGGGGGGGGGGGGGGGGAGGGTAAAAGCGTAAATTTGGAAGGTTGGAAATGGGGTCAATTTAGATTATTATTTATTTATTGTTATTAGTGAAAATCAAATAGGGTAGAATTTTTTAAATGAAGAATTTTGAAGATATGAAACTTCGTACGATGGGGAGGGGCCGCGAAAGGGGTTAGAATAAATTCTGGTGAGATGAGAGGGGTAATGTACATGATTGATTATTAATTTATTATTTATAGAAAACAAGAAATAGGGCAAAATTTTTATGCTATGGAAATAAAAAAAAATTAAAGATTTTAAATTCTTTTATAGGCTGGGGAGGGAAGCATCAGATAAAGATGTGACATAGTCAGACAAGACTGTACTTTACTGAAAATAATCGTGGTCGGATAAAAAATACATTATATTGAGAAAATTGCTATGGATTTCAATGCTAACAAACGAAGAACAGCTATGTTTCTGCCACCCAAACAGTGAAAATGACAGTTTATTTGTAACCGTGCCCGTGCTCCATTTCCATGTTCTACAGCATGAACCTCTATAGATCAGTTTCGGGGCTAACGAGAAAGACGGGCTTCCGCGCTTCTCCAATTTAGAGAAGTCACGTGACGCTGCCGGTCTCAGCTGAGCTAAGCAAACCAATTGACATAATATATTATTGCCTCCATTTTAGATTACTATTATATCCGAGTGGTTTTTTAATTTGATAAAATTCGTTACTGCCCCCAAGCAACGGAATCATGATTATCAAATCTTACATATATTTCAAAAACTGGGATAATTTTAAGTGCTAATTAAAATAATTTGTAACCAGGTATAAAGTTGTTTAAACTGAAAAAAAATGAGCCCTTTATATCCTACAAATCATTGTGAATACACCAAAATATAACACAAACTACGTAAATATAATTTATTTAACATTTCAAAATTGAAGAACAATCTAAAATTTTGAAAAAAAAAAAAATGTCGATTTTTTTTTTTTCAAACACTTCTTTTATACCCTAAATATCAATATTTCTCCACCAAAATTATAGACGGTCATGAGATATATGTTTTATATAATATATAAAAAAATTTTAAAGCTTTAGTAGAAAAATAAATATTTAAAAAAAGGAAATGTGCTCAAAATTTTTCTCTGAGCAAAAGATAAATTAAATATTTTTTAAAAAACACACAAACTATCTAAAAATTAATATTTTTTCACCAAATTTTTCCCAGCAGAGGAATTATGATTAAATCGAATACAAAGTTCAAAACACTGTCATAATTTTAAGTATATTAAATAAAATAATTTATAAAAATTTCAAAGCTGTAGAGCAATTTAAGTTATTGAGAAAAAAATACGATTGTCGGAAAAAAAGAGAGAGAGAGAGAGAAGGGAGGGGGGGGGACTTTTATACCCTAATATCAATATTTTTGCATCAAAATTATACACAGTCATTGGACACGCACTTTATATAATATATAAAATTTTCAAAGTTTTAGTATAAGTATTTAAAAAAATATATTAAATGTGCTCAATATTTATCTCTGAGCATATAATATATTAAAGCGAGAAGCAAAAGTCTTAATTTTTCAGTGCAAATTCGACTTTACTTCGCATGTCTCAACTATTTTTGAAGCGTGGATAAAGCAGGAAATAGAATTAAGAATAATCAAGACGGTTGGGGAAAGAATAGTTCACCTATTGGCCTTCACTGCTCACAACCCTACCCCTAGGAAATACTCCTTCTAAAATCCTCTTCATTCTATTTTTATTCCCCCTTCCTGGAGGGAGCATCCATTCGCCCACCTGCTTTTTTTTTTTGAGAGGGGTGAACAAAGGGGAAAGGGAAGTGATGCGCTTTCACTTTTTTGAAGGCTGGAAAGGTAAATAGGAGGGGGAAGTTCTTCACTTCTATAGAATTTGAAAAAGGGTCGTTTTCTGGGGAAGAAAACATATTTATTTTACAACCAGATACTAATAAATCTGACGTAATATTTACATGGGTTGTAAAACTTTTATATTTATAACCATTAAAAATTTCAACAGGTTTGGACAACAAAAGTTTTTTTATTAATGTTTTCTTACGAGAATTTTTATCACTAATTATCAGTATTTTTTATTTGGGGTTCATTTAAGGTTTTATCACGAGCCCTGGCAACGCCGAGCGGGTCAACTAGTAGGTGTTAATAACCGAAATAAAACAATTTTTAAAACACAAAATGTCTAAAAATTATTTTTTCACCGAAATTTTCACAAGCAGCGGAATTATAGTTGTTAAATAGTATAAAAATTCAAAGCACAGGCATAATTTTAAGTACATTAAATAATTAAAAAAAAAAATTGCAACCACGTATAATGTTGTCAAAAGTGAAAAAAAAAAATGGAAATATCCAAATAAGTTATTTGTACCCTATAAAACATTGTAAATACCCCAAAAATTTAACACAAACAACTTCCGAATGATTTATTTTATATATAAAAATTTAAAAGCTGCCGTCGCTCAATTTTAAATTATTGGAACAATACGGATTGTCGAAAGAAAGCGAAAAAAAGTGACATTTTTTCAAGCACAACTTTTATATTTTAAATATCAATATTTCTGCACCAAAACTATACTTGGTCATTGGATACATATTTTATTTAATATATGATACCATTTTCAAAGCTGTATTACAAAAAATAAGTACTTAAAAAAAAAGAAAAAGAGAAAAAAATTGTTCAATATTTACCTCTGAGCGTATAAGAGTTAATAACGAACTAAAACAATTTTCAACACACAAAATACCAAAAAAATAACATTTTTTGGCCGATATTTTTCCCAGGCAACGGAATTATAATTGTCAAATAAAAAGTTCAAAGCACTGGCATAATTTTATGCATATTAAATGAAATAATTTGTATCCAAAAGTTGTCAAAAGTAGAAAAAAAAAAGGGAAAATATCCAATTGAGCTTTTAATATCATAGAAGTCATTGTAAATACTCCAAAATTTAACACAGCCTATTTAATAATGATTATTTTAATATATAAACATTTCAAAGCTGTAACACAATTTTAAGGTATTGGAAAAATACAGCAGGGTGGATTAATATCCATAACATTAGCCAATTCTTCTAGATTACGATTTTACGGATCTACTTAATTTCGTAGAAATAAAATTTTCGACATTCTGGTCAAAAGACTAAATTGTTATAATTCAACAAAGATTTAGAATACATAATATAACACACTTAAAAATGTATATATAACATTGAAACGGAAAAAAGGGTTCATACTTACATTCGACAGATTACATATTATCCCCGGTCTCGACTTCATCTATAGAGATGATAATTTTTTCATACACTCAATAAATGAAAGTAAATTTTCAGTAGAATAACACACTCCCAATGAAATTTACGTTATTTTTTCTTATTATTTAAGAATAATCTAATTGTCAAATCGAAAACACAGCCACAGCGGCAGAAAACAAACTAAGTGGAATTCTTTTGTTTGATAGCTGCGCATCAAAGTGCGTTTTGAATAAGACCGCGACTGTCATGTGATTTTTAACCACGGTAGCCTGGTACGTAAGCCCCGGATCAGTTTCAACTGACGTCACACCCTAGCAACCACCTTAGCAACCAGATTTGTTTTTTGTTTGCCCATTAAAGATGGTGGATTGTGATTGGTTAGCTCGTAATACAGGCTACAAATCCACGATTATAATTGGTTGATAACTTTTGGTGGGCTGTTTATCACGTGGTTGAAACTGATCTATACCAGGACTTCTAACGCCGTGTGATAACATCGTGCCGAGACTTAGGCACGAAATGGCAGCTGCACAGCTACGCACACCGTTCTGCGCAGCTGGCCAGAAACCATGCTGCACTAGCGCCACGTAGACGTTGGCTGTCAGTGTCAAACGGTGAAGCAGACGAATTTAGTGACGTAGGCAAAAACCATCCTCACATGCGCCACCTATTTGAGGCGGCTTTTTTCGAGGAACGATTTCCTTCTTGGAAAGGCTATTTCGTTAGAAGTCCAGGTATATAGGTTCATGTTCTACAGTTTCTACTAGTTCCATGTGTCTGCTACCAAATGTAAAGTTGAGTTGTTTAGATACCGATTAACTGTAACTGTTTAAACAATAAGTTTGTAATATAGCTGTTGGCATCTACAGTATTTAAGCGGGTTGCTTAGATTGTTAAAAATCTTTTCTGGAATCTGGATAAGGAACAAGATCTTGCAATGGAGCAAAAAAGTAAATTTATTTGTCTTATCCTATATTGAAAAGTGTAAAATATTTATTTTGAATAAATAATTAAAAGTGTATATTTATAAAATTTTCAAAATATTATTATTGCTTTCTTAGATGTATATTATTTACTTATACTTATGGCCACTGCCCCCGCCACATGTCATGTTATGGTTAAAAAATAATATAAACACTTTTAACAGGGTAAAATAAAATTCTATGAACGTTTGTTAGATTCAGGCATGATATTTTTCTCTTGGATCTGCGACTTGTTATTATCTGATCATTGAAAGCATGAACCTCTATAGAGGTTTATGATTGAAAGTAAGATATTTTGTATTTTTTATCATAATCTAACAATTGTCAAACATCGCACAGAGATCTACCCTATTCAATCCTTCTCCATCCACTATTGGGAGTATGCACTGACGTCACGATTTGTGATCACGTGAGCCGGCGACGTACAAACAAACAGCATTTGCTGCTTTCGTTCCATGTTTAACGCTACTTCTACTAATTAAATTTGTGAATTTCCGATTATTCCCTATTTTTTTTTCCCGACGGTTTATGTATTTTATGTGTTATTGTTTGATTAATCTTTATTATTGTTACGTTTTCTTTAATTTATTAAATATTTTTGTATCACAATGTTGCGTCGAAGTAATTACGCCGATTCTTTGGATGAATCTAATCGTGCGATTTATAAATCAAAAATAGATGATTGTGCTGGAATAGATCCATATGAAATACCATATGAAACTTGTGAAGCAGACTGGAATTTATTTCCGAATATTCAGCATGGAGATATTGTGAATTACTTGGTGTTTTCCACAAGTTCTGCAACCCTGCAGCAAATGAAAGCTTTTAAATCTATGGAAGCCCATAACTTTTTTACTAGTGGTTTTGTCAAGCAGGAAATATACTTGAAAGCAGTTGATACCGAAAGAGTGCTTCTGCTTGGTGAAGTAAGTTACTTGTATCAATAAAAAAGTTATTTTTAAATCTGTTGATTTCTATACTCTGATATTTTTAGTTTTATAAATTTGCTAATATATTATTAACAAAACCACACTTTTTAGTGTATAACATATATTATATAAACGCATTGGAAATGTGTTATAAAATATAAATGATATAAAGATAAAAATGAGAATGCTGTGTTCAAAATCTTTCTCGATATGAACCTTGTTAATAAATGTTTAAAATAATAATAATGATGGAATTAAACAAAATAAAGATTACCTGACTACAAAATTTATGTTATGTTTTATACATGAAAAACTGCATATAATGTTTGGTGCCATCTTTCAAAAAGAGCTTACTAAGAAGAAACATGCTTCAAAATTACCAGAAATGAATGTAAGAATAATATGTAAAATATGTTTATGGATGTTGAGAAATAATGTTAATTGCTTTTTGTGTTCTTAAGCTATTACTTAGATTCGTAATCTAATTACTCCTTGTTTTAAGCAGTAAAGGATACAAATTCATACAGTAATGTTATAGTGTTTAATATATTTATAAAGTAGTAAAAAATATGTATTAATTTATAGTCCTGATAGTAACATAAACTTTTGATAATCCAGTTAACTTTTCATTGGTAATGGTTCAATAAATGTCAGTCATCTAAAATGTCAACTTAAACATTGTTGATTACCAAACTCATGAATCATAAACTAAACACAGCTATACACTCATGCACAGTTTTTTATTTTTTAATCGGTTATAAAAAGGGAAAAAGTCGCCACATTTAGGGGATTTTTTCCTTTAATGGCAATCTAGCTATTATATTAAGTTCTTGGTTTGGCGCGGGCTTGAAAATCCTGCCAACCAAAAAGTCGACCAACATTGCTGCATGAGTGTAAAGCATCTGTTCCCTTTTATGTCAGCCGGGTGCCAGTGGTATATACATATATGTATACTTCTTGATCGATGCAGGTTTTTTTTTCTTGGGACCCATTTTGTGAAAAGTAAAAGCTATTTTTGTGAAATTTATTATATTTTTGTAAGGAAAGTTGAAATCCATTTACTCAAATTTGAGCTAAGCATTTATAAACAAAAACTTTTTGCTGAAGTTTTCCTCTCTGGTGAACTTGTTTGTTTACAAATTACACATTTTAAAACATCTGAAAATAATTAATAAATAATAATTTATTATGGAATTAAACTTTGTAAAAGGGCCTCTTTTAGTAAAAGGAATTTTGTGAAAGGCCTGTTTTATTAAATAGAATTTTATGAAGCCCATTTTATCAAAGAGGCCCTAAATAGGCCCCATATTTTGCCTGGATCGACCCTTGTATATATACATATATATATATATATATATATATGTATGTGTGTGTGTATGATATAAACATACATATCACTGGTGCTCTTTTAACATAAAAGTACTCAATTTTTTAATAAAGAATATTATTTTTTGTTCAACTTGTGTATTGGCATATCCCTAAATTTTTATAATATGCTCACCAAATTTCAAAATACAGTTTACCACTTCACTAGTAGCAGGAATTTTCTCTGCTGAATTAAAGTAATAGATTATTACAATACTTTAAAATTATATTGATCTCTTTTAATAAATATTTCTAATTTACTGCAATAAAAATGTCATAAGATATATATTAAATATTACTTATTTCGGAACAGATGTGTTACACTCACGCTAAAATGTAAACAAAAGATTGGCGACTGTTTGGTTGGCGCGATTTCCAAGACTGCGCCAAACGAATAACTTAATACAATGGCTAGGTTGCCATTAAAGGAAAAAATCCCCTAAATTTGGCGACTTTTTTCTTTTTTTTAACCGATTAATTAATTTTTTTTTTTTTTAGCGTGAGTGTAAAGCATCTAAGCCCTTATTTCTCTAAAGCAATTACTGTGCTGTAATACTGAAGCACAAGGAATGTATCAAATTGCATCATAAAATGTAATAGATGGTAACCAACAACAAAATAAATAATGTACTATTCAATCAAAAGTTAAATATAGAACATTAAAAAATAAAGTACAAATTGGTCTTAAAAAAGAGGAAGTTTTCAATTCAACATTTTTTTTTTTTTTTTTTTTTGTGTATATTCACCGGTTACTCCAAAACTATGTGACCAATTTATGTGATTTATTTTTTTTTAATTCCGGCGAGGATATTCTCAAAATTGGTTCAGTACTTTTTTAGAAATTCAAGAGAAACTGAAAAAATTATATATATATATGTAGTGTATAAACTTCTTTAAAATATTTCATCTACTTCTGAATCTTTATGAAATGTTTCATTGTTGCAGTTTTACAGCACTTTGGCATATTTTAAAAAACGTTTGGAAGTTTTGTGGCTCCCAAAAATAAACTGCCAGGCAACTCAGATTTCTCGCCTAAATTACAGAGCATATATATGAAATAAACATAATATATGATTTATATAACATTTCAAGACGCATATGGTAAAGTTATAGTCATATATGATGCATATATTTGACATGTGTATATGATGTACACATGACATATAAGACAAGTTAAATGACATATAAGGTGTAATTAATATGTATATAATGACGTATATACTGCAACCTTGGCATAATCATAATTGTGGGGGCCGTTATAACACAAAAGTACTGAATGTTTATTGGCGATAATTAAATCCATTGTTGTTTCAACTCGTAAACATCTGTACAAGTTACAGAGAATATTTAGTGATTTAATATATTAATTAATAATTAAGTTGTAAAAAATATTAAAATGTTGTATTGTCGTTGGAAACACATCTCTGTACATAATTTTTTTATAATTCTAGCTTATCAGAAAGTAGGTTAAAAATTGCAAAATTCCTCATTTTACATACAAAAACCAGGTTGAGTTAAGAGTGTAAAAACAATTTCTTAAAGTCTGTTTTATTTTTTACTTAAAAATCACTTGTTATTGATATTAAATTTTATTCTTTTTAGGTTAACCATTCACAAAGCTTACGAGCAAAGCCTCTACAAGTGTGGATCTTAACAAAGGTAGATGGAGAAGTTCTGTCTGCAAACTGTACGTGCATGGCTGGTTTAGGTGGTGCATGTTCACATGTAGGTGCCCTGCTTTTTGCAGTTGAAACAGGTGTCAGAATTGTGAACGAAATTTCATGCACTAGCCAAGCTAACACCTGGCTACCAGCACACGTAAAAAGTGTGCCATTCAACCGTGTAAGCGATTTAGACTTCTCCTCTGCAAGTAAAAAACAACAAAAATTACTTGCAGATTTTACTATTGAAGATGTTCAACCTGTTAAAAAAAAACAAAAATCTATCTCAGATGATACTATTAGTAATTTTTTTTCAGATATTGCTGCCACGGGCACAGATTCCGCAATTCTAAGAATTGTGAGCCCATTCTGTGAAAAATTTAAAACTGTATCTCTCCCTGATTCATTGGAAAAATTATATCATTCTGAAAATGAAAAGTTATCATGGATTGATTTGCTGACACTATGCAAGGATATTTTTCACAATAAAATTATTATTTCTGAGCAAGAGATATCCTTGCTGGAAAAAATGACGAGACAACAAGCGGAATGCAAATTATGGTTCAGTCATAGAGCAGGCAGAATTACTGCTTCAAATATGAAATCTGTCTGCTCCACAAAATTGGCTGAGCCATCTATTTCCGTTATAACGAAAATATGTTACCCTGAAGAAACAAAATTTGTATCTATTCCTACAAGATGGGGCAAAACATATGAAAAAATGGGTCTAAAACAGTACCTTCAAAAAATGAAAAGTGAGCACAACAATTTCATGATGAAAAAAAATGGCTTAATAATTAATAAGGATTTTCCTTTTATTGGAGCTACTCCAGACAGCATAGTTTCGTGTAACTGTTGTGGGAGAGGGATTTGTGAGGTGAAATGCCCACACACTCTGCGAAAATGTGACCCAAACCAGGTTGAACATGACCATCCTTTTTTAAAAATAGATGATTTATATAATATAAACTTATCAACTGCACATAAATATTTTTTTCAAATCCAAACACAAATGTTTGTGTCGAATGCTGATTATTGTGATTTTGTTGTTTGGACCGAAAAAGGTTTGTATGTGGAAAGGATATTGCCCAACATTGATTTTTGGGAAGACGTTCTAGAAAAAGCAAGAAACTTTTACTTGCACGTCATCTTGCCTGAAATGGCTGGTAAATGGTTTACCAAAAATCAAAAAATTTAAAAATTATTTTTTATAGTTTTTATGTAAAATAAACCAACTTATTTAAAAAATGTTTTGTTCTTTACTTTTTTGTAATAATATATGGATTTATTTGTTTTTACTTTCAGTTGGTTTTGGAAGGAAAATGCAGAAATAAAAATTTTATACATAATAAAACACATAAAAAAATCAGCTTGATGAATGTTCAGTTCTAATTTCCATAAAAAATTCCGGTACTTTTCGGTTAGCCGGGCGCCAGTGATATATGTACATATATAAATATATATGTATATAAATATATATATCTATATTCATACATATATGTGTATAATATATATGTATGTATATACATGTATGTGTATATATATGTGTGTGTATATATACATGTATATATATCACTGGCGCCCGGCTAACCGAAAAGTACCAAAATTCCATATCGGGTATTTCTAATTTCTTAGTATGTTTAGAGTATTGTGCTTCGATAAGAGTGATTGGTAATTTTTTATATGATCGTAACTAGAGATGGCAATATTGTAATATATATTGACAAATCATAATTCTTAGGTTTTGAAGTGATTTTTACATTAAAAATCAAACTTGTTTTTGTGAGCATTTTGTCTAAAAAATATTGCCTTATTAAAAGAAATCATATAAAATTGCCATAAAAAATATAATTAAACTTTTGTGAATTAGAAATTATTGTTATATTTAGGTTCTTATTTAGATATTTTTAATAAGGTCCTTCATAAATACAGTAGTGGCCAAAATTGTGGAAACTTTCTAGAAAAAAGGCTTTTTTGAAGTTTGATGGCTCATAACACCCAATATTTCTTAGTAAAACCGTAAAAGCTATATACCACTGTAAAGATAATTTACTCAAGAATATCATGCAATACAGTTTGATCCATTATAATTATTTTATGAAACATTATAGCCAAATTTTCAGAAAAAGACAGTAAAACCTGGTTAGGTTGACGATTTTATTTTTCTTGAATGTAGCCAGTGCATATGAATGTTTGAAGTATCCAGACAAATTCCATTTTATTTGGTAACATTTTAGTAAAACAGTTAACATTTTCATGGGAGACACTGAACATGAAAAAATATCAGAATGCAGCCAAAATAACATTTTGAATATATTATTTTATAAATTAAATTTCAATTTTTCAAATTCGGAAAAATTGAAAAAAAAAAACCAGTTTTTTCCCCAAAGTTTCTGTTTTTTTTTCCGAGCATTCCCATCTCTATGCAGCATATAAAAAAAATACAGTAAACTCATTTTATTTATTTTTTTAGAATGTCTGAAATCATCAACTTTGCTTTTGTAAACCTTAGAATTTTATTTTATTTGCAGTAAAGATAAATCTCTTCCAAACCATCGATGCTTGAGCAGTATTATTCACTGTGTATTATATGTTTCCATTTTCTAATCTTGTATATTACAACTAAATCATTCTTCAGCATTAAATTATGGACCATTTTCAAAATTCACATATGCTGTCCCAGAGGAAAAAGAAGAAAATTCAAAAATGCATTAGTTTTTAATGTTTAATTTGAGCTATGCATTATATAAAGACTGTATTAAATATTTCTAGCATTAAATATTTTAAAAAATCAATAAAAATCGTTAAGACATAAATCAGTATAAATGGATTAGTGTCAAATCCGTTACCAAATGTCAAGTCCGTTACCGCACATTTTAAAAAATGTATTTTAATATTAATATCATTTTTTCACAACTCTATTGTTATTTTTCTTTCAACTAAGAAAGAGAGATATAACTTTCTTAAAATTCAATAATTTACATAAATATATATTGTTATTATTAGAAAAAGTTTTGTATAAATTTCTATGTGGTCAAAATTTGTGATTATAAATGTCTCTCATTTCAATTTAATTTAAGTATTATGTTCTGAAATTTAGGGACATAAGTCACTTCAAAATAAGTTGATTTTTGAAACTTTAAAAAAATTTAAAGGTGACTATTTTTAGTATTTTTGTACGGTAACTGATTTGACACTAATCCATTTATATGTCATCTTAATGCTAGAAAAATTTTATATAGCAAAAATAATAATAAAAAATCTCTGTATGGCTTCTTTCTGCATAACAAAATATTACCCATTCCATCAAAAGCTGATCATGATTTTTGATAATGTTCCATTTCGACCTCCCAGTACTTAAAAGAAAAGTTAATAAATTATTATGTTTTCAACTCAATAATTCATCCCCCCCCACACTCCTTAATATTAACAAAGTCTTTTTTATATGTAAAGGAATATAATTTGAATAGTTTGTCTTCCCTTAAATAGGAGAAAAGAATGGGGCAAGCTTTACAATCATCACAGTATTTAAAGGCTGTTCTCAAATTCAAAGAAGCTAATTTCTGATTCATTTTTGTTTGGAAACACATGAAATTAACAGGTGTTCTTATTTAAAAACAAAAAGATCTTTCAGAAAAGGTTTTCAAAGTTGGAGTTTTGAACTGAATTTCCAGATGTAAGTACGGGGAAAGAGAAACATTTGTTGCCACAAGACAAAAATCACTTATAAATCGATAAGTAATTTATCGAAACATGAAAAATACCATTTGATTCCGAATCGCTATAATAGTCAGACCTGGCAATTTTATGCCTTTATGTTTAAAAATGTGTCAAAAAAAGTAAAAAATAAATTACTTAGATTTATAAGCAATTTGTGACACATGACAACACATTCCCCTTTCTCTTGCTATGGTGCTAGAAAAAGTATTGGGAAAATTTACAAGAAATTTCCATTTATAAGCCCCCTCTCCACTTTTGCAACTATTTCTTGTTTTCATGGCAGGGGGAGGGCAATTATTTTCGGAATTTTATGGTAAATTTTTAAATTCATATTTCTTCACACAGTTGCAAGTCTTTGAGTAATCAATAAAAAAAGTGTGTTATGAAATTTATTCTGCATTGTTCTTTTAGAATTATTACAGAGTGTAAAAAATGTAATTTCTCTATCATAGAGACATTTAAAAATATTAAAGTTTCCTTTATTTATTAAATGAATACAATATAACATTTAAAAATTCATATATAAAGCTATAAAAGAACAAAATATTGAAAATTTATACAAAAGATGTAATAACAAAATGTGATACAATTACAGGCACAACTGCAACATGAATACAAAAACTAAATTATAAAGAGGTAATAGCCGAAACGTCAGTGAAGGCTCACTGTGGAGACGTAAAATTATGGATGCTAGATTTTCGATATGGAGGTTTTAAATATATCCAATAACTTTGAAAATTTGCCGATACATTTATTAGAATTTAGAAATTAATTGCTTAATTTATTGGAAAAATTTTCATCTGTTCGGGAAATATAAAACTTTTATTTTCATATTTTGTACAAATTTTAAAATACATTTCTTTTTACTTTTCTCTTTAATTTATCAGTTGCTTAGCAACCTTATTTCAAAGAATATCAAAATAATAAAATTGAAGTAACTCGCACTATTTTGCTGTAATACTATATTAGCAAAATGTATTATTTTCAGGAGATTTTCGTAATCTATTGACATAACAAAGAATGTATTTTGATACAAGTTGCCATTACTATTATAGAATGATTACCGAAATATTTTTTTCAAAACGAAAATTATAAAAACATTGAACGTGTAATATGGATTCAAGTCTTGTAGTATGAGTTTACATTTTTATATGTATATTTCTTACATAAGATATTCATTTTCTGGAACAGATGTGGATGTTTCGTCATTGAAAAGTTAATATAATTTTAAAAATAGGATAAAATCACTGGTACAACAAGGTGGTTAATCTAAAGAAAGTAAGAGTGGTAAAAAGATCCTGAAATATTACAATTACTGGAAATTGTGAACATAAAAGGTATCACGGAAAATACTTTATAGCGCCAAATCACGTTTGCTATTTATCTAAAAGATTACAAGAATAAGAATTTCAGAATATCATTCATGAACGGTGTTTAATGTAACGCTTCTAATTTTTGAAACCAATGAAGTATTATATATGCCCATAAATATGTATACAATATAAAAAAATTAAATTACAAATTGTAAGATGTTAAATAATATGAAAAGTGAGATTAAAAAACAATGACTTTCAGAGCTGACATTGAGGCACCTGATCTGCAGATTTACTAGTTATAAAATATTAAGACAATGAAGATTGTTACAGGAGAAAACAAAATCAGGGTGTGCAAATGTTTTATAAAATTGTAGTTAAAAATTTCAGGGAGCATTTGATAGAATTAAAAGTGACAAAAATGATCTGAAGCTATAAATTATGTTACTATTTTTGTCACAAGACTGAAATGTTACAAAGATATAAACATTAATTAAAAAATATATATATATATGAACAACATATAGTAGAAGATCTTTATAACGCAAACCTTAAAACACGAGGTTGTGCATTATATAGAATTTTGGGTTATATAGATCACATTTCACACATCATTAAATTTAGCTTGTAAAACATGGCCAAATATGTGTGAAACATACCAAAATACAGACGTGCCAAGTCTCCGGCTTTTTGGATACCAGTAATTTAGTACAGAAAATGTTGTTTTGTTGAATCGGAGCATTTTGCGATTTAAAAGAACAACCTTTTCTCAAAAAAAATACTGGTGTTCAAAAAGCCGGAGACTTGGCAACTCTGAAAATACATTAAAGTATCTCTAAATTAAGGAGATAAAGTTGAACTAATGTATCAAATTTAGTCCTCTAGAGCAGCGCTTCCCAACCTTTTTTCTTTCATGTACCCCTTGCTCATGTACCCTATGGCTTTTCATTTCGGAGTACCCCCTACTTATCTTTAACACCCACCACCCCCCTCTCTTTCTCCCATGTATGAGTTAAATATTCAACACCCGTGAATGAAAATCCATCTTTCAAGAATTAATCATTATATAATATTTTCTATTCATTAAGGGAGCACTGTTGTTTTCAGTTTTATTTAAAGTATTAGGTTTATCAGTTATAAAGATCTTCTACTGTATTTTAATTATTTTTCTTTTGAATTTAAAATCCAATTTTTTGATGATAAAAAAAAGATTTATCAACCTTGGTTGGATTTCTATTATTTTAGGGATACAATAAGTTTATATCTTAACTATTGAATTTAAAAAATAAATCTGCATATTTTTATTGTAAATTTACAACTGAAGGTGATAAGTTTGTAAATGCACAACAAACGCATGCAATTTTGTCAATTGGGGGCACTTCATCACCTACTTTTTTTGTTAATAACTCAACTGGAATCTGATCTCTCAGTATATTATATTTTTGTCTTATATTGCCAATTACCCGTTCAACATGAATTCGTAAATTAGCAATTTTTCTTGTCTTGTGTATATCAAGTGGAGACAGCTGTGTTTTACCTCTTGTGAAAGCAGGTATAATTAATTCAGCACAATAAAATCCTACGCTTTCACTGATATTAAAACCTCGGTCTGCCATAACTTTATCCCCAGGTAATAACTTATCTAAAAGTCCACACTTTTCAACCATTGCCTTATCACTAACTCTACCGCCACATGCATCAGAAATAAAAGATATAACTCCTTGTGGAGTAATCCCAATTAAAAATTTTATCGTGTTATGATGTTTATAGTTTGACCATGTGGCAGCCCTAGTTATTAATGAAGTTGGTTTGTCTATGAATACTTCAAAGCAATCTAAAATTACCGCAACACTAGTTCCAAAATGTTTCTTAAAACTAAGTGGCATTGTTTTAATTAGGTTTTTCCTTTCAGGCCAAATGATTGTATTTTTCATGCAAATATAAGCTGCATCTAACCATTTTGCAAAAATTCTTGATGCAGTAGATTGCGATATATTAAAGCGGTATGCCAAATCTTGTTCAAGAAGATTTAACCTCAATCGCATAAAAAAGATCATAAATTCTTGAAATGGGGACAATACATTTCTTTCAGTTACAGTAATCTCATTCAATATAAAATGGAAAACAACCATTAACACAGAAAAATTAGGCAGTCCAGTAAAAAATTTTACTCTTTCATCTTTATCTTTAAAAGAATCCTCTGTCATTGTAATGAACGAGACTTTTTCTTCTGCTGCATACAGTTTACTTCTTGCCAAATTCAATTCTTCTTTCAAATCCACAATGTCTTTAGTTGTTAAGTCGGTTTGTACTGAGACACAGGACTGTGAAGAATTATACACTACATCTTCATTAGCTAAATTTGACACTGCTACAGGATCTGTATTATCATCTTCCTTCGGCTCTTTAGTAGCTGTTCTTTTCAGTGATCTGAAAACCGACAAATAAATAAATGTAAACAATTTTTAAATATAATATTCATAAACAGTTTTTAGTACAGTAGGTCTATCAAATTCGAATATAAGTTTATGTTTGATGCATTGATTGTATTTATGTAAAATTTTACAGAGTCTAAAAGATTCTGCACTTGATGATACCAAACAGAAAAAAATTTAGTTTATCTACCTTTTGGAGGATTTAACAATATTTGGAGGAAAAACAAGTCTTTATTAGGTTTGTAGAAAGCTTTTACCTCACTCTCAATAATATGAGATTGCCTATTCATTGTTACCCGTGTCCTTATAACTACCTTGAAAATTCATCTCTTACTAGTAAAATATATGTAAGAACAGGTAAGGGTTGTGCATATATAATTATCACTTTCAGGTGGGGCATTTTTTTTATCATTCACAATTTTGATCAAACTAAAATTTTCTTTCTTAAGTATATTTTATTCTTTTCATTTAAAATTAGTTTACTGTCATTTTGAAAAATTCACATAATTATATTTTTATGAAAACTGGAAGTTATTAAAAAATATTAATAATTCAGTTAAAAAAACATTTTGATTAATTGAAATGTTATTGCTGTCCCCTGGATTTTGAATTAAAGAGAGTTCACAGTATCGTAATTATTATTTGTACTCTTTGATATACATACCTTTTATGTCTCTCAGCTGCAGAATGGCTATTTAATTTTACTTTGGCATGACCAAGTGCCAAAGTAGGTGCCCAATCTGGATCAGCTTCATCATCCCAGGCTGCAGGTTTACCTGCAAGAAACAGAAAAATTAGAATGCTTATTTAAAACAATTTTAAAATCTTATATGTTCTATTACATTAAAAATGTCCATACATAGATTCCCCGAGAAAATGATCATCCTACTACATACAATTATTTAGTTATTAGTAATACAAAAATAAAATAAAATGATATGGCAGATAAGAATAGTCCTGTGTTATAAGTCTAAAGAACAAAGTAAATTACTTGTTTTTATAATATTTGCTTCAATTTAGAAAAATTTGCCTGGATTAATAAGTTCTCGGCCTGAAAGTGAGAGCACAAGATTTTTGACAAAATTTCATATTTTCCAATGTAGTCAGTCCCCTTGCAACTCATTTAAGACATTCTTGTGTGTGAATTCTTTAGTGCAATCCTATACGAGGATGATTCGAAAAGTTCTCGACCTGACAAAGAAATACAAGATTTTTGACAATATTTCATTTTATTTTTCAACGTAGCAGTTATTGGACATCCTGAGCGTTCATTGTCGGGAATACCTTTCTCCTATTTGATTTCATACCCTGTTTGAATTCAACAGCCCACTTTTTTATTGTTGAATATGAAGGACAAGAATTCTTTAAGGGGGAATATAACTTCTTTTTGTATGTCCGTGGGGGTTAAAACTTTGAAAAAAAAAAGTATTTTATGACAGCTTAAACTTTAATTTTTTCCATTTTTAGAAAAATTATTTTATCTTTATTTTATTAAATAGATTTTTGTGAAGGGGTCCTAGGCCTCAAAAATTTCCTGAATCGACCCCTGATAACATAATAATACAAATTTGTAAGTAATATTTTCAAACAAAAACCATACAGAAAAAAACAAATTATATTTTGAAAATAATAACAGATTAAGATATAGGAATTATAGCAAATATGTTAAAGTTATTAATTAAAAGAAGAAAAAGTACATTTTTAAAATTTTCAAAAGCAATTCCAAAATACTTATGAGTAAGATTGAGCCTGGAGTTTTCCTGGGATACTTTTGGGTGTGCAGGGCCAAAACTAGGTGGAGGCAGAGGGGGCATATGCCCCGGGTGCCAGAACAGAAGGCGGAGGGGGTACAAAATGAAGATTTGGTTAGTCATTTGAAAAAAAAAATTAGATATATATGAAATTTGGGGAAAAATGTTTTGTAGCTGAAAAATCAAAAAGAAAAACTGTGCCAAGTATAATGTAACACATGTTTTTTACAAGAAATTGAACATATATATATATATTAGTTTCATAAAAAAAATCTTTCTCTAATTTTCTACAAAAACACACATTTATTCAATTTATGGCACTAATATTATATATAAAAAGAAATACTCGATTTTAACATGTATATTTTTATGCAATATTACACAAGAAGTTGAAGTAAGCCTAACATGTCAAATAATTGCAAACAAGCCACGGACATACATTTATTATTTATAATTTTAACGCCTTCTATTAAATAATACACAGAACATATAGTACTAAAAAAATTGATAAATAAACCTTTTGCTTACCTTTAATAAAATGTAGATTGCACACTCTGCTGTGTTTAAGTTTAGCTTCGGTGAGATCAGCTCTGTTTATCCGTGCTAACCATACATTCAGTCGTCTTTTTGTTTTTTCTTCAATTTTAGATCCTTTATTAGTAACTATTCTAGGAAATCGATAAAACGATATACCTATATCTCTAACTGTTCGCTTTCCGCAACCAAAAACGGCACACATTACCATGATTACATTAACTTTAATCTCAAGTACTGTACTAGATAAGTGGTGCAAAGCGTTTGTTTGTACGTCGAACTCTGTAGCAGACGACGCGTGACGTCATGTGCATACTCCCTATATGAATGTCAGCATTTATGTTACACTAATTTTATTACTAGTATAACACCAAAAAGGATATAAAACTGCAACATATTTCTTCCATATCCCCTTTTTTTTTTCCATATAGATCTGTTTTCTCATCATATTAAATGAATGGTAAAAATTCCTCACTGAACTGATTGAAAAATATTTTATTACTTTCTTAAATGTATATTATTTACTTATACTTTGGCCCCTGCCCCCACCACAGGTGATTTTACGGTTTACTTAATTTTTCTAGTTATTTAAAATTAGTAGTAATATAACTTTTATTTAAAAAATATTTTTTTCGGCCGATCATTATTTTATGAGATGTTAAACACTTTTAACAGGAAAATTGATATTATTTTTTGGGAATGTTAGGCATGACATTTCCTTTTTTTCTTGCATGTGCGACATTCTGCTGTTTTGTTATTTTCTTATTGAAATTTAGATATCTTAAGTGAAATTCTACAAAAACAAAAATTCCCTTTTTTTTTTTTTTTCTCATTAAATGTTTTCTATCTTTTTTTTAAATCAAGGGTAATTTATCATTTTGTTAGTAATACTAAATGTTATCATTTTCTCCTTAATTGCTTGTTGGGAAAAAAAAAAAAAAAAGGCTGTCTTGATGTGATTACAGTGGCTTCTACTGTATTGAATCATGATATATTTTTTTAATTACTTACAGTTTCATTAAATTCAGTAATTTATTTTATATAGCTTTTAAAAATAAGATCTGGCACTTACTATTTTATATAACTCCATTCAAGTTATTTTTATTTTAACATATTCAGTCATAAAATGTGGATATCAAAGGGGTGCACAACCTTTATAAGAGGACGGGCAGTCACAAAAATGACTGGATTGTTGAGAGCCAACGTCCATATTAGGGTGGACAAAATTTTGTTTCGGGTAAGGAGGGGGGGGGGGGGGTCGGCCTAAAAGTTAATAAAAATGCTAATTTTAAAAGGAGGGTTAGCTCAATATACTCAACCACCCCCTTAGTCAGCTTAACCCAATTCTGTTGGAAAGGATGGAAAAATTTGCATTTTTTTTCCATGCGTGATTGACAATATTCATAGTTTTTTCCTAGTGATTGACGAAATTCACGATTATTACGCACACGTTCGGCGAAATTTGTGATTTATACGCACTTGATCGGCAAAATATGAGATTTTTACGCGCCCAATTGGCGAAATTTGCAATTTTTTTCGCATCTGACCAGCGAAATTTGCAATTCTTTGCACCCAATTGTCGAAATTTGCGATTTTTACGCGCCGATTGGCAAAATTTGCGATTTTTACGCACCCGATTGGCGAAATTTGCGATTTTTACGCGCCCGATTGGCAAAATTTGCGATTTTTACATGCCCGATTGGCAAAATTTGCGATTTTTACGCGTCCAGCCATTACGAATTTAGCCAAAAGATTGCCGTAAAAGCGCGAATTTAGCCAAAAGATTGCCGTAAAAGCGCGAATTTAGCCAAAAGATTGCCGTAAAAGCGCGAATTTAGCCAAAAGATTGCCGTAAAAGCGCAAATTTAGCCAAAAGATTGCCGTTAAAACGCAAATTTCATCAGAATTTACTGCAATGGGTTAAAAGATTGAAACCAAATTTCTTTTAGTAATGTAGAAAATTCGCTATGGAATGCAAAAACAAATTAAATTTTTAAAATATTAAAAAAATCCAAAAACTAGATTCCAGCTGACTGGTAAAAATGACCTGGAATCTGGAATAACCATGGCACTGACTAGTTGGTGCCACTGATAATGTCCTTAAAAAATCTCTTAATTCCTTAAAAACTTATTTTTATTTTTAAAAAGGGTGGGAACTCTGTTCTATCATTTATTTAAGGTGGTTGCAATTATTAGCATATTCTTGATTTGCTCTTTCAAGAAAAGTATTTTACAATTTTTCAAAATTTCAATTAAAAAAATGTTTATGCTATTGAGGGGTTTTTATTAATGTGCTGTATCTTGGTAAAATAGACTTTTTATTAGAGTAAGTAAATAATTTCTTTTTAATTTACTCAAAGCTAAATTGATGTAATAGCAATTGTAATATTTGTTGCGTTTGAAATTCATAACTTATTGCTCAAATGCTGTTCGCGCAGTTTTCAGCTTTTTTGTCAATCTCATCCCTTGCGACGGGCCTCGCAGACTTTTTAGGGCTCCGGCAGAATAAAAACATACAGCGATGCCGCGGACGCGCTATAGCGGGTAAATTACACGAAAAAACGGCAAACTTCGTCGAAGGATCGTTAAAAAAACGGCGAATTTCGTCGACCGACACGCGAAATTCATTTAAAGATCGCAAAAAATGACTAATTTTGTTGACAGATTGCGAAAAAAACGCAAATTTAGTCAAAAGGCCCCGAAAAAACGTGAATTTCGTCAAAAGACCGTCAAAAAAACATGAGTTTTGTTGAAGGATCGCAGGAAAAATGCGAATTTTGCCGAAGGGGTGCGAAGAAAACTCCAACTTCGTCAAAGGATTGTGGAAAAAACTGTCAATTTCGTTGAAGAAACGGCAAATTTCATCGTCGGAACACGAAAAACGGAAAATTCTGCCGACAGATCGCAAAAAAATGGCAAATTTCGTCGAAGGATCGCAAAAAAAGGCAAATTTCGTCAAAGAATCTCGAAAAAATGGAAAATTTCGTCAAAGAATCGTCAAAAAACGGAAAATTTCGTCGAATGATCTCGAAAAAACGGAAAATTTCGCCGAAGTATTTCGAAAAAACGGCAAATTTCGTCGAAGGATCGCGGAAAAATCGCGAATTTTGTCCAAAGGTCAAAGAAAAAATGCGAAATCCATCAAAGGATCTGAGAAAATGGCTAATTTCGTTGACAGATTGCAATAAAAACGCAAATTTCGTCAAAGAGCAAAAAAAGATTTTCGTCAATAAATTTCTTCAATGATAAAAACTTTCCATATCATATTTAGCAAGATAATGTTCACTCATCATTTAATGAAGTCATTCAATTTTCAGTGCAAATAAGGTAAGTTTATCAAATTATGTTTTCTTACAACTTACATTACAAAAACTAGCAGTAATTACGGTATTCTTATGTTATTTGAGTTTCATGCAGTTATATAATAAGTTATGGTGTAAATGGATATCGGTATTTTGCATCGGTAATTTTCAGGATTTTTCACCTGTGTCAATAATTTTCAGGGTTTTTTACCTTGTGTCACAATCGCCCCTGACATATCTACAGTTAAGATTCTTTTAAAGAATACTGCATCCATATTTATGAAAAGAAATTATCTTAGTTACTATATGTTTGATATATTTTAGATTAATCAGCCTGTTTTTTTTTTTTTTATTATTGGTCCAGCCTGTTTATTTTTTTCATCGGCCCGTTATTCTGCCATCCCATTTGAAAGTTTGCCGGATCTGTGTAGACAGCTACAGCTATACGCAAACCTGAAATGGCTGCTGCTTTTTGGTATATTCACAAAGTTATTTTTAATCTTATATGCATGAAATTGGCAATGCACTTATGTTATTAGAAAATTGAATAACACTTTTATTTTTTCAATAAATATGAAGGATTTTTCAGAAGTTGCTGATGATGTTGGCGTTTCAATCCAAATTTTCGTAACCTGACAACACGAGGAATGAGATGGCAATAACTTATAATTCAAGATGTAATTTATTTAATGGAAAATTCTATTCGATTCCAAATTAATTCAATCATGACTATGATTTTCACACTTTTACGTATAAAAACGAATCTGTGAATATGTCAGCAAGTGTGCGTTGTTGAACAGAGAAAAATATTTTCTTGAACTTGAATGGTATTTAAAGAAATATTTATGTTGTGCATTTGGGAACTGTTTCATTTGCGCCTTAAATTATTGCCAATTTGATTTTTTAAAAAAAATCCGGTTTGGGGAAATTAAAAATATTTTTATTTTATATTGAGTTTTGGGTCAGTTTTAGATGCAAATGCGTCAGATTGATTTATTCAAATAAAAGTTTAATAAAACTAATCTAACAATTGTCAAACATTGCACAGAGATCTACCCTATTCAATCCTTCTCCATCCACTATATGAATGTCAGCATTTATGTTACACTAATTTTATTATAGTATAACACCAAAAAGGATATAAAACTGCAACATATTTCTAATTTCTTCCATATCCTTTTTTTTTCCATATAGTAGATGTGTTTTCTCATCATATTAAATGAATGGTAAAAATTCCTCACTGAACTGATTGAAAATATTATTATTACTTTCTTAAATGTATATTATTTACTTATATTTTGGGCCCTGCCAACACCACAGGTGATTTTACGGTTTACCTAATTTTGCTAGTTATTTAAAATTAGCAGTAATATTACTTGTATTTAAAAAAAAAAAAAATTCAGTCCGATGTTTTTTTTTTTTTTAGATGTTAAACACTTTTAACAGGGAAAGTGATTTTATTTTTCGGGGATGTTTGGCATGACCGTTGAAGACTTGTTCAGGCAAGACATTTCATTTTTCTCTTGGATGTGCGTCATTCTGCTTTTTTGTTATTTTCTTATTATTGAAAGTTAGATATCTTTACTAAAATTCTACAGAAAAAAAAATAACCTTTTTTTTTTGTAATACTAAGTTTTAAAAAAATGTCGTTAATTGTCAACATGTGAAAATTATTCATCCTGGAAAATACATCAGGGGATTTTTTGGGGGGAAATGAGTATGAACCCTGAGGGTAATTTATCATTTTGTTAGTAATACTAAATGTTATCATTTTTTCTTAAATTGCTTATTGTTAGTTTAAAAAAAAAAAAAAAAAAAAAAAAAAGGCTGTCTTGATGTGATCACCGTGGTTTCTACTGTATTGAATCATGATATATTTTTTTAATTACTTACAAATAGAAAATAGGGATGGATCATTCCAAAACAAGGTCTAAAAAGAGAACAAATATTATGTTCAATTCAGACTTGTCAGCTATGACAGATTTTTATTATGTGATGTTATCAAATAAATTAAATTTTTATTTCTTTTAATATCTCCAGTTTCAGTTTTTCTTTTTCTCTCTCCTCCCCTCCCCCCACCTACACCTTTTTAATTTCATTACATTCTGTAATTTGATTTATATAGCTTTTAAAAATAAGATCTGGTACTTAATATTTTATATGACTCCATTTAAGTTATTTTTATTTTTATCAATATTAAATTGTTGCTTAATTTAAATTCAGCATTTTTTGTGACCTCCAACAATCCAAATTGTGATATTGATGGGCTCACCTTCTGATCTAAACTTCTGTAACAAAATTCAAGGTGCTTGTAAAAAATTGGGAGTTCCAACTTTTATGAGAATTACTTCAGCCCACAAAGGCCCAGATGAAACACTTAATATCATTGCTCAGTATGAAGGTAAAATAAATTAGTCTAAATTATGTGAAATTGCATGTATACATTTGCATATATTTCAGCTTTTTATTTATTTCTATTGGAAAATTACATATTTACTCTTTATTACTTATATAAAAATCTGGAGAATAAAAAAAAATATATCCTTTTCACTATAATAAGTCTTAAGATATACAGGGTTCATACGGACCTTCTATTGTATTATATTCTTTTTGCCAGAACCATAAAAATTTTCAATTTAAGACAAGATTCCATTGTACACAAGTTGTTTTGAGATATTTTTTTACTATATACTGGTTTGTAATTTGAAATATCTTTAATTTATAAAATGAAATTTAATTTTTGTATATTTTTTAAAGTAATATTTGCTTCATTTTCTCATCTAGACAATTCAGGCCCTTAGTAAGCTTATTCAAGAGTGTTGGAAACAAAATCCTCGAGCTAGGTTACCAGCTCTACGGGTAAAAAAGACTCTTTCTCAATATGAAAGTCAGCACAAAGAAGAAAAGCTGGTATAATCCACATTTAGATGGTATTTTTTCGAAAAATCAAAAAGGATTATGGTTTTATCAGCTACAAGCTGACTGGAATTTTACTATAGATTTATTACTTTGTGCCTCTTATGAAAGAGCCAGGACTCTTACAGGGTAAGTCCTTAAAAACTCCTTACATTTCAATAGTCCTTAATAAGGATCCTTAAAGTCCTTATATTTTAACGAGAGCTGAATATTTAATGCGAGTCCATAAAATATTTAAAAAAAAATTGCCAAACATTCATCTGTCATGTATAGCTGCTCCCAAAAAAAAAAAAAAAACGGTTTCTTTGTTATAATTCTCTAATTTCTGATTGGACATTGGAATTGCCTGTTTCGTTTCCCCATTGAAGCGTGGAAACCTTGTATCCACGAACACCAATCTCAATCAGTATCCACCATCTAAAATAACTTCCCTTTCTTTGTAATGGAGCTCATGTATGCCTTCTTAGTTAAAATTCGCATTAAAATTAGTGCTTGTGCTGTCGCATGGTCAAGATTTTTCTTTCTTTTAATATCTCTAGTTCAGTTTTTCTCTCTCTCTCTTCCCCCCCCCCCTCCCCCAAATATTTTTAATTTCATTAAATTCAGTAATTTCATTTATATAAGCTTTTAAAAATAAGATCTGGTACTTAATATTTTATGACTCCAGTGATGATGAGTTATATGACAGTTATTTTTATCACTATTAAATTGTTGCTTAATTTAATTTCAGCATTTTTTGCCACCACGTACAATCCAAGTTGTGATATTGATAATTGATGGGCTCACCTGATCTAAACTTCTGTAACAAAATTCAAGATGCTTGTAAAAAATTGGGAGTTCCAGCTTTTACTTGAATTACTTCAGCCCACAAAGATCCAGATGAAACACTTAATATCCTTGCTCAGTATGAAGGTAAAATAAGTCTAAATTATGTGAAATAGCATGTTTGCATTTGTATATTTCAGCTTTTTATTTATTTCTATTGGAAAATTACATATTTACTCTTTATTACTTATATAAAAATCTGGAGAATAATAAAAAAATAGCCTTTTCATTATAATAAATAAGTATGTCTTAAGATGGTACTTAATTTATTTTGTAATGTGATATATAAGTTAATATATATTACTATAATTGCTATAAAGTACTATAATTATAATTATATATATATATATATATTCAAAGTAATATGTATATATATACATATGTATTTATATATGTACATATTTCACTGGTGCCCGGCTAACCGAAAATTACCAAATTTTATTAGACAGAATTTTGAAAAATAAAATTTTTTGTGCCTCTTAATTTTTTTTTTTTTTTACCCCTTCGAAAATTGTTTTGTCATTTACAATGAAAGTTTAAAACTATCATTAGTTGAAAATTTATGTAATTATATTATGGCATAAATCAAAAGTGAAAATATGATAGATATTTCTCGTATTTTCTTATTTTGCTTTTTTTTTTTTTTTTTTTTTTTTTCAGAAGTTAAAATCACTTACTATAGTAGCTGTTGGTGACACTGTTACATTTGGGCTATATGTGCTTACAATAATGATGAAAAGTTGTACAGGGAAGTACTCATGCCTATTATGCACAAGTTGCTGTCACCTGGAGCCTCACAGACACTTGGACTGTATGCTGCTAAATTTGCACTTATCCCGAGGTGTAAATTGAAGATACTGACATTTTGGTATTTATGTTTTATATTTGATAGAGAAAATTTGTTTTTAAGTTACAAGATGTCTAGTTAATCGCAAATTTCATGAAAAGGTCATGATTTTCATCAATCAAGCAAGTTTTACTGTATTTTCTCATCATGGGTGCAAGACCTTCAGTCTTAGGACTGATTTCGGTCTTGGAGAGATTTTTGATTGATAGTAAATTCTACTTTATATGCTTAAATAATAGCAATTTTACTATCAAGAACTTTTAATCCCTTTCTTTTATTGTAAGAGATCAGTTTTTAGCCATAATGCAAGACATAATTATTCTAGCCCATTTTTATTTGATTATTTTTAATACCCAGAAATGTTTTCAGTCTTAGTTTGGATGGATTTCTTGCACCCATGTTTCTCATTTATGATATACGTATTATTGAAATTCTTTTGAAAATTAAGGTTATCCTAATTTTTGCTTTTAAATATATTGAGAAATACTGTGAGTTTGCTAAATATAATTGTATGTTCTTTTACTTTTTCAAAATTTCAAAGGTTTGTTAGCTCTTGAATGTTAAGTTAAATAACGATGTGATGTATGCATAATTTTTGCTATAAATTACTGATATTTTACTTATTGTGTAATGAATAATACTATATATATTTTTTAATTCTTCATAGAAAACTGATGTATTTGGTCTCGAATTCTCGAATCCAATTGGTATTGCTGCTGGGTTAGATAAAAATGTTGATGCACTTTCAGGATTGTTTTGAACAGGTGTTGGATTTTTAGAAATTGGCACAGTTACACCATTACCACAAGAAGGAAAATCAAAACCAAGAATTTTTAGATTATCTGAAGATGATGCCATTATTAATAGGTTTGTATTTTCAATTTGCTTAAAAACAAATTTCATAATCTGTGAAGTAAATACTTCTTTAGATACAATGTCACAAAATTTGTATGCAGTTTTTTTTAATTACTTAAAAAAAAATAAAATTTGATAATTTTGATTGTTAAATATATTTATTAATCTTGATATGTAAATTTTAAATCTTGCAATATAAGATTATAGCTGTATAATAATAATAATATAGCAGATAGTGTTGCCACTATGATATTATTGAAAGGTTTACCTTTTTAGAAATAGTTTAATGTGCTCTAAATTGTATTCAACAATCCTTGAAAATCTTCTCTAGATTATCCAATCACATTCCATAGATGGTAACTGGTATGATTTCAATTCTAAATGCATGGTTGTACTGGTAAACAGTAAGATTGTACAGTTTTGCGCAAAAAATAGTAATGAAGCATAACATATTATTTTATCCATCATGTAAAGGATAAAACTTGGAACCTGATGCATGCATTATTATTTTTCTTTTTATGGAAAAGAGCGTAATTAAAAATATATGTCATGGCAGAAAAGTGTAATTCAACACGGAAACAAGCGAGAGCATGTCAGCTACTCTTAGTCCGCTTTTTTTTTTTCATTAAATGTTTTCTACTTTTTTTTAAAAATCAAGGGTAATTTATCATTTTTTTAGTAATACTAAATGTTATCATTTTTTCCTAAATTGCTTATTGTTAGATAAAAAAAAATTAAAAAAAAGGCTGCCTTGATGTGATCACAGTGGCTTCTACTGTATTGAATCATGATATATTTTTTTAATTACTTACAAATAGAAAATAGGGATGAGTTATTCCAAAACAAGGTCTAAAAAGAGAACTAATGTTATGTTCAATTCAGACTTATCACCTATGAGAGATTTTCATTATGTGATGTTATCAAATAAATTATGTTTTTATTTCTTTTAATATCTTAAGTTTCAGTTTTTCTTTTTCTCTCCCCCCCTCCCTCCCCTACATCTTATTAATTTCATTAATTTAGACAAGTTTTTATTTCTTTTAATATCTCCAGTTTCAATTTTCTTTTTCTCTCTCCACCCCTACCCCCACCTACATCTTTTTTATTTCATTAAATTCAGTAATTTCATTTATATAGCTTTTAAAAATGAGATCTGGTACTTAATATTTTATATGACTCATTTTAAAAGATATCATCACTGCTGCAGCTTAGGTTACCGATCTAAGAAGAGTTTTCGAAGTTTTGTATAGTACAATCGGAAGACGTTTTCAATCATTCACAGTAAGAGAGATTGCCTAAATATATACATATGTATTTATATATGTACATATTTCACTGGTGCCCGGCTAACCGAAAATTACCAAATTTTATTAGACAGAATTTTGAAAAATAAAATTTTTTGTGCCTCTTAATTTTTTTTTTTTACCCCTTCGAAAATTGTTTTGTCATTTACAATGAAAGTTTAAAACTATCATTAGTTGAAAATTTATGTAATTATATTATGGCATAAATCAAAAGTGAAAATATGATAGATATTTCTCGTATTTTCTTATTTTGCTTTTTTTTTTTTTTTTTTTTTTTTTTTTCAGAAGTTAAAATCACTTACTATAGTAGCTGTTGGTGGCACTGTTACATTTGGGCTATATGTGCTTACAATAATGATGAAAAGTTGTACAGGGAAGTACTCATGCCTATTATGCACAAGTTGCTGTCACCTGGAGCCTCACAGACACTTGGACTGTATGCTGCTAAATTTGCACTTATCCCGAGGTGTAAATTGAAGATACTGACATTTTGGTATTTATGTTTTATATTTGATAGAGAAAATTTGTTTTTAAGTTACAAGATGTCTAGTTAATCGCAAATTTCATGAAAAGGTCATGATTTTCATCAATCAAGCAAGTTTTACTGTATTTTCTCATCATGGGTGCAAGACCTTCAGTCTTAGGACTGATTTCGGTCTTGGAGAGATTTTTGATTGATAGTAAATTCTACTTTATATGCTTAAATAATAGCAATTTTACTATCAAGAACTTTTAATCCCTTTCTTTTATTGTAAGAGATCAGTTTTTAGCCATAATGCAAGACATAATTATTCTAGCCCATTTTTATTTGATTATTTTTAATACCCAGAAATGTTTTCAGTCTTAGTTTGGATGGATTTCTTGCACCCATGTTTCTCATTTATGATATACGTATTATTGAAATTCTTTTGAAAATTAAGGTTATCCTAATTTTTGCTTTTAAATATATTGAGAAATACTGTGAGTTTGCTAAATATAATTGTATGTTCTTTTACTTTTTCAAAATTTCAAAGGTTTGTTAGCTCTTGAATGTTAAGTTAAATAACGATGTGATGTATGCATAATTTTTGCTATAAATTACTGATATTTTACTTATTGTGTAATGAATAATACTATATATATTTTTTAATTCTTCATAGAAAACTGATGTATTTGGTCTCGAATTCTCGAATCCAATTGGTATTGCTGCTGGGTTAGATAAAAATGTTGATGCACCTTCAGGATTGTTTTGAACAGGTGTTGGATTTTTAGAAATTGGCACAGTTACACCATTACCACAAGAAGGAAAATCAAAACCAAGAATTTTTAGATTATCTGAAGATGATGCCATTATTAATAGGTTTGTATTTTCAATTTGCTTAAAAACAAATTTCATAATCTGTGAAGTAAATACTTCTTTAGATACAATGTCACAAAATTTGTATGCAGTTTTTTTTAATTACTTAAAAAAAAATAAAATTTGATAATTTTGATTGTTAAATATATTTATTAATCTTGATATGTAAATTTTAAATCTTGCAATATAAGATTATAGCTGTATAATAATAATAATATAGCAGATAGTGTTGCCACTATGATATTATTGAAAGGTTTACCTTTTTAGAAATAGTTTAATGTGCTCTAAATTGTATTCAACAATCCTTGAAAATCTTCTCTAGATTATCCAATCACATTCCATAGATGGTAACTGGTATGATTTCAATTCTAAATGCATGGTTGTACTGGTAAACAGTAAGATTGTACAGTTTTGCGCAAAAAATAGTAATGAAGCATAACATATTATTTTATCCATCATGTAAAGGATAAAACTTGGAACCTGATGCATGCATTATTATTTTTCTTTTTATGGAAAAGAGCGTAATTAAAAATATATGTCATGGCAGAAAAGTGTAATTCAACACGGAAACAAGCGAGAGCATGTCAGCTACTCTTAGTCCGCTTTTTTTTTTTCATTAAATGTTTTCTACTTTTTTTTAAAAATCAAGGGTAATTTATCATTTTTTTAGTAATACTAAATGTTATCATTTTTTCCTAAATTGCTTATTGTTAGATAAAAAAAAATTTAAAAAAAGGCTGCCTTGATGTGATCACAGTGGCTTCTACTGTATTGAATCATGATATATTTTTTTAATTACTTACAAATAGAAAATAGGGATGAGTTATTCCAAAACAAGGTCTAAAAAGAGAACTAATGTTATGTTCAATTCAGACTTATCACCTATGAGAGATTTTCATTATGTGATGTTATCAAATAAATTATGTTTTTATTTCTTTTAATATCTTAAGTTTCAGTTTTTCTTTTTCTCTCCCCCCCTCCCTCCCCTACATCTTATTAATTTCATTAATTTAGACAAGTTTTTATTTCTTTTAATATCTCCAGTTTCAATTTTCTTTTTCTCTCTCCACCCCTACCCCCACCTACATCTTTTTTATTTCATTAAATTCAGTAATTTCATTTATATAGCTTTTAAAAATGAGATCTGGTACTTAATATTTTATATGACTCATTTTAAAAGATATCATCACTGCTGCAGCTTAGGTTACCGATCTAAGAAGAGTTTTCGAAGTTTTGTATAGTACAATCGGAAGACGTTTTCAATCATTATTCACAGTAAGAGAGATTGCCTAAATATATACATATGTATTTATATATGTACATATTTCACTGGTGCCCGGCTAACCGAAAATTACCAAATTTTATTAGACAGAATTTTGAAAAATAAAATTTTTTGTGCCTCTTAATTTTTTTTTTTTTTTACCCCTTCGAAAATTGTTTTGTCATTTACAATGAAAGTTTAAAACTATCATTAGTTGAAAATTTATGTAATTATATTATGGCATAAATCAAAAGTGAAAATATGATAGATATTTCTCGTATTTTCTTATTTTGCTTTTTTTTTTTTTTTTTTTTTTTTTTTTTTTTCAGAAGTTAAAATCACTTACTATAGTAGCTGTTGGTGGCACTGTTACATTTGGGCTATATGTGCTTACAATAATGATGAAAAGTTGTACAGGGAAGTACTCATGCCTATTATGCACAAGTTGCTGTCACCTGGAGCCTCACAGACACTTGGACTGTATGCTGCTAAATTTGCACTTATCCCGAGGTGTAAATTGAAGATACTGACATTTTGGTATTTATGTTTTATATTTGATAGAGAAAATTTGTTTTTAAGTTACAAGATGTCTAGTTAATCGCAAATTTCATGAAAAGGTCATGATTTTCATCAATCAAGCAAGTTTTACTGTATTTTCTCATCATGGGTGCAAGACCTTCAGTCTTAGGACTGATTTCGGTCTTGGAGAGATTTTTGATTGATAGTAAATTCTACTTTATATGCTTAAATAATAGCAATTTTACTATCAAGAACTTTTAATCCCTTTCTTTTATTGTAAGAGATCAGTTTTTAGCCATAATGCAAGACATAATTATTCTAGCCCATTTTTATTTGATTATTTTTAATACCCAGAAATGTTTTCAGTCTTAGTTTGGATGGATTTCTTGCACCCATGTTTCTCATTTATGATATACGTATTATTGAAATTCTTTTGAAAATTAAGGTTATCCTAATTTTTGCTTTTAAATATATTGAGAAATACTGTGAGTTTGCTAAATATAATTGTATGTTCTTTTACTTTTTCAAAATTTCAAAGGTTTGTTAGCTCTTGAATGTTAAGTTAAATAACGATGTGATGTATGCATAATTTTTGCTATAAATTACTGATATTTTACTTATTGTGTAATGAATAATACTATATATATTTTTTAATTCTTCATAGAAAACTGATGTATTTGGTCTCGAATTCTCGAATCCAATTGGTATTGCTGCTGGGTTAGATAAAAATGTTGATGCACCTTCAGGATTGTTTTGAACAGGTGTTGGATTTTTAGAAATTGGCTCAGTTACACCATTACCACAAGAAGGAAAATCAAAACCAAGAATTTTTAGATTATCTGAAGATGATGCCATTATTAATAGGTTTGTATTTTCAATTTGCTTAAAAACAAATTTCATAATCTGTGAAGTAAATACTTCTTTAGATACAATGTCACAAAATTTGTATGCAGTTTTTTTTAATTACTTAAAAAAAAATAAAATTTGATAATTTTGATTGTTAAATATATTTATTAATCTTGATATGTAAATTTTAAATCTTGCAATATAAGATTATAGCTGTATAATAATAATAATATAGCAGATAGTGTTGCCACTATGATATTATTGAAAGGTTTACCTTTTTAGAAATAGTTTAATGTGCTCTAAATTGTATTCAACAATCCTTGAAAATCTTCTCTAGATTATCCAATCACATTCCATAGATGGTAACTGGTATGATTTCAATTCTAAATGCATGGTTGTACTGGTAAACAGTAAGATTGTACAGTTTTGCGCAAAAAATAGTAATGAAGCATAACATATTATTTTATCCATCATGTAAAGGATAAAACTTGGAACCTGATGCATGCATTATTATTTTTCTTTTTATGGAAAAGAGCGTAATTAAAAATATATGTCATGGCAGAAAAGTGTAATTCAACACGGAAACAAGCGAGAGCATGTCAGCTACTCTTAGTCCGCTTTTTTTTTTTCATTAAATGTTTTCTACTTTTTTTAAAAAATCAAGGGTAATTTATCATTTTTTTAGTAATACTAAATGTTATCATTTTTTCCTAAATTGCTTATTGTTAGATAAAAAAAAATTAAAAAAAGGCTGCCTTGATGTGATCACAGTGGCTTCTACTGTATTGAATCATGATATATTTTTTTAATTACTTACAAATAGAAAATAGGGATGAGTTATTCCAAAACAAGGTCTAAAAAGAGAACTAATGTTATGTTCAATTCAGACTTATCACCTATGAGAGATTTTCATTATGTGATGTTATCAAATAAATTATGTTTTTATTTCTTTTAATATCTTAAGTTTCAGTTTTTCTTTTTCTCTCCCCCCCTCCCTCCCCTACATCTTATTAATTTCATTAATTTAGACAAGTTTTTATTTCTTTTAATATCTCCAGTTTCAATTTTCTTTTTCTCTCTCCACCCCTACCCCCACCTACATCTTTTTTATTTCATTAAATTCAGTAATTTCATTTATATAGCTTTTAAAAATGAGATCTGGTACTTAATATTTTATATGACTCATTTTAAAAGATATCATCACTGCTGCAGCTTAGGTTACCGATCTAAGAAGAGTTTTCGAAGTTTTGTATAGTACAATCGGAAGACGTTTTCAATCATTATTCACAGTAAGAGAGATTGCCTAAATATATACATATGTATTTATATATGTACATATTTCACTGGTGCCCGGCTAACCGAAAATTACCAAATTTTATTAGACAGAATTTTGAAAAATAAAATTTTTTGTGCCTCTTAATTTTTTTTTTTTTTTACCCCTTCGAAAATTGTTTTGTCATTTACAATGAAAGTTTAAAACTATCATTAGTTGAAAATTTATGTAATTATATTATGGCATAAATCAAAAGTGAAAATATGATAGATATTTCTCGTATTTTCTTATTTTGCTTTTTTTTTTTTTTTTTTTTTTTTTTTTCAGAAGTTAAAATCACTTACTATAGTAGCTGTTGGTGGCACTGTTACATTTGGGCTATATGTGCTTACAATAATGATGAAAAGTTGTACAGGGAAGTACTCATGCCTATTATGCACAAGTTGCTGTCACCTGGAGCCTCACAGACACTTGGACTGTATGCTGCTAAATTTGCACTTATCCCGAGGTGTAAATTGAAGATACTGACATTTTGGTATTTATGTTTTATATTTGATAGAGAAAATTTGTTTTTAAGTTACAAGATGTCTAGTTAATCGCAAATTTCATGAAAAGGTCATGATTTTCATCAATCAAGCAAGTTTTACTGTATTTTCTCATCATGGGTGCAAGACCTTCAGTCTTAGGACTGATTTCGGTCTTGGAGAGATTTTTGATTGATAGTAAATTCTACTTTATATGCTTAAATAATAGCAATTTTACTATCAAGAACTTTTAATCCCTTTCTTTTATTGTAAGAGATCAGTTTTTAGCCATAATGCAAGACATAATTATTCTAGCCCATTTTTATTTGATTATTTTTAATACCCAGAAATGTTTTCAGTCTTAGTTTGGATGGATTTCTTGCACCCATGTTTCTCATTTATGATATACGTATTATTGAAATTCTTTTGAAAATTAAGGTTATCCTAATTTTTGCTTTTAAATATATTGAGAAATACTGTGAGTTTGCTAAATATAATTGTATGTTCTTTTACTTTTTCAAAATTTCAAAGGTTTGTTAGCTCTTGAATGTTAAGTTAAATAACGATGTGATGTATGCATAATTTTTGCTATAAATTACTGATATTTTACTTATTGTGTAATGAATAATACTATATATATTTTTTAATTCTTCATAGAAAACTGATGTATTTGGTCTCGAATTCTCGAATCCAATTGGTATTGCTGCTGGGTTAGATAAAAATGTTGATGCACCTTCAGGATTGTTTTGAACAGGTGTTGGATTTTTAGAAATTGGCTCAGTTACACCATTACCACAAGAAGGAAAATCAAAACCAAGAATTTTTAGATTATCTGAAGATGATGCCATTATTAATAGGTTTGTATTTTCAATTTGCTTAAAAACAAATTTCATAATCTGTGAAGTAAATACTTCTTTAGATACAATGTCACAAAATTTGTATGCAGTTTTTTTTAATTACTTAAAAAAAAATAAAATTTGATAATTTTGATTGTTAAATATATTTATTAATCTTGATATGTAAATTTTAAATCTTGCAATATAAGATTATAGCTGTATAATAATAATAATATAGCAGATAGTGTTGCCACTATGATATTATTGAAAGGTTTACCTTTTTAGAAATAGTTTAATGTGCTCTAAATTGTATTCAACAATCCTTGAAAATCTTCTCTAGATTATCCAATCACATTCCATAGATGGTAACTGGTATGATTTCAATTCTAAATGCATGGTTGTACTGGTAAACAGTAAGATTGTACAGTTTTGCGCAAAAAATAGTAATGAAGCATAACATATTATTTTATCCATCATGTAAAGGATAAAACTTGGAACCTGATGCATGCATTATTATTTTTCTTTTTATGGAAAAGAGCGTAATTAAAAATATATGTCATGGCAGAAAAGTGTAATTCAACACGGAAACAAGCGAGAGCATGTCAGCTACTCTTAGTCCGCTTTTTTTTTTCATTAAATGTTTTCTACTTTTTTTTAAAAATCAAGGGTAATTTATCATTTTTTTAGTAATACTAAATGTTATCATTTTTTCCTAAATTGCTTATTGTTAGATAAAAAAAAATTAAAAAAAAGGCTGCCTTGATGTGATCACAGTGGCTTCTACTGTATTGAATCATGATATATTTTTTTAATTACTTACATGTAATTTAATGTCAACACTAAAACCAAAACTAAAATTCCACCAACTCATTTTACTACTAATTGAAAACAATTTTTAAGTGAAACATTTAATTTTCATGATAATTTTTATTTTAAATAATTATCATATATTTTCTAATTCTGCATCTGGCAACAAACATCTCTTCCATAGTTGTTTACATTTTGCACATGGCTATTCCTAAGTGAAAGGTAACAAAGGAAAATAATATTTAAATGGATTTAATTATTTATTGTAGGAATTTTTGCTTTCAAATAAGTATCAAGACTTATATTTTTGTTACATTTTTATATTGAATATTAATCTACTGTGTTATGTGATGCTAACATTATTTATGTTACAATTAATAAGACAAACACTAAGCCTAATGTGAAATAAAATAATAACAAAATTTGTGCATTGATCAATAATTTTAATTTTATGAAAAATAGCCATTCTTTTCGGCTTAAAGAAATTTTATAGCTAAAAATTTGCGATGTCTTCAGTTTCAACTCGCCTTAGTAATGAAATTTTTCTGATTGGTCTAAGAGCAATTGATCCATTGACTACATTGAAACAATTAGCTACGACAAGACAAGTACTTCAGCGCTTTCATTATTTGAAAGAATCAAAATTGGTATGATCTGCTAGCCATTTGACAGTTGAAGAATTAATACAGCTATGGCAGAAATCTGCAATTCCTACAAAACTAAAGAAACATATAATTGAAAAGCTTGAAAACATTCATTCTCATTGGCTCTTGTTAAAGAAAAATAAAGGACGTTCTTCTACAGCCCAACAACAACAAGTGGATAGATTTCTTGGAGATTTAGACATTCTTTTTGATATTGCTCAAGCAGATGCTATGAAAGTAATAAGAATTAAAGAAGATTCTGAATTTCTTCAGGATCAAAGAACCAGTCGTAAGATGTGCATGGGTTTAGAAGATAAAGAGTTACAGAAAAAGTGTAAGCGTTCTCTTCAGAGACAAAAAGAGGAGGAAGAACGATGCATTAGAGCCTCTTTACCATCAACTGCTGTCTGTTCATCTGATATTTGTCTAATTAGTGAAACGGAAAACTCTGGAACTTCTGATTTTGAATCAGATGATGAATTTATTCCATCACAGTGTTAAAGATGAAGTCTCAGCTTTCGAAATTGGAAGCACACAAATAGTGTCTAAAAAAGACCTTTTTAATCCTCATGTTTGTTACCAGTGCTTTAGACAGAAATAAAATATCTGATCGTGAAGCAGTTCGTCTAATTGTTCCACTCGCAGCTCTTGGTCACAATCTGTCTTCCTTGCCTTCCAGTTTCAAGAAGTACTATCCGACGGACACGTAAAAGAGCCCGGAAGGAGTATGCAGAATCAATAAAAGGTGAATTCAGACCAGATTTCCCTCTAGTGATTCACTGGGATGGCAAACTCCTGCCTGAAATTTTTTGATGTGGAAACGTCGATCGACTACCAGCATTTGTATCTGGAGATGGTCTTAATCAGCTCCTGGGAGTGCCAAAACTGATTGCTGGAACTGGAAAAAATGCAGCCAATGCTGTACATATTTTACTGAAAGAGTGGAATGTCACAAAAATGGTTCAAGCAATGTGTTTTGACACAACAAGCGTGAACACTAGTTATTTAAATGGAACCTGTGCTTTACTTGAAAAAAAACTTCAATGTGAACTCTTCTGGTTAGCTTGTCGCCATCATATAATCGAATTGGTCTTGGCAAAAACATTTACATTGTGTTTTTGTTCTTCAAGTTCTCCAGATATTTCAATCTTTAAAAGATTCAAGGATGTTTGGAATGGTGTTGTGAGGGATAATTATAGAGCACTAGAACTAAATGCAGAAACAAAAGTATTTGCAGAACCAGCTGTTACATTTCTTAAACATTATATGGAAACAGCAGAATCCTATATCAGAGATGATTACAAGGAACTTATTGAATTGACACTGACTATCTTGGGATGTCCACTAGCAAAAGTACACTGGCGAGCACCAGGACCCATTCACCATGCTCGATGGATGGCTAAATTACAATATGCATTAAAGATATATTTATTTCGAGATCAGCGAGATGTTTTTAATCTAACGGAGAGGGAAAAAAAGGCAGATGTTAAGATTTGTACAATTTGGTGCTCTTTTATATACAAAAGTATGGGCAGCATCACATCTTGCAATTGAAGCACCTGAAACGGATTTCAAGTTTTTGAAAGATATTGAAATTTATCAATCAGTTGACAAAGACTTTCTGCAAAAAAAGTGATGGAACGTCACATGTGGTATTTATCTGATGATTTGGTAGGACTTTCTCTCTTTTCTCACAGTGTTTCAATGAAGGAAAAACAAAGAATTGTAGAGTGAATGACGTCTGTGCAAGCACTTAATTTGAGAGGCACTTAATTTGAGCACTTAATTTGAAGCGTAATTTGAGAGGTGAATCTGAGATTTTCAAAGAAGATGGTGTGCGATTGTCAGACTTTGCGACAAGAAGGACAATAGAACTTTTATCTCGTATGAACATAGGAAAATCATTTTTAAGCCTCTCTCCTGATAAATGGAATGACAATGATGACTATTGTAAAGGAAAAGAACGGCTGCAAAAATTACAAGTAGTCAATGACAGTGCAGAACGAGGTGTTAAGCTTATTGAAGATTTCAATAAAATCATAACAAATGATGAAGATGAAAAACAATTCTTACTGCAGGTCGTAGAAGCAAACAGAAACACTAACTTATGAAGTTCATGGGGATTGAGCACCCTCTTGCAGTTGAAATATGAAGTTTAAATTTTACCAGAATATTACTTTATTTTTTTACATATAAAGCTGAACCACCCTAGTACATATTCATATATTCATAAGGCGTGAAAACTTCTCTATATAAATTTATTTAGGGTAGGGGATTCTAAAATTGATGCTTGACCAGGGTGATGTTACACATAAGGTGTGTATGGTTTTCATTTTTCAGTACTACTTTTTTTAATGGAAATCTTTGCCTCCTCTATTTGTAGAATGTCTGAATTAAATGAGGTGAATATTACTGTTTGGAATTACTACTTCTAAAAAAATTAATATTGTTGAAAAACGTCTGTCCTAAAACAAAAGGGTTAAGAAAAATACTTTTAATTTTCTTTTAGGCCTCAATGGAATGAAAAAACAACCAAAGAAATATTAGATGCTATGGAAAAAGAATCATTTCTCCAGTGAAGAGGTAAATTAGCACTGTGAGTATTTTCTTAAAATAATAATAAAAATACCTGAATGTTTTCAATCTTACATGCATTATTATTATGTAATTTATTTTGCTTCTCACTATAGTGTGGATTTTTATTTTTATTTTTTGTATTTAGTGTACAAGAGGAAGAGCATATTTATATGACTCCTTTTGAAAAAAAATTTAGAAGTTTGGAGGCAATTATGGAGAGTTATTGAAAGAAGGTATAATTAACATTGTATGCATTTTATTCACTGCAATTCTTGCTTTTCATCATGATTTTTCTTACCATTAAAATGAAATACATCTTACCTTACCTGCTAAAATCTTCTGATTTTCTCCGGTTTCTAAAAATCACAGTTGTCAAACAATTTGGTTCTCGAACAAAAACCTGAATTGAAATTTAGACAATTCTCAAACAGTGAATGTTTTTTAACACAGTATACATATACATGAGGCATATTGTTAGTGAAATTCCTACATTTTGAGATTCCTGTACAGTAAGCTTGCTGAAAAATTGTTTAAAAAAATAAGAATGAAAACAGTGTTGAAAGTTGAGCTAGTTTTTTATATTATTACATACTTGCCAACTTTTACACTTTAGGTGTAAAATTTACACTTTTGGAGCATTTTTTACACTTCTACACTTAGGGCACATATTTTTACACTTTTTTGCAAATTTTCTTCCAAGTTTTATTTTTCATCCCATAATTTAAGAATTACTTTCTAGTTGCTTATAATAATGGTAAATAATGAATGTGAAGGAAATATTTAGTATTGCCAAAGAATGAGTTCAGGTTTCATTGTCAAAAATCATCAGGAAGATTTTTAAAATTTGTATTGCATGTAAGAAGTCGTGTTTTAAATAAATTTGCTCAGACGTAAAGCAAAAATTAGATAAGAAAAACTGTGTATATGTCTTTAAAATCAGTTTCTTAGTGAGTGTTGTAATGTTTTTCATATTTTTCTCATCAAACTATCTTTATTATGGTCAGCAGTACTGTATTATTTAATACTATTAATCTATTATGTACTTAAATTTTTTTGATAAAGGTCGTGTATGTGTTACTTAAAAATGGGTTACATGGGTTTTATATTAAAAAAATGGTGTGAAATGCTTTTCACGCGTCATTTTACACTTTGCCATTTTCAAAAGTTGGCAGGTATGTTATTATTCAGATTGGTACCACTTTTTTGAAATAGTATAATTCACCTTATTTGATCTGTCATTAAATAAGGTGAATACTACTATTTGAAAAATATATAGTAAACATAACAAGCATTTTGAACTTTTTAACAGTAGCAAACTACTAACACTGAATAATGCAAAACACCTTCTAATTAAATTAATCTCAAGTCATCCAAAATTTTGTCAGTAAATGTATGGATGTGGCTTCTGTTATTTCATTAAAATGGTATAAAATTGTCATTGTTTCATGTAATGTATTGTAATATATTTTAGTATTTTACTGCATTGTGTTATATAGTGTATTATTTTAAACGTTTAAATACAGGGAGTGACTTGGGAGGCAATAACCAATTAATCATGTGTTTTCATTATTTCTTATGCTATATTTTATTCAGTTTCAAACAAATCTTTGGAATTAATTATGTTTGAGAACCAAGATACTACAGCAATTCGTCTTATTTGTTCAAAATAATCATAAAAAAATCTTATATTGTGCAATTTTTCATTTTTAATCAAAGGATTCAAATTAAATTTGCTGCAAACTACTGATCATATTCTGCAGTAGTGACTGATAAAAACAAATCACGATGTGGCATACATTGTTTCTCTGCCTTCTATAGCAGAGGTTTACAATTGTACCAGCACAGTTGTGTGCCGTTAAAATTTACTGTCAAGTTCTATAAAGATTTTACGAGTTAATGGAAGAATTTTTTAATGAAGGTTTTGTGCATTAAAGTGTAATTTTATTCCGCAAGTTTAAGTGCTTGAATTCTTTTAATGAATGTAAGAGAAAATCGTGAAAACATTGCTACATAATCAAATAAAATTTGTTTCTAGAGAAAAATTATTGCTCTTAAAGGAAAAGGGTTAAAATAGAAACATTTGAACGAGTGAAAAAGTGTTAAAAATTTTATTGTAGATATTTCACAAACTTGAGAACTGTTATTTCTCTGATACATTTTTTTTATAATCATAATTTGAGTGTGCAACAAAAGTTTAACTTTGGGTTCAACTGTGCTATAAAGTAATAAAGGTTGAAAAACACTGTTTTAGTGTTCTAGTACAAACTTTAGAGGATGACCAATGATAAATAATTAGGGATAAAAAATTACTCTTTCCTGAAATTTCCACTTCCCTAAGAAGAAGGAGGTAATTTTTATATATTGGTAGGTGTTGGAAGCACATTGGGCTATTCTTGATATGCCTGATTATTGAAAGAAGAGCCCAATTTATAAAATTATTGTAATATAGCTTTTGTGTAACTCAGTTTATAGTAATTAAATGAATGGAATATAAAATTTATTAATTTCTATGCATACTTATGTTCTAGTGACCTAGTTGTTCAAATCATTGATGCCAGAAATCCTCTTTTATTTCGTTGTCCGGATCTTGAGGCATACGTTACAGATGTTAATGAAAGGAAATCGAACATGCTTTTATTGAATAAAGCAGATTTTTTGACTAAACAGCAAAGGTATAATTTTTACATTTCATTTTATTTTTGTTTATGTAAATAAAATTTCTCAATTTTCAACATTCTTTGTTTCGGCAAATCAATTAATTATATGTTATTATTCATTTGAGAGTTATTTAATAAGATTATCATATTACGTTTAGATCTCCAGAATAATATGAAATTTTATATTTATATTACAATATGCAATGCAGTTCAATTTAAAATCAGACATTTACATTATTTTTTCTTTAGATGTCATTAGAAGTACAAATATTGTATTTTGCAGTGTATGATATAAATCGAGTTTTTAAACCACGAAAATGCAATGAAAATTCAGGGGTGGCTATAAACCAGATATAAAATCATACATCCAATTATCAGAGTTTGTAACTGTAGCGATAGTTACAAAATAAGCTTTGATTTTTTCTATTCCATTATGATACACAAAATTTATAATTTCTGACATATTTTGCACAATATTAAAAAAAATGTTTACTGTTTTTTTTTTCTAATATTATTGTTATGAATCCATGTTAAGAAAAAAAAAATTATAGATGAGGAAAATGTACATCTGTAAAAAAGAAGAAAATTTATAACTGAGATGACCTAGATAATGGAAAGTATAAATTATTGTAATTTAAAATATTTTAAGTTTTAAGCAAAAAATATCAATAAAAAGAGGGTATTAGTTCTAACATACCATTAATCTTTAAAAGTATTCATCTGGAAAATCTTAATGTTCTTCATCAGTGTTAGATTCACAAAGTTCAGGGAAATCTATTTTTACAGAATTATCCAATCCTGGTTTTCAATGCATTCAATTTTAGGGAAAAGCATCATTTCTTTGGTGAATGAATTAAGTTGTTGACTTATGTACTGAATGCACCGATATATGCCACTTCAGGTTTTAAATACAAGGTCAACTTATACACTGGAAAGTATAATATATATCATTTTTTAACTGCATTTCAATTATTCTCATTTTATATTTGTACATTTGTTTGTTATTTTTAAGTTAGTAACAAGCATCAGTCTTTTTTTTTAATGAGAACAGTTTATTTCAGTGTCTTAAGCTTTTAATAAATGAACTTTTAGAGATAAGTCAGTGGTTGTAAAAATAGTGTTTGCTATTATTTAAGATAGTGATTCTCAAACTTTTATGCCCCACATATTCCTTTAAAAAACTACATGCACCAATGTACCCCTATTTTATTTTATTTATTTCACACATAATAAATGGGAGTATATATTTATGGATCATCTGTTTGTTGACTGGATTATCAATAAACTATCGTGTGCTTAGTTACCACATATGGTATGAAGGTAGTTTTAGATTTGAATTTTTACACCTTAGAAGTTTTTAAATTACATTGTGCATTATACCAGACAAACAGATAAAAACAAAGATATTCTCTGCATTCCAAGGAAGTCATTATTTTCAAATTAATCTTTTTTTTTTTTTTTTTTTTTTATACAAACACTCATGCTTAAAATAGTTACACTACATATAAAATAATCTTAAAAAACAAACCAGCTAGTTTTGTACAAATCCTTTAACAGTGGTATACTCAAGGTTTGCAAATGATAAATAAAACTTTTCTATATAAAAAATTTAAATTGCAAAAATGAGAAAAAATTAAATATTAATTTCTTATTGATGTTAATAATAAATTAAACATTTAAATTGGTAACTGAATTCTAACATGTTTATTTTATTAATTTTAGAATTTGCTGACAAGATGAATCAAATGGTATCTTATCCAAGCAAGAAAAGGCTTTAATTTCAACTGCTCAGGATAAAAACAAAGATATTCTCTGCATGCACTAGTCTCATGCACTTTTGACCTTTTAGTTGATGTGTTTATCTTGTCGAACGTTCGCTTATTTTACCCACCACTCATGTTTGGGTTGCTTGACTATCAGCTTTTAAATTTTTTATTTGATTTGGGACCCAGCAAATGACAATGCCATCAAAAAGATATGCCCAAGAAGCTATGCCCGGCTGATGAAAAAAAAATCATCGTTAGTGAAACTATCTCTTACAGTCGGGATGCATATGCTGAATATGTTGGCAGGGTTTTAAAAGATTCAAATGGACGCCAGGTCTAATACCCCTTTCCCCGCTTTTTATTCAAATTTTGTATATCTTCCTGTATTTTTAATATTTGTGTTAATTTTTATTTACTTGTTAATAAAACTTTTATATATTTTGAAAATAAGTCTGCTTTGAGGTAAAAATAATTTACTAAGGTGATATTCACCACAGACATTAAGCCACACATCTTTATTTTCATCAATCGTGTCAGTTGTTCTCTGTGACGGGAGGATCACGTGGTGTTTCTAGTGAGCCTGACAGATCTAAAATTAGAAGAATTAAAATCATTAGGTGTTGTAAAAACGATGGGATGGTGAACTGACTCAAATATACTGTCGTTAATTGCCCCTTTCTCATATATGATTGGCTATGATGCTTTATGACTTGAATGATCATGAGTGGAATTAAAATATGTTGTAGAGGTTAAAATCTGGTTCAACATCATCATTTACCTCAACCCAAAGTTCCTGTAATCTTCTATAGACTTCATCTAAATTCCCTTCTAGGTTGTGGTCACCAGATCTACCAGAGCAGGACGGACCAGCAACAGGGAGGCCATTTTTCATATTATAATAATTTTGTAAGTCCTCTACTTTGTTTTCTTGAGATTGCTTAATCCTCTCGAGCTTGTATAAGTCTCAGGGCTTGTATTAGTCTTTAGATCCTGTAGCAAATATATCCCTTTGCGGATTATGTGCAATATATGTAAGATTGTGGACAGTGATGTAGCATGTGATGCGAAACGGCGAGGGTGGGTTTCTGTATATTTTCAAAAAAGTGACCTTGAAAAATTAGCTGCTGCCTCTGAGATTTCAAAGGGATTAATTTGGATTCAAATCAGTTTCAAATGTCAACAGACCTTCAACAGGCATGTAGAGCATCTAATTATAAAAACCTCGCACAAATTTTACCTATTATTACACATTAGTTAAATATCATGATTTTCACACAGGATTAGGAATACATCATGCACAACGCTATTGCTGTTCCCTTCGTTTGTGTGTACACATTTTGTGTAATATTCCATCTATACATATGTATATACTGAAAAGTTCGATTCAGAGGTACATATGACCTTTGACTTGTGCGAGTCACACAGTGAAACACAAATGACACAGTAATCACAGCAAAAATCGAATTTTTGACTTGACACAGCAAAGTATGGCCTTTCCCTGAAACAGGAGTGGGTTGCAACCTGGCACCCAATGTCACATTGACAAATCGAGCACTAGTTAGTTTTGTTTTTCTAAATCTTCACCTTATGAATGTCCCTAATGTTAAGGGCAAAGTTACCAGATTTCCATTTTGGTTCCACATTTTCCAATAATACAAGGTATGGGAACCAACAGGGGAAAGTATACCGTAAGATGGCTCCCTCGCAGCCTGGGGGGGGGGGGGGAGACATATACGTCTTCATATTGATTGAAACGAAAGATACGAAATGTTTTATAATAAACAAGATTTCCTATAAAAATGCAGTATGAGATTTAAAGTAAGAAATTCTTCCTTAAAACATTTTTATATCAGCTTAGATCTCGCACCATCGAGTGTGCATGAAATAAGAACTTTCTAAAATCATGGTGTTTAGCTCTAAATCATTCTGCTAAAAGAAGGCCAACATTTTAACATTAAAAAACAGTATAAAACTGTATAGTCTTTTCGCTACGGTTTTTAAATCTTTATGACTTCTTTATTGGAAAATTATTGAATAAAACTATAGTTAAACTACGACTATACCAACTCTATAATGTAAAAAAAAAATTTGTATCACTGTCGTATAATGTTTCCAAATATCATAAGTTTTTATGCTGGAAAAGAACGAGGATCAAGGCCTGAGAAAATCAGGGTGTGAGAGTAGGGAGGATTATGAGTATTCGGGGCATAATGTTACGTGCGATAATTTTTTCACATCCTACAACTTAGAACAACTTCTTCTAAAACTGAAAACGACTATTCTTATCACCATTCGAAAAAAATAAAGTAGAGCTGCCTGTCAAACAACTAAATGTCAAACAAGGAAGTCCACAGCTCATTACATTTTACAGAGGACAACAGTTGTAAACTACATCCCAAAAAAGAACAAGAATGTTATGCTTATGAGCACTTTTGCTAACTTCTGTGTCATGAAGCAAGAGACCAGACCAAAAAACCTTAAATGATATTAGATTATAATGAAACTAAAGAGGCTGTGGATACTTTTGGTTAACTTTTGAACACGTACATTGTAAAAGATAAAGAAATCGCTGGCCCATTATAGTATTCTATAACATACTTAATACTTCTGTTTACAATGCATATATTCTATAGACTTCAATACACAGCAGGAAAAGGAATGAAAAAAACTGAGCAAACAAAGGCTATATTTAGATGAATTTGGTTAAATAATTTATATTTCCACACATGGAATCATAACACCTACACCAAGAAGTGAGGAGAGGACTGAAAGTAGTGAGAACGGTACAGAGTAAAAGAAAAAACGTACCCTTAGGATTTGCTGTGAATACTTCATAGTGTATCAAACATGCAAAGCGCAAGTTCTGTCCATCAAGCAATGACAAAACTAATAGATTGTTCTACAATTGTAAGAAATATTTGCAAATCTCATGTAAACTATTACTGCCCAAATTGCTAATAAAGGTATGTTTCAATTTCAAATATTTGTTTTACCTTTATGCTTTATATTTGATCTGTATTTAAGCTACTTTACCATTGTTTGACATCATTTTTCAAATGGCACTTTTCATTTACTGCTACAAATATTTTGAATCGGGTCATATTGACCAGAACACTACATACGTGTAGTAAATAGGAACAGAACAGCAGTGTTAAGAAAAAACTGCTTTAATTCTTAGGTGCACATGTGTATTTAAAGTATTCCAAACAAGCATTGCCTTTGTTTTTATATTGTTATTTTCATTTAACATATATAAGCATAAGGCTGTAAAGCATGAATCACTTGCAACAAAAAATACTTTTTGGTTAAAAAGTGTATTTATTGATTAACTATATCAAATTAGATCAACATAAAAATAATAATTTTGGCCGACCAGATTCGCCAAATCTCCCACTCTGCGTCGTATGATTACTATGAGACTCACCATCTACCTTCCTATTAAAACCGGACAGCTACCACAAGACACGCCATATAATTTCATCAGACAGTAAAAGAAATCACGTTTCCTGCTGCCTGCGACTACCAGTCTAAACATCTTTCTGCTACTTTCGGACACAAAAACACCATTTCATTTCGACATTTCCGGACACTATAAAACAGGCTAGAAATCCAATTTTCCTTCCACTGCCGAACACTGAACAAGTTTCGAATTCTGGATTCCATCGTCCGTCGCACTCTTAATATAAGGTTCACCATCTAACTTCTACAGACGGTCAGCTATAACAAGACTCGGGAATTAATTTTCAAGGCCACCATACATGAAATCATATTTCTTTCTACTTGCGACCACCAGTTTAAACATTCTCCAGCCTTCGAACACAAAACAGACCATCTCGTTTAGATATCCAGCCGGACACTGAAAACGCGACTCTATATCTGTCTACCTCCTATAGCCGGACAATGAAAATGAGTCTCTTCGTCTTGTTTCCACCGAAAGCTGAACAGAAACCATTGTATCACCTCTTGTCCTCGCCGACAGCCGTAGACAGACCGCCAAACTCTATATCTTGTTTCCTCAGACAGCCGTAGAGCGAAAAACGGACCGGCCGTCTAGTGCACTCCGATCAGCCAACTTTATCACCTAAAATCAACATCACTTTTCACCCACTACCAGACGGCAAAACTAGTTTCCGCCTATCGCTGAACTTCAGGCGAAATATCTTTCACCTAGCACCCGACACAAACAACTGTATATGTAAACTCTGTCAGACTGCAGGTCCCAGAAACAGTCTAGACATCCACAAGACTAGTGAACCTCGAATAAATATCCAATAAAGCAAGTTTTTGCTCCGATCGCCTGACACTTATCACCCCACAAGCCATCTCTAATTCCTCAGACCAGCAGACTCGAAAATTTGTTTCCTCCTCCGGCCACCAGACCCGGCAGACGCTTTCCTCCGGCCGCAGACGCTTTCCTCTGGCCACCAGACCCGGCAGACACTTTCGTCCTAAACATTGTTATATGGCCAATTATCACACTTGTACCTGAAATTTTTATTTACTTTAACATGAATAAGCAATGAATTAATTTTCGAAATTTAAATGTTTTTTTTCTTTACTCTGTACAGGGTACACCTATTAGTATTTCGAGACTTTGAAGAGGGGGGGGGGTGGTTATATACCAACTCATTCCCCCTCACTTTCGATCTACATTATATTAGAGCTTTAGTAGTTAAATTCTCTGTTACATTCACAATCAAATGCTAATTACAACACTTTATGTATTGATGATAATTAACGAAAAAGAAAAGAATGGCCAAGGAATGAAAAAAAAAAGGAGTATTTAATCTAACCCTTCGTCTTTTCAGTTTCCCTTTCTGTCAATATAAATAACTAGAATCCGTCTGGCCGAAATGTCGGAGCATTGAATGGAATAAACATAAAATTTTACATTAAAAATATACAATATATATATATATATTTAATAACTGTTTAATAGTTTAAAAGAAAATTTACAATAACAGCTGTTGAATCTTCAAGTGTCTATTCGGTCGACAGTTGCCTCAGATACTGCTCAAATGCTAATCTGTCAGCAAGTGCCCCCATTCTTCTAATTTGGTCTAGCCTATCATTTGCGAAAGGCACTTCAATAAGAACATCCTCTAAACAACGAACTCTACTAAACGCGACATAACTTGCTCCAAGTGATAACTCCTTTTGACTAATGTCCACAGCAATTTTTGACAAAGTTAAACCCTGGGATTTGTGTATGGTGACAGCGTATGAAACTGTTAAAGGTAACTGAGTACGGGAGCATGAGACATTATTTTCTTTCCTAGACTTTGCAATAGGTGTGACAGGAAAAAGTCTTTCCGTGAGAAATGGTCCACGATAATCATCAAAATGAACCATTACTGCCTGTGGCAAGCCTGGAGGGCGTAATCTTGGTCCGTATACAATATATTTTACCTTACCTAATGCACCGTTGACCAATCCTCTCTCTGTCCACAGATTGGTATGCAACATAACTCTGCATCCAATTGCTAAGAAAAGTTCAGCCTGAAGTCCATATGCGTGATCACCCCTCTTGCTATTTAATTATTGTGGTCTGCTAATATTCTTGCCACTGACCATTTTGATTTACGAAGTACTTCTTGATTATGTTCTTCAGCTTGCTTATTTGTGGTGAAAAGGGCGTATGAAATCTTTAAATCTTTCAAGTTCAGCCGGAGTCAGTATAACTTTACGTCGCGTCGTTGCATGAGGGATGCGTATTGGTCACCTGTATCTTCGCCTACGGAAGGAGAAGCAAGAGCCTCTTCAAACTGTCTTTTCTGATCCTCGCTTTGTCTCATTGACTTTGTCAAGATGAAACATTTTTCAAACGTCTTAACCACTGTTTGTCCGCGGAAAGCCAAAATGTTATTTATAGAATGTCTCCCATATAGAGGTGTGTCTTTTACAGGCTGTAGCTGCCTAATATCTCCAATGAGGTAACAAATAAGCCTCCAAAAAGTTCAATGCTGTCTGGTTTACCTTCGCGACATCTTTGCTCAAGTGCAGCCATCAGACGCCATCCGATCATTGAAAATTCGTCAATAATGAGAAATGAAACTGGATTCATGCTGAGCTGTAGATTTCTTGGTGCTTCACTTCCTAAATCAGCGAACGATTTAAAACATGTTGGTACTTTTAATGCAGAGTGAATTCTTTTGCCCTCGACATTAATTGCAGCAGCAACTGGTGGAGCCAAAACCATAATAGCGTCCGATCCTAACTGCTCGGTAACTCTTTTACGAATTTCTTTTATTACCGTACTTTTTCCAGCTCCGGCTTTCCCAATAATAAAAGTACGTTTAGGACAATTTAAAAATCTTAATTGCAAAGACGAAAGCTGTTGTGTGCATAAGTGAAGTATCTTTTGCTGCTCATCTGTAAATCTGATCTCAGAATTAACTTAGTTTTGATGCACTGTAAGTTTTTGTTCTTTGCAGTAATTTAGAAATGAAGTAAAATTACGATCATGGTAATTGCAACTCTCAATTTTCCACTCACATGCATGATCAATTACGCTTTGTCCCAAAGTATCTTCGTTTGTCTGCATAGGAACAACGGCAGCTGCGGCCATATAGGGATCAATCTCGCGGTATTCTTCTTGCAGGATTTCTGGCTCATGTATACTGCTAACAGCAGGAAAATTTATTTCCTGGTGTGCATCAATATTTAGGTCATTGAATGCCTCCTCCTATGACTGATTACACAGATGGAGGCCATTCTTGCAATAAAGAGTCAGAATTACCTCTCCAAGGATAATTCAGTAATACTTGCTGACTATAGTATTCTTTTGCTAGAGTTGGATCATGGTTGAGCTATATAAGAGGAAAAACTCTGACAACTGTATCTTTTCTTCCTTGATGATAATCGACTCCTCTTACTGACAAAGATTTTGCAAAGTGTGCAAGAAGCAAGTCTCTCCGGCCTAGCGCAATGTTTCTGAACCATGCTTTTTGATGGTCTTTCGTCTCTTGCAAAGTTGATCTCTTCCGAGTTCTTATCATGAAGCCGTATTGTAACTACCACACGACTACTGCGATACATTGGCCATCCCATTAATATGTGTACTACCTCTTGGGCTGAGTAATCCCTTTCAGAAATAGAAGACAAAATGAGTTTTTGGACTGCTTGAACTGCTGGATTTGTTTCGCTCATCTTATTTAAAATATCATATGACAATTTATTGTAAGGAATAGAAGCTGATTCTGATTTTGACGCATATTTGATAATGTAATGCAAAACAGCATATTTTGATGTAATAGAACTGAAATCCGTGTTAACTATCCAAACTTGTGACACGAAGCAATTATAGGTATTCATTTCAGAATCGTTTCTTTGGCAAAAAGCTAATTATGCCATTTTCTACTTGAAGCTTTGAAGACTCGCACTCTGCTTTTGGAAAACCAAATCTTGCAGCTATAACTAATGGTAACACTTTTTTTCCTTAGGCAATAATCTCTATGTCTTGTGTAACTTTGGACTTGATTTAAGAGCTGAGAGAGATCTTTTACACTGTCATTACTGGAAATGTCGGAAAAGCGAACTCGACGGCGGTGTATATCATTTGCGAGGACGTCCTTGTCAGGATTAACAGCGCTGCATAGTTTTTCAAAATATGCTGTAATGGCTGCTACATTTTCGGCCCTAGTCATGTCTAGTATATCCACGTTTGGCGCTCCTCTTAACCACAACAATCCATGCATGTGAGGACTTCCACGTCACTGCCAATCGAAACGAACTCGGCAGTCGTCAATTAAAAACAACGTCAAGATTTTTCTTAAAAATATATCACAACGTTTTTGAAAGAGCCAACCTGTCAAGAGAGGATTTTCGTGCATTAATTGTCTGCGTTCTGCATCAGTAAGCTCATTTGGATCTCTGTTAGGTTCTAAAAGTCAGAAAAGATCAGGCCAGTGATATTCAGCTGCAGACAGTGTAAAAAATAATTGTTGGCGTTCCAATTTGTCCTACCATGGAAAGGAGTTCCCCCCAACGTGCACTATAGTATCGTTTTGTGGATCTTAATTTGCTAGCATAAATCATGTGTTTTGCCATTTCTGGTTGCCGATTCAGAATATCACGCATCTGCTCTACCGTCTTATCACTGAACCTATTTCCTTGAACAAAAAAACGCCCTTTAGTCTGTCAAGCAGTGGTCTAAATGACTCGCGTCTTATTTCCTTGTTCAAAATATCAATAGCCTCAGTAATATCGGCTGATTTTGGTAACATTTGAGATATGTCACCATTCCCAGGTAGTGTAGTGTAATCTTCATCAATTATGATATTTGAATAATAAGGATTGTGAGCTTTAAACTATCTGAATACTTCTAGAAGGCGTTGTGAGAGAACAGAAAACCCTGCACATCCTGATAAAGTATATCTTGTCACTAACACAGTTGAAGTCACGTCTGAAAGATTAGCAGGCAGGCTTGAAATAAAACTCTCTAAATTTTGTTCAAAGCTGATTACATTTCCGCTGTATTCATACTGTGAGCCTCGTATACGGTAAAGATTAACTACTGGATGTATTTAAGCTATCATCATTTGTTCAATGTAGCTACTCTATCAAACCTGCTTCATTCATTTGAGTTGTAATTATATCGTTACTCGGCAAAAATTCTGAAAGTAACTAACTTCTTACTGTGCGACTTTTCCGAATTGAATTACGTTGCTAAATTCTTTTCATTTCAGTTGATTGTTTTCTCTTAACTGGCATTCTTGCAAATTCTATATAATAAAACATATAATCCGTTCATAAATAAAATGTTTCTTAATATATATATATATTTTATCCTGGACTGGCTGGACTATATCAAAATAAACAGATTTATTCTCATACTTCTTTTATGTTTGTGTGTGTATATATATACATGTATATATCACTGGCACCCGGCTAACCGAAAAGTACCAAAAAAATTTTTGAAATGGAAACAAAAAGTTTAATTACACCAATTGCTGAGTTCGATTAAAAAAAACTAAATTCATGTACTTAATACGATTTAAACTTCATTGCACGTGCTTTAAGATAAAAATGTATGGGGTCCTTTTTTCAGAAAAGTAAAATGTATGTAAAATATATGAGACCGAGATTAAGACCTTTTACTAAAAGGTTGTTTCCGAGTATAATTGTTATTTAAATAAGTTTTTCATGATAAAAATGGCAACAATATAAATTATTTCAATTTTCTTTTTATTTAATTCAAACAATCGCAATGTTATCTCTATGGGAAAATCGAAAAATTTAGGGCAGACGTTTTCGGGCGTTAGAGTTGACGAATATTTCTGATTTTCAATCCCCGGCGAGATTTTGGCACTATCGACTTCCAGTCCAATTTTGGTGTTAATGCGGCAAATATTTTGGCCGCTATCGTGTACACAAAAGTGTAATTTTTCAAGGGAAGCCGGAGCTTTGCTCCGACAACAATAGGTTCAAGTGCACTTTCATTTGTCACAGAGCCATAGGTGTCTGGTTACAAAGTAAGAGGGCAGACTAACATCGTACTTTTTCATTGCGAAAAATTCCTTTTATTTTCAGAAAATTGACTTCCAGTCATCAATGATTTTGACATACTGATGATTTTTGTTTACTTAAAGAAACATTTTGAAGAATTTAAATTGTATAGAACACTAAACTTGTGTCCAATTTTTGATGAATGAAGCTTTCAATAATGTAGAGTCGATATTGGTTAAAGTAAAAGATGTGTTCTCTTTTTACTTAATGTCATGATCAAATATGTTTAATGTATAATAATTTTTTCTCAAATTTTTTTTAATTGCATAATCAAGTGTTTTACAAATTGTCTACATTTACGGAGCGATGATTCACATCTAAAGTGTCAACAACTATATATCCCCATAAACACAAATATTTCAATTTAACAAAATTTAAGTATTCATTATGCGATAGAGGAATGGTGAGTTTGCTATAAATGGTGTCACGGTAAAGAATGACTGTCTAAAAGTGACTATAAATGATGGTGAATTATTAATGTTTACGTGTTACAAAGCTTTTATTATGCTACTATTTGCGTATGATACACATTTGCTTTTGGAGAGGAGATTTACACCCACATTGCTTGCACATATATGTATACTCACTAAATTTAATAATAACACCTACGCTGAGGTTTGAGGTACAACACAGATTGAGATTTGTAGATATTTACGCGTTGTCTATTGTAGGACATTTTGGCGTATAAGACAGAGTTAAGACGTCATAATGTCTCCACTGTCTTTACAAAATGGACAAATTCTACATTAAAGAATTTAAAAGAGGCTACGAACTGGTTAAATTGCGCGATATCTTCTGGCAGCCGCTATCCTCATCGCATGAGAGAGATTCGAAACTTTCTCAAAAATCACGATCACCCGAGACACCTGAACACAACCCGCAAGATTACAAACAAAATAAAAATACATTCGAGACAGTTTCGTCCAAAACCCACACAGACTATTACGAGGTCACCGAAGAAGCAAGTTGGATACATCAAAGGATGGATGGATGGACTAAAGTCATGAATGGTGGGATCACTATTCCCTTTGAGTACTAAACGTTAAGATTGCAATGGGGAAGAAGCGGAATAGGAAAATACAGATCCTAAATCTGGGAGAAATAGATACTTTTGGTACAGGATATCGTCGTTCGCAGGTAAAAAACTGGAACTTCAATGGCTGAAGTAAACTAAAACGGCAAGAAGAATTGGACGTCTGGATTTAAGCGGAATAATTACTTAGATCAAAAAGTGCCAATCGAAGAATCACAACTGACTTTAACAACCCCACGTAGACTTGCGGTAGCTCATGATAACTGTCGTATCAGATTTTAAATTCACAATAACATATCTATTTCAACATAGTTGTTTACACATGAAAACAAATATAAAATGGAAATTTCAGAATTGGAGGATATAAACAGAAAACGGGCAAAAGAGAATATGAAAATACGCGCAGTTGTCACTTTTGTTTCCATCTTTAACCATCCATTTTTAAAAGCCATCTTTCTCTTACAATTGCTATATTTTTAAATAAATATGAATAAAATTAAATTTCTAATTTATTTCCTATGTGGACATAGTAGACTAAAAAAGTTAAGTAATTTTTGGTATGCAATATTACTATTACCTTTTTTATTATTACTTTCCTATCAACTTACATACCTGTAAATATTTTGAAATATATTTTTTTATGCCACTTCTATAACATCTGATAAAATGTTAAATACGAAGATGTTCGCACACAATTTTATACAGATCTCAGAAATCATTACCGTCATGTCTAGGTCTAACGCAAACATACTATTAAGTAACATTTGAATCAATCGTCATCATAAACCTAAACATTAATAAAAGACCAATTATGACACTTGAAGCTGATATTTATTTACTTAAACATGAATAAGCAATGAATTAATTTTGAAATTTAAAGGTTTTTTCTTTACTGTGTACAGGATACACAGATTCGGATTGAGAGACTTTAGGGAGTGGATTTTATGTAGCATCTCACCCCCCTCCTCCCATCTTTCGCTTTACAACATGATATGAGAGCTTTAGTAGATAAATTCACAATTACTTTCACAATCAAAATGATAATTTCTTCACAACTTATTGATAATTTATACACACATTCTTTTGCTTGCACAAGTATGTACACTCACTAAATTTAATGATAAAATCTACGCTGTGGTTTGAGTTCGAACACAGATTGAAATTTGTAGACAAGTGCGCGTCAGCTGTTGTAGGACATTTTCTCATATAAGAAAGTTCCAGTTAAGTTGTCATTATGTCTCCAAAGCCTTTACAAAATGGGACAAATTAAACAAAATAGTCAAAAGGAAGCTACGAACTGGTTAAATAGCGCGATACCTTCTGACAGCCGCCAACCCCATCTCATGAGAGTGATTCGGAGATTTCTCAAAAACAAGGATCACTCGAAACACCCTAACGCACCCCACAAGATTAAAATAAAAATAAAAACATACCGGAGACCATTTCGTCGAAAACCCACACATCAGATGATTACGAGATCAACCAAGAAGCAAGTTGGACAAACCAATGGATGATCAAAAGTCACAAAATGGAGGGATCCCTATACCTTGGAGTACTCAACGTAAAGTTTGCAATGAGATAATCTAAAGCAGCGGAATAGGTAAATACAGACCCTGAATATGGGAGAAATAACTACTTTTGATCCAGTATATCGTTGGCAGCAACTTTTTAAGCATGGACGTTTCCTCTCCCTCAAGATTAAGATAAATATGATTTTGTAAACAGACATAAAAGTTTCCCCCCCTCCCCCACTATTATTTTTCTCGCCTTTTTTCTCTGACAATCCTTGCTGGAAAATATGAAGAAAGGCAGCTTATACAACTATTCAGAAGTTGGAACAGGTATAAACATTTTTAAAATGATCCAAAAATTTTGGATTATTCGATCAAAAGTTAAGAAATGGAACGTCTATGAAAAAAGTAAACTAAAAAGGCAATGAGAATTGGACGTCTGGATTTGAAGCAGACTAAATACTTTAAGAAAATTCACGTGCCAATAGAAGAATCACAATTGAGTTTACCAACTAAACGTAGACTTGGGGTACCTCGTGATAACAGTGCTATCGGATTATCCATTCACAATAACATAGATGTTACACATGAAAAAAAAATACGAAATTGCTATTTATATTCTTCATTTGTGAAATTTCAAACTCGCAAAAGAGAGAATATGAAAATACGCAATGTTGACACTTTTATTTCCATTTTTAAACAACCATCTTTAAAAGCAATTTTTCTGTTATAATTGCTATCTTTTTTAAATCAATATGAATAAAATGCAATTTCTATCTGATTTTTGAATTTGAGTTTCCATGTAGAAACAGTAAACTGAAAAAAGTTAAGTAATTTGTGGTATGTAATATTACTATTACTTTATATTACTTTCCTATCCCCTTTTTATATCTAATTATTTTGTAATAAATATATTATTCTAAGCTACATCTATAACCTCTTAAATTATTTTTTAAATATGGAGATGTTTCAGACGATACAGACCTCAGCAATCATGTCAGTCATATCTCGGCAAACATACTATGTAACAATTGACCAATCATCATCAAAAACCTAAACATTGCTAAATGGCCAATTATCACACTTGTTGCGGACATTTTTATTTACTTTAACGTGAATAAGCAAAGAATTAATTTTCGAAATTTCAAGGTTGTCTTAATTATGTACCGGATACACATATTCGAATCATTGTGGAGGGAGTTTTATGTAGTATCTAATCCCCCCCTCTTTCTCTCTACAGCCTGATATTGCAGAATTAGTAGAAAAATTATAAAAAAGTCGCAATTACTTTCACAATCAAATGATAATTTCTTTAGGTAAGATACACTATTCATTGAGGATACCAATGAAAAAAGAAAAGAATGGACAAACACTGAAAAAAGGAGTATTTAATCTCGACCTCAGTCTTCTCAGTGACTCTTTCTCTCATTAAAAATAGATTCAAGTCCAATTTCATTTCTCACAGAGCCATAATAGTTTCTCTTTACAAAGTAAGAGGGGCAGATATACAATGTAGAGACAAACAAGAGGGACACTTATTACTTACCCATCATACGTAGTATAGGGCAAGTCTTGTAATCGTTTTGAAAATCGAAATTTTTTTTTTTTGACGGATTTACACGTTTCAGACACTGGAGATTCCGAAAAACATTTTTAGAAAAAAAAAAAATGCCGTCCGTCCGTCCGTGTGTGTGTGTGTGTCTGTAAACGCTCTATCTCCCGAAAAAATTGAGATAGAGACTTGTAATTTGGTATGTACTTAGTATGTAATAATGGGAAGAAGCCTATTTCATTTCAATAACCTCGATTAACCGGAACTATTTTTTCGGACTCTCGAAATATTCGTTCTGATAAAAGGTATATAAAAATTTTCGAAATTGGTTATTTTAAGAAATTAATATAAAAACAATAAAAAAACAAATTTTGCATAAAGCATGAAGTCGATCGTATAATTAGTTGCCGAGATATTTGGAATCCTATTTACCACACTCTTCAATTTTTCATGACCCTGTATTTCATCCAAATTTCACTTCAAAGATATATTTGAATTGGAAATTTTACGCTGAACCAGATGCAATAAACCAAAATTATTATTTTTGGAGTTATAAGGATGTTTCTTTCAAGCAATTCAGTAATCGAGCCTTTAAAGTTTGTGACGTCATCAAGCCTCGATTTTATTTGAATTGCAATGTAAATTATAAGTAGTTTACACATTTTTAATTTTAATATTTTACATTATGCATATCCATGATGGGTAAGTATTACGGTGGCCCCCAACGACTAGTTTTCAGATAATTGATTTCCAGTCATTAATGATATTTCTTGACGTACTGATGCTTGTTTCACTTTAAAAAACATTAAGAATTTAAATTGTATAAAACACTAAAATTGTGTATTTTGATGAATGTAGCTGTAAATAATGTAGTGCCGATATTTGTTAAAGTAAAAAGGACCTCTTTTAAGTTAATATCAGGATCAAATACGTTTAATTTGTATAATCAAATTATCTTGGAATTTTTTTAATTACGTAAGTGTTTCAAAAATTGTCCACAATATTACTATTTACGGAGCGAGGATTCATATCTAAAGTATCAACTACTATGTATCTCTGTAAACAAAATTTAAATATTCATTATGGGAGAAAGTAATGGTGAAATTGCTATGAATAGTGTCACGGTATCAGACGATTACGAGGTCATCCAAGAAGCAAGTTTGACACCAAATAATGAAAAAAAGTCACGAATGGAGTGATCACCATTTCCTTCGAGTACTCAACGTTAAGATTGCAATGGGATAGAGTCTGAAGCTGCGGAATAGAATAATACCTAAATCTGGGAGAAATAGCTACGATATCGTCGTTGGAAGCAACTTTCAGAACAGGCACGTTTCCTGTCCCTGAAGATTAAGATAAATATGATTTTGTATCAGACATAGAAGTTTGACCCCACTTTTCTTTTTCTCGCATTTGTTCTCCGACAAACCTTGCTGGAAAATATGAAGGGAAGCAGCTTAGCTTAAACAACTATTCAGAAGTTGGCACAGGTATGAACATTTTTAAAATGATCCAAAAAATTTAAAAATTGAAATTATCGATCAAAAAGGTAAGAAAGGAACTTCAATGGAAGAAGTAAACTAAAAAGGCAGGAAGAATTGGACGTCTGAATTTGAGCTGACTAAATACTTGGATAAAATTACGTGCCAATCTAAGAATCACAATCGAGTTTAACAAATAAACGTAGACTTTCGGTACGTCGTGATAACAGTGGTAACATATTTTTCCATTAATAACATTTTAACATATATATTACACATGAAACAAATATAAAATTGAAATTTCACTATTGAAGTATATAAACACCAAACGTGTAAAAGAGAATATCAAAGTACGCACTGTTGTCACTTATTTCCATATTTAAACATCCATCTTCATAAGACATCTTTCTCTTATAATTGCTATTTTTTTAAATTAATAGGAATAAAATTTAATTTCCAATTGATTTTTCTATTTGATTTCCTACGTGGAAAGTTTGTAAAAAGATTAAGTAATTTGTGTTGTGTAACATTACTATTACTTTATTATTACTTTCCTATCAAGTTACATATCTGTAAATATTTTGTAATATTTTTTCTATGCCACTTCTATAACATCTGCAATAAAATGTTAAATACGGAGATGTTCGCCCACAATTTATACAGACCTCATCAGTCATTACCGTCATGTCTCGGTTTAACGCAAACATGGTATTAAGTAACATTTGATCAATCATCATAAACCTAAACACTGTTAAATGGCCAATTATCACATTTGTAGTTGTAATTTTTATTTACCTGAACATGTATAAGCAATGGATTAATTTTTGAAATAAAAAAATTTTCTTTACTGTGTACAGGATACATAGATTTGGATTCGAGACCTTGGGGAGGGGGTTTTATGTAGCATCTCATTTCGTCCCTGTTTTTCACTTTACAGCATATTACAGCCTTAGTAGAAAGTCTCAAATTCACAATCAAATGATAATTTCTTTATTGAAGATACCATATGCACTGATAATGAAAACTAATGAAAAAAGAAAAGAATGGGCAAAGATTGAAAAAAAGATTATTTAATCTCGCCCTCCGTCTTCTCAGTTCCTCTTTCTGACAATATAAATAACAATAGGTTCAAGTGCACTTTCATTTGTCACAGCCATAAGTGTCTGGTTACAATGCAAGAGGGTGAGACTAACATCGTATTTTCTCACGGCGAAAAATTCCTTTTATTTTCAGAAAATTGACTTCCAGTCAATGATTTCATTTCATACTGATGATTTTACTTTAAAAAATAAAATATTTTAAATAATTTAAATTGTACAAAACGCTAAAATTGTGTCCAAATTTCAATGAATGAAGCTTTCAACAATGTAGTGCTGGTATTTGTTAAAGTAAAAAGGTGTTTTATCTTTAAAGTTAATGTCATGATCAAATACGTTTAATATGTATAATCAAGTTCTCTGAATTTATTTTAATTACATAATAGTGTTTAAAAAATTGCCTACAATATATTACTACACTGCTCAAAACAATTAAAGGATATTTGAAGTTTTATATAAAATAAAGATATAAACGAAATTTTTTTTGCCGAAAATAGAAGAAGAGAAACACAAATGTAAATTTTTCTGGTTTTCAAACTGTGGAGTATGCAAATTTTGAGTTCGACGTCAAAAACGTCGCTTCAGCGGCAGCGAATGAAATTTGACTTTCAACTGGATAAAAGAGAATGAAGACAAGGATGATCGGCATTCAGTGATTGCTTTGTTTCGATGAGTACGATGTCTCAGCGAAGTCATTTGACAGATTCAGAAGCTTGGAGAATTGTTGGTAGGTTAGAAGGGGGCCAAACTCAAGCCGGAGTAGTGCAAGCCATTGGAGTGCCACAAAGTGTCATTTCCAGGATCTGGAACCGTGTTTTGGAGAGTGGATGTGCAGGCCGAAGACCAGGGCAAGGTCGTAGACGGGCAACAACGCCCAATGAAGATCGGTATTTAGCGTTAACAGCTCGGAGACACCGAAACATGAACGCTACTCTTCTCCAACAACACCTTCTCTCGGCTACAGGCACCACGATTTCAACTCAGACTCTCCGAAACCGGCTCCCTGCTGTAGGTCTGTATGCTCGCCGACCGATGGTATGTGTTAGATTAACATCAAGGCATCGTCGCGACCGCAGGGAGTGGGCAACCGAGCATGTTAACTGGAGGAGAAATGAATGGAGCAATATTCTGTTTTCTGACGAGTCCCGTTTTTCTGTGCATCCGGATAATAGGCGTATTTTCATCTGGAGGGACCGTGGCAGTAGGAATAATCCTGCGTTCGTGCACGAAAGTGTCAGATTTGGCGGTGGAGGAGTGTTGGTGTATGGTGGCATCTCCATTGACGAGCGCACTGACCTCTACATCATTCGAGATGGAGCTCTGACTGGTCGCCGATATATGGATGAGATCCTCAGACCTATTGTAGTCCCTTACGCTGCAGCAATCGGAGATAACTTCATTTTAATGGACGATAACTGCAGGCCACATCGTGCAAACCTGGTGGAGGATTTCCTTTTCGAGGAAGGAATCGTTCGAATGGAATGGCCAGCGTGTTCTCCAGACATGAATCCAATCGAGCATGTTTGGGACGCTCTAGGAAGACGAGTTTCTGGCCACCAACAACCCCCACAAACTCTCCAAGAACTGGAAAGAGCTCTTCTGGAAGAGTGGGGCAGAATACCCCAACTCGTCATTAATAGCCTCATTGAGTCCATGCCTCAAAGGTGTTCAACGTTGCTGGCCGCCCGTGGAAACCATACCCCCTACTAAAAATGATTTTCTTTGAAGAAAACACCTTTTCTTATTCTTTTTTTCTGATATGCACAAATTGTGTTTTTTTCCTTTTGTACACAAATGCGCAATAAAATGCATTTTTTCTGCCAAACATGTGTAATTTATTCTCATATAACCTACTATGTCTGTCGACCATGTATCAATCAGCTAAAAAGTTTCCCAGATACAAAATTCACCTAAAACTGCAATATCCTTTAATTGTTTTGAGCAGTGTATTTACAGAGCGAGAATTCATATCTTAAGTGTCAACTACCATGTATCCCCTTAAATAGAAATACTTCAATTTAACAAACACTAGAATGACGGACGGGGCCAATTTGGCCCCTATCGATGTTTGCGAATATGCATTTCCTATAATATTGAAGTATATATTTCGATATTTCATGACTTTTGCTTATTTGTCTTCCAGTCCATATATCTGAAATAACTTCTTCCAAACTTACATAGAATCCCGTATTTCAAACTGTATACCTAAAAAGACGGAAAGGGCCAAACTGGTCCTCACTAATCACTCCCTGCATTCGCGTCACACCGTTTCATTCTTAGTATGACTTTGGAAATAGCTTTCCCAGTAATTTGAGTTTATTTTCTTCCTTTACATTCTGTTTGCTCCCCCCCCCCCCGCCCCCTACGTAAAATGGCTTTTACCGATAGAGTGGCGCGACTGAATTACGCGCCTAAAGATTTACCCACGTGACCAACGGAATAACATTGTCAGTTGCTTTAGTAGTAAAGAACAGAAGAGATATCTCTCATAAACGTGGTCTCACTCATGAAGAGAGTTTGAAAGAACTGCAACGATTAGATGAAATGGAGTCAGGCGATAGTGATAACAGCAGTTTAAATGAAGATAAAAAATATTTGCCTTCAGAAGAAGACACGGAAAGTAGCAGTTCCAGTGATAATAAAATTGAAATGATTACTCAAAATAGTGTTCCTGTACAGAAATCGCAAGAATGTAGAAATGAGATTAGGATAGAAGAATCGAAAAAATACAGGAAAAAAATTCGCATTTTTGATAATTCTGTGTCACCTAAGTTGCAGTTGGTAGAAAACGAAGTTATCCATAAAAGTGATTCAGATTGTGATTTTTCCAGAAATTATTCCCAGCCTTCGACATCTAAGGCAGGAGGACGAATGTTTTCTCGTAAGCGTGGTCGAGAACTTTGTCAGAAAACATTTGTTGGTCTTTTTGATGCACCTTCTGTTGGTCATGAAGAAACTGCATTCGACGGGACAATTTGGAAAGTGATTGAACATTCTGCGACTAAAGGACGTCGTGCAACACGGAACGTATTGCGGGAATCTCAAGGGCCTACCTCGTATGCAAAAAGGAATATAAATGCAGATAATGTGATTAGTGCGTGGCGTCTAATGTTCAGTCATAAAATGTTGCACCATATAAAACAATGTACAGAATAAGAAGCTCACCGTCAACTTGAAGATGACACATTGACAGTATCATTAAAGGAATTCGACGCTGTGTTTTCTATTATGTATGCAAAAGGATTATATCGGGCAAAAAATTTCACAGTAAATACATTATGGTCATCAGTTTGGGGACCGGCATTTTTTATCACAAACTATGCTAAGAGATCTTTTCAAAGATAGATTTTTTTCATTTTGATTTGAAAACAGAAAGCTCGGAGAGATTGAAGACATAAGTTTGCATTGGCATCGACACTGTGGAATTCGTTCATTGAAAACTGTGCAGTTTGCTACAAACCAGGAGAAAACCTCACAGTTGATGAACAATTGTTGCCATCGTACTTTTACTCAGTACATTCTAAATACAACTAACAAATTCAGTATAAAATTTTGGCTAATTGTCTGTGTAGATTTGAATTATATCCTCAATGGATTCGCGTATACTGGTCAGGATATCAGCAGACCTAATGTTCAAGCTGTACACAAACATGTAGTAAGGAAGCTCACTGAAGGATATTTAGGAAAAGGTAGAAATATAACTATGGACAATTATTTTACATCTCTAAAACTGTGTAAAAAATTGAAATCCAATTCAACAAGCTTAGTCGGAACACTTGGAAAGGTCGTAAAGAAGTGCCACCAATGGCCAAGATAGGAAAACAAGCATTATACACTCCAACTTTATTCAAGAAGGACAATGACATAACTATCACATCGTATCAAGGAAAGAAGAATAAACATGTTTTGATACTAAGTTCCCTCCATCCTAATGTTGCCATTGACAATGAGAAAAAGACACCCGAGACAGTTCAGTTTTATAACCAGACAAAGTATGGAGTGGACATTGTAGACCAAATGTTACGCCTGTATACTACCAAATCTGAAGCAAGTCGTTGGCCTATGCACGTCTTTTATAATGTTTTAGGTATGTCTGCACTGAATGCTTGGATTTTTTATATAAAGAAGTGACGGGAAAGGAGAAACTTAGTCGGAGAAATTTTATTCTGCAAATATTTGAAGTTCTGCGAGCTTCATATATAGAATCCCCAGGTGGTACAATGTCTAATATGACTCCCGCAAATTATATAAAAGACATCAGCGGAATGAAAAGGTTCAAATGTAAAGTTAAATCAAGTTGCAAAGGAAATCATACAAGGAACACTTGTATCGAATGTACAAAACCAGTTCGTGGCAAATGCAGATATACAGAAGTTCGATGTACTTATTGCTTTAAGAAAACAATGTGTACAATTTAAAGAAATAAAGGTTAGAAAATTTATTCGCATATTCTATAATTTTCCTCATTTTTCTTCTTATTGTTTACATTTTACCTTTGTTAAGATATCAAGAATCATCGAAGGGCCAAATTGGCTCTTTTCGTCTTTCTAGGTATAAGGCAACTTGCCGTCTTTCTAGTGTTAACAAAATTTAAGTATTCATTATTGGAGAGAAGAATGGTGAAATTGCTATGAATGGTGTCACGGTATGCAATGGCTGTCTAAAAAGGTGCATAAAAATAACATGTAAATTTTCATATTTCCCCGTCACGAACCATTCATTATGCTACTACTTGCGTAAGATATGCATGTGCTTTTGAGAGGAGATTTCCACGCACACTGCTTGAGCATACACACTAAATTTAAAGAAATTCTACGCTGAGGTTTGAGGTACAACACATTAAAATTTGTAGACAAGTGCGCGTTAACTGTCGGACATTTTCGCGTAAAAGACAGAGTTCGCGTTAAGTCATTATGTCTCCACAACCTTCACAAAAAGGGACAAATTCTACACCAAAAAGTCAAATGAGACTACGAAATGGTTGAAAAGCGAGATAGCTTCTGGCAGCAGCTATACTAATCGCATGAGAGATTCTGAAAATTCTCAAAAACTAGGAACACCCCGCAAGATTACAATCCAAATAAAACATATCGGGAGACAGTTTAGTCTTAAAACCACACATCCGACGATTACGAGGTCATCCAAGAAGCAAGTTGGATTCCAAAGCAAGGACAAAAGTCACGACTGAAGGGATCACTAAACGTAAAGATTACAATGGTATCGAGTGTGAAGCAGCGGAATAGTAAAATATAGATCCTGAATCTGGCAGAAATAGCTACTTTGGGTCCAGGATATCGTCGTTGGCAGCAACTTTCAGAGCATGGACGTTTCCTGATCGAATCGGACACTGATCGAATCTGACACATCCATTAGTAATTATTTATGAAATTTGCATAACATTGTAAATAAAAGTTAAAAATAACCAATTATACTAGTATGCGCTACAAGTATTAAACCAAAAGAAAGAAACATGGATTTGAACATGCTACAGTTTATACATAAGCTAAATGAAACCTATGGTGGACTATGCCATGAATACTTCTGAATGCGTCCATCGTCATGCATATGAAAAATTTTCAGTCGATGAACGTTGTTCAATAGTCAATCGCAACTGATTTTGCATGATCTTCTGCCCATTAAATGTGATGTAGCTTTTAAACATTTTGTCCTATCTGTGTTTAGACTTTCTTTTTATGAACAAACATTTTATTCTCAGGTTAATGTTAGGTTACCTATGCTAAATACCATCAAAAATTAAGGACTGGTTATAAGGGTTATCACAAGTACTAAATATGAGTTTAATAACTGGGTTGTGCTGCAAAGATTTATTATTTTTGGTTTGTGTTAAAAAATTAGGCTAGCAGGGAAATTATTTTTGTTGCTTTATCTTTGGTAGTAACGTATTAATCGACAATAACGCCACATTAGAATCAATATTTATTTTCTATTATTCCAGTCGGCCTTAAAAAAAAAAAAATAAATAAATAAAACAATGAGTTGAACTTGATATTTAAATTGTAATCAATATCTGCATAAAAGGCAAGTTTGGACCGTAAACATAAATGGAAGCTCTAAAGTTCATTTAGACGATTAGATGTGTAAATAAGCTCTAGTTCCTACAACATTATGTAAATCATATTTATTACTCGATCCCACTTAGGAGGCTACTTCACTCACGCGAAAACACCCGCTCGCTAATGTTAATGTGTTATTTAACAATATCTCGTTTGCTTTTCAATATTTTTAAAAGATTTTTTTGCATTGATAGCTGAGCTCGATCTGTTTGCAGACCCTTTTTTATTTTTTATTTTGATTGCAGTTTTTTTTCTATTTTTCATGAGTATACTTAATTTTGGGAACAGGTTTAGAAAGTGGCAGTATCCTCATAAAAAAATTAAAGAAACTGCAATCAAAATCGAAAAAGTTAAAAAGACCCTGCATAGAGATCAACCTCAGCTATGCAATTAAAAAAATCATTTAATAATATTGAAATGCAAACGAGATATTGTTAATAACTGTCCGATGGGATTAACATTAGCGAGCGGGTGTTTTCGCGAGAGTGAATTAGCCTCTTAAAACTAGACTTTCGTCCTGTCCCTTGAAACGCGTTTAACAGTCGATCCCAGACTTTTGTCCGGTACATTTGGACCCGGACCTTGAAACGAGTTTTAACTGGATTAGACTGTTTTTTCAAACAAAATGTATGCACAGCCGTCTGAAAGAACGAAACACCCTATACCCTCCTACACACTGTATAGAACACTGTCCTAAATATAGAAGGTATTTTTAAGAGAACCATGTTTGGTTTTAAACGCAGATTTCAAATACGTTAATGAAATTTCTGTCAAAAATAGCTTACTTACGTTGTCAAATTTCCTTTCGTTTGCAAGTAACCATATGGATACGGGTATGCTTTATTGCAAAGGTTGCTATCACTTGTTTTAAAGGTTATATTAATCATACGGTAAATGCATTGTGTATTTATATAGAAATAAATATAAAAAGAAACATTCGCTCAAAATTAAGTTATTTTTGTCGTTTAAACTCATACTATAAAGTCTTGAGATAGTCCCATCGTCAATTATATACGAATAAAAATCAATGTCATCAGTGGTCACTATTTTCCACCGTTAAACAAATTTTTGTAAGACATTCTGCCGTACATTTCTTAAGTATAATTTTGAGGAGAATAAATGTGAAGTAGTAATAAAGTCGAACTCGTTTATAGAGAGCTTTCATTTATAACTTTCCGTCAGGAGCACCTCTGAACTCGCAGCTGCAATGCAACTAACAGGTGCCTGTTTTAAAATAGTCATTAGTACCTAATTAAAGCGATTCTAAAGCTCTTAAATTGATTAGTGACCTTTATTAGGAAGTAAAATGAAAATATTTGAAATATGATTCAAAAACTACATTTATCAACCTCAAAACACTAAGGAATTTCCGAGGCAGCATTCACTAAGCCTTGGTAGTGCGCCTGTCAGGCACCCTGCGCCCGACCGAAGGTTAACGAGAACAGGCTTTAATGGGTGGAAAGTAGGGAAGTGGTATGCATAATGTAAGCAAAATATTGCAAGTTTACAAAACATTTTCCTGTTTTCTCATTTCATTCAAAGCAAATTGTATTAATTCATATGATACGATATGTAATCTCGGAGAAGGTATTGTATAAAAGAGATTGGACAAATAACTGGCGGATTTTCCGTTTTTAATATTTTTATGTATCTGCTATTGTGACTTTACAGCTTATTACATGTAAAAACTTGCTTTTTTTCTTCTTTTTCCGTTAAACCCTTAAACAGTTTCAATTTTTTTTCACTATAAACTAAAAATGTGGACAATCCACTTTTTGAGTACTAAAATATTTGCGTTATATATATTCAAAAATGTCTAGGAATAAATAAAGCGATCATTACAGTTAAAAATTAGTGGTACAAAAAAGATTTTAGTGACGAAACAAGCAAACTCATCTTGCCCGAACAGCGTTCGGAAGAGACTTATGGGGTTAAAATTGGATTTTATATATGGTCAAAAATTTCCTTGTTAGCTTCGACATACAGTAAACGTCTGTATATCACAATTATTTCATTCATGAAATGACAGTACACGTGAATCGTTTTTGCATGTAGAAAATATATCTATAACAATATAAATAGAAGTTTGTCTTGGTGTGTGCTGTGTTCTGAAGTGATTGCTGCACGTAGAGCTACAAGATTTGGCAGGAAGGTACCCGTATGTCTAGAGTTATGCTAATTAGAGCAAGTATGTTGGATTAGTTTTTTTTTAATTTATGAGATTTTTAGCTTATCAAAAACATGTTATATAAAAATGACGCACGGCGGCCATTCATAAGCATTCGGTGGAAACACACAACCTAGGAAGGAGTGCTAAGGTAAAATGGCTCTTCTCTCTTCGCATTTTTCGAAGCGCGCATCGGCTTAACTATTCGAAATACGAAAAACAAAAAATACCGGCTTAAATTTTGTACTTCAACATATCTAATTGCGTAATAAGTTTTAAAAAAGTATTAAACCTTTCAAAAAATTATTTTAGAAACTTCGAATTAGGCTTTTTTTCGTTTTTCAATGCCCGTGTCGGCGTAACTGTTCAAAATACGGGAAAACTAAAAATACACACTGAACTGGCGTACTTTTCTTTCTAACAGTGTAATTAGTTTGAAAAATATCAATGATAATGTTTCAGACTGCCGTTTCGAGATTTTTTTTTCTGCAATGTTTAAAAAGCTACATCGGATCAGGATCAAGCAGGGCGGTCGCTCTGCCAAGCCAAGCGTAAAAAAAACACCAAACAAACAACGCTAAGAACTGGACTACAGACCGCTACTGCTTACTTACAGAAAGCAACTTCGCAATGTTAAATCGAACAAACATTCAGATTAAAATATCAGATATCAAATGAACCAAGCTTCACAGAAAAAAAACGAAAACTAGAAGAATCTAATGAAGAAATTCTTCAATTTGAGGCAATCAATTTTATAAACAGAGATATAGATTTTTTTAAAAATACATAGAGTTATTTAAAATGATCATTTTTTTCTTCGTCAAACTTTTTTTTCAAACAACCTACAGACTTAAATATTGGGCAGAAAAAAAAGGAATGCATTTTTGGACAAGTAATTGTGTAATCTACGTGCGTTTATAAAATTCAGTGTAAAAAAATAATTTTCTATCCTTAATTAGCAAAAAACTTAATTAACTTGGCAATTAAATATTATTAGGTAAAAATTAGGCAAAAATTGCTATAAAAAACAGTGTTACTCAAAATTCTTAATATTTGACACCTATATTTTTAAATAAATATAAAATTTAATTTCTAATTGCTTTTTCAATTTTGTTTCCTATGTGGGAACAGTAGGCTGTACAAAGGTTTAGTAATTAGTGGTATGTAATATATTACTTTTTATTATTACTTTCCTATCAATTTTCATATCTCTAAATATTTTGCAATAAAAAATTTTCTACGCTATATCTGTAACATATGGGAAAAAATTAAATATGGCGATGTTATACAATTTAAAGAAACTACAGCAATTTTTTTTAGTGATGTCTCGGCCTAATGCATACATCTATATATGTATATATATTTCTCTTAAGTGGCACGGAAATAAGGTTGAATTTCTAGTTTAGCGTTTGGCAACAAACTTAGTTTCTAGAGCTCAGACCAACGTACAGTCTAGATTGGGTAAGATCAGCCCTGCCTCGAACTCCAATATGGCGGTCAGTGTGAAAGCAGTTAAACTCAAACTAACAATTATTAAAAATAAAGTAACATATACGTAATCCAAAGGATTTTGAGATGATTCCTCATTTTAATTATGAGTAATATCGTTAATTTTAAATGAAATCTTAAGTCTTATTTAGAATTTATTTACGAATATCAGTCACACGAAAATCGGAGAGAATAAAAATATCAAATTTCTAGATAGCACTTGCTGCCATCTGTTGCTATCTTGATGAAGTAAAAAATAATTATTTTCCAAAGAACTATAATACAATCATTGATGATATATATATATATAAACTGCCTTCCTATCACATAGTGTTTTTTTAATGAATGTAACCCTTTCACGCTCAAGGGAAATATTTTTCCCTTCTACAAAAATCGTTATCGATTGTTCAATTATTATTGAATCTATATTTTTTTTTACTGAATGTCAAAATAAAACGTATGTCCAAGGCGCCACATGTGTTTCTGAACGAATAAAAAAAAAAGAACTGTCAAACTTTATTGTGCCAAAACCAAAACATTCGCGGGCTGAACTAATATCTTGAAAGTGTTTTGGACTTGAGAAAATTACAATACCATAACTAACTATTTTACTTTTCTGATAATTTTTATTATGTTTTTTGTATTACAAAGCAATAAGTAAAATACCGATATAATAAATCTAACTCTTCGTTTATTTACTTTTATGGTCCATAGGGAAAAATATTTCCCATGAAATTATAGGAAACCTATACAACCTGCTTATGTTTTTCTGGTGATATTCTCTTACTTTACACCCACAATAGCTAAAATATTGTGTTGTATTGGCATATTTAGTCTTGGACATCTTATGGTCCTGTAAGGGTTAAGCCGTGCTATACAATATTATAGGTGCAATGAGTTTTAAACTAATTGTGTTTCCAAGATCATTTTTACATAGTATTTAAATGATTTATTCCCACTGGTAGCACCAACTAAATGCATTTTTAATCGGGTTTGCAACGAAGTTTCCATTTATTTATTTTTACATAAAAAAATTGTCAATTTCATATGTTAAAATTATTTATGATAGCATTCATTCTGGCTAGAGTTGCTGAAAAACGTGACGAGCGAGCGGAGCGATTTGCGACCTCGTAGATTTCCCAATGTGAATTGCGTCGCAATTCACGGGGGTTGGGGAGCGTTAGCAAGCAGGGGGCAAAACCCCCTAGTATTATATAAATCACATTTGAATCAATCGTCACCATAAACCTAAACATTGTTAAAACGGCCAATTATCACACTTGTAGCTGACATTTTTATTTACTTGAACAAGAATAAGCAATGAATCAATTTTCGAAATTTAAAAAGGTTTTATGTTTACTGTGATACACAGATTCTGATTTCGAGACCTTGGGGGGAGGGGGTATGTAGCATCTCATTCCCCCTGTCTTTCGCTCTACAGCATATTACAGCTTTGGTATAAAAATTCTCAAGTTCACAATTCCTTTCAGAATCAAATAATTTCTTCATTGAAGATACTCTATGCATTGACGATACTAGTGAAAAAAGAAAAGAATGGGCAAAGGTTGAAACAAAAACAGTATTTAATCTCGTCCTCTGTCTTATCAGTTGTTCTTTCTGATAATAAAAATAGGTTCAAGTCCACTTCCATTTGTCACAGTGCCATAAGTGTCTCGTTACAAAGTAAGAGGGGCAGACTAACATCGTAATTTTTCACTAGGAAAAATTTCTTTTATTTTCAGAAAATTGACTTCCAGTCAATGATTTCTCGACATACTGATGATTTTTTTTACTTTAAAAAGATAAAACATTTTAAAAAGAATTTAAATTGTATAACACATTGAAATTTTGTGTCCATATTTCGATGAATGAAGCTTTTAATGATGTAGTGCCAATATTTGTTAAAGTAAAAAGGTGTTCTCTTTTAAGTTAATGTCATGTTCAAATCCGTTTAGTATGTATAATGAAGTTCTGATTTTTTTTTAATTACATAATCTAGTGTTTTAAGAATTGTCCACAATATTACCATTTATGGAGCTAGAATTCATATCTTAAGTGTCAACTACTATGTATCCCCATATATAGAAATACTTCAATTTAATAAAATTTAAGTATTCATTATTGGAGAGAGCAATGGTGAAATTGCTATGAATGGTGTCCCGGTATGCAATGGCTGTCTAAAAAGGTGCATAAAAATGACAGGGAAATAGGAAAATTTACGTGTTACGAATTTTTCATTATGCTACGATTTGCGTACGATACACATTTGCTATTGTGAGGAGATTTACACGCACATTGATTGACCACATATGTACACTTACTAAATTTAATGATAAATTCTACGCTGAGGTTTGAGGTACAACACGGATTGAAATGTGTAGACAAGTGAGCGTTAGCTTTTGGAGGACATTTTCGCGTATAAGACAGAGTTTGCGTTAAGTCGTCCTTATGTCCCCTCAGTCTTATTAAAAACTTCCCTTATTAAAACCCTTCGTACTCCTGATTCAAATACCAGTAAACGTGAAGTATTCCCGTTTCAATGAGGGCGGGAAGTAGAGGGTGGTGTGTAGAAAGGTCTGAATAAAAGGAATAAGATTCTTCTTTTTCCAAGAATTAAAGAGTGGAGGAATGCGTTTCCAGTTTCATTCGAGTTTGAAACATGTGCTAGAGTACACACGCTATTTTTCTAATAAGTTTTGTAGGTGTATGAGGTGTTATCTAACATGTCTGGAAAGCGCAAAAGAGTCGTGCTATCGTTACATAGAAAAATTGGAGGTTAAAATATTGAAGAAAGGCGAAAACGAAAAAATAGCACTAATATGACATTGGCACATCAACTGTATCTGATATTTAAAAATCACAGATTTAATTTTAAACTTTGTATCAGTTTTGGACAGAGAAGGCAGTGTGAAAAGAAAAACTATGAAAAAGTTTAATTTCGAAGAAGATGTAGATAAAAAGCATATGTTCTGTTCTCACAAGAACAAAAAAAATCCCTGCTTTTAATGAAGGTCTAAATGGAGACACGTCATTTAAAGCGAGTTCTAGTTGGCTTAGGAACTTTAAACTGCATCATGGAATTAGAGTTATTGAAGTCCAAGGAGAAAAACTGTCGGCATCAAGTGAATACAGAGAAATTCATTTCGGAATTTAAAAATTTGATACAATCCGAATTATGCTTGGTTGAATGGGTTTTGTAGGAGTATGAAGCGCAGCAAAGTCCTTATAGGGACATGCTGCGCCCCCCCCCAAAAAAAAAGATAATAAAAATTTAAATTAAAATTTGTTTAAGACTGCTATAAAAACAAGATGAATGAAAACAAAAACAGTTAAATGAAAACAGTGATGCGATGATAAATGTATAATTAAAATCATTCAATAAAAATATAGCAAAATGTCTAAAAGAAATAAACACAAGTTTTCACAGGTAAATATATACAATCTTTAAACTAACAGTAGGCAAAATGTCCAAATTTAACAGAAATATTTAACTTGAACAATAAATTACCAAAAGAAACATTTAAAATCACGTAGGCTCGAATACCTCAAAAACAGCGTTGTCATCATTTGAGTCATAACTGTAAGACTGATTCCATAGCTTCATCTGTATAATTCAGCAGCTGTTTGGAAATCATTTGAAGCAAGAAGCGTTGTATCACGCCAGGGTTTTTTCAGTTTTCCCACTATGAAGAGGCTTGGGTTGAGGTTTTCTTAGTTTTTGTGCACATGATTTTTGTTTTGCTTTTTGTGAAAGGAAAACTGGTTTTTCCAATTTGTTTGGAGATTAAGCAGAAGTTTGACCTGATTCATGTTCGGTCGACTGTTTAGATTGACGATTAGAATATTCTATTTTTACAGGGTCTAAAGATGGTGGCGAAAGTTATAGTTCAGGCAGGGGACTTATTCTAGCATAGCAATACATACTTCGGGTTTATTTATAGTGCTGGTTAGTGTAATAGAAGAATCATTTGGTGGTAAAGTGAAATCAGTTTGGGTGCTTATGTCTTAAGGGTTTTATTTGTTGCTTGTGTAAACTAGAATAAGAAACTCCTACAGATTGTGTTCTAGACTCAAGTTTTCCAGCTTCAGGATAAGTGTGAGTGATTTTGACTGCAAGAATTTATTTCTCATGGATCCAGTTTGGACAAGAGCGAGAGTATGCTGCATGGTCACCCTTGCAGTTTATACAGAGTTCAGATTTTTCACATAGTTACTCTCATGGCAGACTTCTAAACATATTGCACATGTAACAGATCCACGGCAGGTCGTTTTACTGTGGCCATATTGCTGGCCTTTAAAGAAACTGAGAGGGTTAGGAATATAAGGCCGGACGGGGCAGCTCAGATATGCAGCTTTAATTCTAGTTGGTAGAGTAGGGCTATTGAAAGTCAGAATAATGTGCTTTGTAGGAAACACTTGCTCATTCTTACGAATAGTGATACGGTGTATGTCTGTAACATTTTGATCTTTTAAATTATGCAAGAATTCCTCTTTTGTAGAGAATAAAAGTTCTGGTTCTGATATTGCACCATGGCTCGTATCATGGTAGAGTCTGATGCACCTGAACAGAAGCAGAAAAGAACCTTCTTTTGTGCACTTTGAGAGAACCGACTGACTCGCTGAAGAAATATCGACCAGAAAATCTCAGACTGCATTTGTTTAAGTGAATAACCATCTCCAAAAATTCACTGAAATGTTTTCACGATAAGAAATGGTGAAGTTTCTTAAAAGAACTATCAAACGCCGTCAGCACGTTTAATTACAAAAAAAGTGTAAATGAAATATTCTGTGACACGGGTCGCCACGCACGGCAAACACGTGGGTGGTTTACAATTCTCCACAAGTCGATATCAACAGGATGATATCGGGTTATGCAGAATCGCCCTCACCTCAGAAGAGGAAACCACAAGAGAGTGAAACAAAGAAGATAGATTAGACAAGAGAATGGAAAGGAAAAAGGAAAGATCGCTTAGGTACGTAAAGAAGGGATCCCCCCCCCCTAAAGGGCCGAAAATTGTGACGATCATCTATAATGCTGATGAAAGTGGGCTCAGCTGGCGTTCTTTGATGAGGAAAACAGTAGCCTCTGCGAATGACATATCTGTCCAGGGATCAAAAGTAAGCAAAGAGAATTACAATGCTACTATGCGCTAATGTAACTGGAAATCGGACGGCTTCATCGGACACTGAAAAAAGCCTGTGCTTCAAAAATGTGAAAACACTGCCTATTCTCTATACAAATCAGCGTAAAGCCTGTATGAATTGCCTAATATTCATCGAAAAGGTATGAAAACTTTAACTGAAGTAAAAAAAAAATCGTAAAATCGGGGAAGTTCTATTGGATAATGCACTTTCTCATCCAAACGCAGACGTACTCGAACGCGAAAATGGAATGTTCAAAGTCATTTTTCTGAAACCTAATGTAAATTCCCTTTTACAACCCATGGATCAAAGTGTAATAGAAACAGTGAAAAGACTGGGAACGAAGGCAGGAAACCGCTTTTAAAGAAACTTTTATTAGACGAAGTTGACCACCTGACAACAATGCAAATTGACTTGAAAGTATTGTATGATATTTGCAGATGCTTGGAATCTTGTAAAAGTTTCCACATTAAAAAGGTCTTTGAACAAGATTTTAAATAGGACATCCATGCAAGAAAGCAATGAAGAAATTCAATGTGAAAGCTTTACAGAAGACTTGGAACATTTTGGATTCAATGCAGAGAATTTCCAACAATGGATTGAAAGCAACGAGTATGATCCCGGTTTCCAAATTTTGAACGACGGAGAAATAATATTGACCATTCAGGATACGAATAGTGAAGAGCAATGCCAGGACGACGAAGCAGATGGAACTGAAGAATTTAGAAGTCCAACAGACACAGAAGCATTTAATGCGCTTGAAGTTGCCATAGAATAGCTACAACGGCAAGAATCAGTCGATCCTGTTCAATTCCTGAATTTAAAAGATTAATGGATATGGTTGCAGAAAAAAGTATGTTCTCTATGAAGCCGAAGACTATCAAAAATTTATTTTCCCTATCACAATGATTTTTTTAAATGCAAGTACTGTACAGTATATGTATATATACGTGTAACAATTTCTGTGTATACTTCTATGTATTAATTTTGTACCAATTTTGTAGAAAATAAAAAAGTTAAAAAATAACTTCTAAACACGCTATTTTAACGTGCTAAAATGTGCACTACTATAATTGCCAATCCTAAGCCAGGAAAGAGTGAAAGGAAGTTGCCTAAAAATCATCACCATAGCTGTTTTTTTTAAGTTGTTCAATTATCCGTATTTTTCATTAACCGGATGGACCTTGATTCCTTACCGGTCCGGATAATCGGCGCTCTACTGTATATAAATATCTTGAAAGAAACGAAAATATATGCCCAAAATCTTTGAATTCAACACGTATTCAAGTTGTATCAAAATAATGATCCCAAACATACAGCACTATATGTTCGCTTATGGCTACTGTACAACTGTCCCAAAGTTTATCAAGCCCACCATATTCTGCAGATTTAAAACCAATTGAAAATGTGTGGCATGAACTGGAGAAAAGAACACGGAAATCTGACATTTCTTCGAAAGAACTTAAAGCAGTATTAGCAGAAAAATAAAACAGAATTTAACATTCTTACACCAAAAATGGATACATCCCTGTCAAGACTTATTAAACATAATTTCAGAGAAAAGATAACCACAAAATATTAAAAATATTTGATTATTTGCATGTTTTCATTTAGATTTGTTGAATGTTCAAAAGTGTCGAATTACTTATGTGAGATTGGCTTTAGCACTTTCTCGGTAAATTATTTTTAAAAAAATTACTACAATATGTAGGTTTTATTATAGACAAAAGTTTGTGAAAAATTAAGTAAATCCTTTAATATTTAGATTGTACTGTATTACTGTATCATAACTGAAATTTATAAAATTCTTGTTTTTCTTCATGTTATACATTAGTCAAAATAAAACTTAATAATTAACATTTAATAAATATTTTCTGTTTATTCAGATTTTTACACCGTGCTGTTAAATAAGTTTTGTTTTACATACAGAAGGGAAACATTCTGATCAAGAGAAATTATTAGAGTGTCTATCGGTATACTTCCGCAGATATGCAATTAGATCACACGCATCCTTTGAGTATATAGTTTAAAATTAGATACAGCCTAAATTATCTTTCTAATTTTTTTTTGTCTGTATAATAATTATCAATATAATGCTGTATACTAACCTTGTATGTATCCTTGTGTACATAATGCAGTATTTTGTATGGTATAGCATAGAATATAACGGCATTAAAAACATAGTAAATTGTGCAAAATAATAAATAATTTCTTTATATATCTTATTTCTTTTAAAAATTATTCCGATTGTTTTGCAGAAATATTTTTGTATATAGATACTTTACCATTATGTAACGTTAATTAAGAGATTATTCACGAATTTTAAGCCGATGTCAGAAAATATACAGTTTCTTAATTGGGTTGGATATGTTTTATGCAATAAAGATCGTTTTATTTATAGCTAGTATTAAAATATGGTCCCAATTTTATATACGACACCAAACATTTACTAGTTTCAAGAAATTATAACCCTTGTATTCAATAGATTTAAATTTATTTACATATTTAGATAACAAACTGCTGAATTAAGAACGTTAAACTGCGATGTTCTGCTATCTAAACAAATCGAAAATGATTTTTAAAAATCCTTAAAACCATCCTATGTAAATAAACACCTTTGCTTCATTCTTGTACATTAAATACTGTAGTAAAGTTTAAAAACTTTTTCGCAGCATGACTTTAAAATGCAGCATACAACCCAAATAAAACAATTCAACGAAGAAAATTAATTCAAGGTCACATTACTCTCCGGCCAATGAGTTAAGGAAGTCGTAATAACTTCTCTAAACAACGCAACAGGATTAAACTTATCCTGGTATCCCGACAATGCTCTTAATAAAATATATGGAAAAGACTTGAAATATTTCGGAACTTAAACTAAAGGGCGCAAAAACAGATTACTTGCAGAGAAGAAAGCTGAATATGCTCAAAAGAAAACTAGTATCTGAATTTATACGCATTAATAAAAATTCCCAAATTTGTAATTTTTTGTCCCTGGTAAAATTTTGTCGTTGACGAAAACCATTTACTGTATTCTGAAGAAGTAGACATAATATATTCATTCTTTGATATGAGACAATTTTTTTAAAAATATACATTAACGGACAAAAATGTTTCTGTTAACGATTATTGACCAACAACAGCAATTGCTTTAGATGGCTAAATATCTGAATTTTATATGTAAGTCAAATTTAAATATAAAGACAGTAAGTATTGGATTATTTTAAACAGTTATGAAACTAGAAATAAATTAATGATATACAGACATAATTTTTAAAATATTTACAAATATTTCTATTATGGGGTTAAAATATATATATTTTTTTTAATTTGCCAATCTGATTGCGATTTTATTGATTTAAACACTTCAAAAATTATGTAAATTTTGTTTATAAAATATCAACGCATGTACAGGTTCTAATTTCTATATGCAAGATAATGGCATAGGAATGGGAGAAAGTTATTCTTCAACTGCAGCTAATCTTATTTTTTTTTTATGAATTTCAACACTGCAGTATCAATAACGATTTTAATTTTTTGGCTTTTAGGTATATTGATGATTTAATCATTTTGAACTATGATTTTTTGGATATTTCTAGGGATATCTAGCATATCCCGATATGCTAGTCTTGAAAAAAAAAAAAACTAAAACAGTAAAGCTGCTGATTATCTCGACTTGAATATAGATATTTAAAAAATGGTATTCACATTTCAATTTACGATAAACGCGATAACTTTAGTTTTGAGGTTAACCAGTGGTGAACTGGAATTCAAATATACATAAAACGCGTCTATATTATTATTTCAAATTTTACGATTTTTTTAAATTATGTTCTAGTAACAAATTTATTTAAAATAAAAGATTTTTTCCTTTTATTAGTTTTTTATATTATAAAAACAATATACCACTTAATTTTATTAATACACATACGAGGTTTGCAGGTGGTCTCCATTTTTGAGAGTTTGCCGTGCAGTTGACACTCAATGACTTGTATGCTTAAAGCCTTTTTTGGACGGTTTTACAATGATGCCTACAATTGTGTGGCAACGGGCACTGAATGGATTTGGATGGATTATTGAACGTTGGATTTTGGTTTGTTTTGTGGTTGCGTGGCTCTGGTTTGGGTACAAATTATACTTATTTTCTGCTGCATTTTGCATGTATCAGTTTTAATTCAGCAATTTCTTGGGAATGTGATATACTGGTTAATGTGGCGCCGGGTCTGGTGTAGGGGTGTTTGTAAGATGTTTTCGAATGTTTTGGCATTTGATTTATGCATTGTGCGACACTGGCCGAAACCCACTACCGCTTTTGCACTAATTTATGCAGAATAAATTTTGTTCTGAAACATTGCTGTTACTTTTATATTACACCCACTGCCTATCAGGCCACAGGCTTCTAGTTTATCTTGTTCTGGCTTAATTTGTTAAAAATTGTACTTCGAAGCTTTGATTTTAGAACTTTGTTTAAATATGCTGTGGAATTCTTGTTTTGCGAAATACTTGTATACCATTGTCTACTATACATAAACACTAGTGTGAAAAAGTTAAGCAACAAACACAAAATGTTAATTTATGAACACTAGAGTACTCAAAAGGAAATTCTTGGCTCTATAGCCAAGATTCGGTAAAGAACGACACTCCCACGTGTTAGAAAAAAGCGGAGGGTACACTCAAAATTGAATAACGATTCTAAAGAAATCCTCATAAACGATAAAGTGTGGATATTTATGCAAAATTAATCTGTCATCACATTTATCTAGTAAAAACGACTTTCAATCGCTCATTTATGCTCTTCAAAATTACACATTGGTAACGTTTTCTGAATGGTCAACTGAAGATTCCTCCGTTAATTACGAGTATATATTCCTGCATCTGTATCAATTATTCCAACAATTTTAGATTATTCAAGATTAAGTATTTTCTAATGAAGATTTTTTCTGCAGATTCAGAAAACTTTTTCAGCGATAGCAGTACTAATTCAGACATTTCTTCATTCTGATCAAATTGAAAATGCTGAAAATATTTGAGATTTTTTACGCAAGTGGATTCACAGTGTTAAATTTTTGCATAAAAGTGCATTGGCAAGTTTGCTTAAAGGTTTGTGGCAATTTTTCCTTCTTTGCCAAAAGATGATAGAACTTTGTTAGGCATCCCTAGAAATATTTGACATGGAAAAAGGACTACCACAAGTTTGGTATTTCTGAAATGTTGTGCAGTAAACTTGAAACTATTCCATTAGAATTTGTAAGAATATATAAAAGTTCTAATAGTTTTAATTGTTGATTTATAAAAAAGTATTTCGATAAAAAAATTATCAAAATGTAATTTGACACAATATGGTAGAAAAAAGAAAGTTAAAAAACACTTGCTTTTTCTCGTGATTTTTGAAAAAAATTCGTATTGTTTTAAAAAAATATTTATCGAACTACATTAAATCAATCTGTTTAACTCTATAGTTAGGTTAACTTCACAGAAAATCTCATTGAAAGTTGAAAGCTTGCCTATTTTGAATTAACTATTTCTCGTTTTATAATTCCGGGAATGTATTGCTACAACTCATACACAGGATGTTGTAAAAGGACGAATTACTCTTTTAAACACATTAGTAAGTGTGCTTTTTCTCACGATTTCGTAATAAATATGTGTATTGGTTAAAAAATATATATATTGATCTAACTACATTAGTTTATCTCGATAAAGATTACTCTATACAATTTTTTAGCGTTGAGAGTTTGCGTAATTTGGATTAATTTCTAGATTTATAGTTTCAGGAAAGTAATATCGTTAAAACTCTTACCCAAGTTGAAAGTATAAAAAGGAATTATTCTATAAAAACGTTCAGATATATTAATCTCTCTCTCCCTTCCTCAATACATTTTTAACGCCTTTGGTTTCACACGAACTTGAACTGCATTTTTTGAAAAATTGTAAATCCTATAATCTCATTCAGAGATTTATACAGCAGTGAAGACATTTTTCAAGTCACCATTGTGAAAATCTCAAGGAAGCATTTGAGTTAAACTGCTTAAAGTTAGAATTAGGACAAATATAAATTGAAGAGATTACTGTTAAGTTTTGCAATTATATAATTTATTAGCGTGTTCATTACCAGCAATGAATTTTGACATGCTACGTACAACAGCAGTACAGCGCAAAAAGGTAATAACCATTCAAAAGAAATTCAATAATTCGGATAGATTGATATGAGAAAACTAAGAGTAAACCAGTAGTGTATATTAATATTAACAAGTGAGTTAGTGTGATCACAGATCTCTTAAAGGGTTTCGTTTAATATTCCTTTCAAAACAATTTATCCTTTCTTTACTAAATTCAAATAAATTTCATTTTAAAAAAAAAGTAATTTTTTTTTTTTTTTACGAAGTAAATTTACCGGTCTATTTTTCTCTTTTTTCGAAAATCTGAACCAGTCCGATAGCGGGCGAAGCCCGTTATTATACTCTATCAAAATATCTGTCATATGGACTAAATGAGATACTAAAAAAAAATCAATTTTAAAATTGAACCACCAAATGGAAGAAGGGAATAAATCCAAAAAATAAAAATGGAGATAATTAAAAAAAACTTTATAACTTTTTACTTTCAACTTATAGGCTCATGTGAGATCAATGATAATGAAGAAAATATAAACTCGGATGTATTTACTAATAGAGCTGGCTGAAATATATAATATTCATTTATATGAAAAAAAATGTAAAAGTGTAGAAAAATGAATGTGTCAAAAAGTGGCGTTTATTCCCTTCTTCCAATTAATTGGTGGTTCAATTAAGAGTTGTATAGAGACCTTAAAATGTTAAAATATGCCAATATTTCCATAATCTAGTTTTTATCATGATTCAATACGTTCCTCAAACTCATATGACGTTATAATCACTTGCTGACGTCATATCTACTTGCTTTCTCTATTACTCATATTGATACCCTTTGTGTTATTCTCAAACATTTGAAAAAGTCCGTTAAACTTCCAATGTGACGTCAGATTAATTTCCTTTTTAATTATCTAACGATATATTAACCTGCTTTCTGGACTTACTCTTTGTATTATTGAGAAATCTTTGAAAATTTCCGTTTTATTACCAATATGACGTCCTATTAATCTTTTTTCAATTGGTGAACTTTTTATTTCATTTTTCATTTTTCACGTGGAAATTTTTCAATAGAGAATTATTGTACAAAAAATTTGGCAACTGCTGCTGTTGGCAACTGCTATAACGAAACATGTTTACATTTAATAGTAAAAGGCTGTTAGATATTTTTTTTGTATTAAAAGAAGATTAAATTTTTATGATTTTCAGCTTCTTAGTAGATATTCAGCTGCAAGTACACAAAATTTCAAGTCTAAGTTATTTAGTTTCTGAGAACCGGCTCTATGACGGAGAGACACCGTAGCGGGACGAACAGGGTCTCGTGAGATGAACGAAACCCTATAAATAGAGAAATATAGTTTAAAATAAGATAAGAGTGTTGGCAAAGAGGTTTCAATTTATGTTTAGGACTAAGACATCAAAAGCATCATATATTGCGGAAAAGTAACACAGTCAATAGACACGTAGGAAATAAATGTTGCTAGATGTATCATAACAACCATTCATAACCAAAATGGACTTTAAAATACGGAAAGAATAAAATAATAAGATCCAAATATTATACACAGACAAAGCTAATGAAATATCAATGAACCGTACCGATTATATCGCAAGAAGGGAAACTCATTACAGAAATTGAATACATACAATTTAAAGGGAGTGGACGTTCAAAAGAGATTTTCCCTTTTACTTACCCATCATACGTAGTATAGGGTAAGTCTTGTAATCGTTTTGAAAATCAAAAAAAAGTTTTTGACGGATTCACACGTTTCAGACACTGGAGATTCCGAAAAACATTTTTAGAAAAAAAAAATTGCCGTCCGTCTGTGTGTCTGTATCTGTAAACGCTCTCTCCCGAAAAAATTGAGATAGAGACTTGAAATTTGGTATGTACTTAGTATGTAATAATGGGAAGAAGCCTATTTAATTTCAGTAACCTCGATTAACCGGAACTATTTTTTTCGGACTCTCGAAATATTCGTTCTGATAAAAGCTATATAAAAATTTTCGAAATTGTTTATTTTAAGAAGTGAATATAAAATACAATAAAAAAACATAAATTTTGCATAAAGCATGAAGTCGATCGGATAATGAGTTGCTGAGATATTTGTAATCCTATTTTTCCACACTCTTCGATTTTTCATGACCCTGTATTTCAAAATTTCAATTTAAAGATATATTTTAATTGGAAATGAGACGCTTAATCAGATGCAATAAACCGCTAGTTAATAGGATTATTTTTGGAGTTATAAGGATGTATATTTTAAGCAATTCAGTAATCGAGCCTTTAAAGTTTATGACGTCATCAAGCCACGATTTTATTCGAATTGCAATGCATTTTATAAGTAGTTTACACATTTTTAATTTTAATATTTTACATTATGCATATCCATGATGGGTAAGTATTACGGTGGCCCCCAACGACTAGTTTATTGAAAAGCTCAATAAATTATGACCGACCTTTATGAAGCATTTTACAGTACATACAGCATGTTTTTGAATAAAATATGTGGATCCTCTGTAGGAAAAAAGATTTAAGGAAAATATACAAGAAATTAATATTTAAAAACGCATAATGCGATTTCTAAATGATTGAAAACCAATAATTACTTTAATATAGTTTCATAGTCTAAAAATATACAATCCCGTATTTGCTTCCCTCTACATCAATTATTGTCAAAAACTATAGCAATTATATACGCATGTCCGGCAAGTGTTTTCCATATTTGTCTTGAAAATTGTATTTGGTGACTAACTTTGGTAATAAATCTTTTTTTTCAAATGGATACCCCTTTCTATGAAAAATAAAACCATTACATGCTTGTAAAATATCAAACTGATTGGTGGCAAACTGATTAGCATGGACATTTTTCACCATTAGTTACAGGCGAGAATTTAAAACTCCGTAAAATTAGCTAAAAACTTTAATGGATTGAAATCACAATCATACTTATTTAAGAGGAATATAGATATTTTAACGCAAACTAAAATTGAGCGAAACATTTTTGTTGGCTTTTTGTTAACTCATGTTTTAAAATTTTGTTCATTTTCAAAGTCCACCATCCCCTTTAATAACGACTAACAACCAGGTTTAGATAAAAACCGCATTAATCAAAACATGTTAAGCAGTACCCCCCTCCCCACACACACACTACTACAAATTTATTCGGGAGGAAAGTATACAGACCCAACGTATTTCCTGAAAAAACCATTTCTTGTTTTTCTGGGCCTTTTTTTCTACCACCGTCTTAACCAGTTTAACGTTGGTTTCCTATTTCATTAACAGGATTAAATATTTGAAGCTCGGGAAGGATAGTATTTTAGCGAGCGTAACCATTACTTCACTTTATCCATCAATCGACATTCATTAATTAAAAAAATGTTTTATTGATGGCGAGCTATCACTATCTTCAGAAATACTTAAATCTGGACTAAACCTATAAACTGAATATATTAATTTTCAATAAGTTTTACAAGCAAATTAAAGGAGCGCCAATGTGCTCCCCTATCTCAAGTGACTTGGCAGACACTGCGTCCATTAGTAGAAATAATTTTAACAGGCAGTGATTTGTCTCTGTCAGTATGGTACCGTTATGTAGATTAAGGTTTATTTATATTATACGTTAGCTGAATTGAACACGTTTAACAGTAAGTATGGATCCGAACAGTAAATTTACTATTGAAATAGAAAAAGGATACAGTTGTTGCTAGATCTAAAATTTAAAAATTTGTCCAACTTCACGCTTTAGCTGTAAAATAAACAGGTCTAATAGCACCATTCAGATTGAAAGGGCATCGCCTTTCAACTACAAATTCGCTCCGTTGAACTTTTATATAAGAACGTTTAACGTTTGTTCCAATAACCATCTAGAAAACTAATTAATGCAATTAGAAGCATCGTAGTTGAGAACGATTTTCCAATACGCATTATTAGAAAGCTAATGAACTCATTAAAAAAACCATACGAAAATACCATAAAACACATTTAGCAATACAAAATATTCCAAAATGAACATACCTACCTGCCAACATCGTCCTAAACTTCCGTACAATGTAGGTTAATTAAGGAGAGGTAAAACACGTTTCAAACCAGAAATTCTTTTAAGAAATACAATCAAACAGCTTCCACGTAAGAACATGAAACTAATAATTTTTCAGATATATTTTCCGGTTAGAAACATCTTTAACCTGGATCAAATTAACTCACATTGTACAGACGTTTAGTTCAAAGTTGGCAGGCATGACTTTTCCGAGAAATTAAAACACGCGCTTTTCAGATTTGTCGTGAATCTAATCGGTACTCCCCCAGCAAAACTAAACGGTCTAAGTTAGTAACAAAATAGACCCGATCCCAAAAGATGAGGTCTCTGTTGAATACATGATTACGCTATAAACTAGAAATGATACCTATCTTGAGTAAATAGGAATGACTAATCGTAAATTTAAAGATCGTATTAAAGAATATTTGGGAGACCTGAAGCACAACCGACCAGCAACAGCAATGTCAAGACTTAATCCTTAACTGCTGTGACAGAATTTGTCGCATAGCTTCTGTGAGATGTTTCAGAGACCGCTTTATAAAAAATATGAATAAAAGGCTCGATTAACGAATGGGATACTGTTTCTGTACAGTATTCAGAAGTCTCTAGCGATAGTATTAGGGCTCAAAAAAAAAAAAAAAATTCACTAGTATCTATATTTAAACCTAAAATTAGAAGTTGAACTGTGGAAATTGTAAAAAAACAGTGATCTTTGAGATCGCTAACAGAAGTTAAGGGTTAATCAGAAGCAGAATATAGAAGTTAAATTTAGAGGAAGAGAAAATTATATGCACTTTGAAAAATTATCACGAGTTAATTTATCCGTGAATTGAAATTATCACTAAAGAAAATAGACTTTGTAATGACATTTTATCATATAACATACCCAGTGTATGGTTAAGTTCGCTTGAAGTGTTACAAGATTAATAATATTCTATTCCCTCCCATCCACCAAGAGTAATTTGCCAGCACCCAAAAATTCCAAATAAGTTTCCGGATGAAGAAACATGAATTTTGAAAGAAAGATTGTTTGGTAACAATAGTTTGTCCCCATGAAGACTATGTGTAGAACTGAAAGTACTCTAAAGTAATTGACATTTGGATAATAATCTAGTTAACATCTTTTTACGACTTTAGCATCTAAGCAATTTTTAAATTTAAAGATTTTTTTTTTAAAAAAAAAGGGCCGGCTTCACTGAAATTCCTGATTGTGAAATCCAATGTTAACCTGTGGGAACAGTTCAAAGCGGGATTACTTATAACCTAATTGTTAATGTTGGTTGAATGGAGTTTTATGGCACAAAGTCCCTTTTGGGACATGCTGTGCCCAAAAAAAGAATAAAATAAGACCGTCAAATTGAAATTTAAAATAGATTTAAAACTGTCATAAAAACAAGAAAATAACACAGTTAAATGAAAAGAGTGATGCAATGATAAATGCATAATTAAAATCATTAAATGAAAATATAACACAACGTCTAAAAGAAATAAACAAGTTTTCACAATTAAACTACAAACAATCTTTAAAATAACAGTTGGTAAAATGTTAAATAAAATCAAAGTTAATAAAATGTTCAAGGTTTCGAGCAGAAGTACCTTTACAATCACGTAGGCTCGAATACCTCAAAAACAGTATTATCATTAGAGTCAGAGCTGTACCTAATTGTTAAAATACTGTTTTAACTGTCAAAAAGACGTCAGATACCGATGATGTGCGTTTTTAAAAGTTGTCTCCGCAAATTTTAAGTATTTTTAAGGACTTCATCAACTGGAAAAGTCAAAGTTCAAACATTTTTAAATACTTAAAATTTAAAGGGAAATTTTAAAAGCACACCTCATAGGCATTAGACATCTACTTTCTGATGGTAAAAATGGTATTTTAATACTTTTATTAGGTAATGAGTAATCGCGCTTTAACAATATACAATAGTCGAAAATACATATAACCTATAAACGTTAACAGAAAAAAATTTCTATAGGCTTTAAATATGCCAATGTAAAATTATAACTCAATTCTGAAACTAGTTAGAGTTATTCCTAAAAAAAGCATTTTTAGTGGGTACCATTAAAAATGAATTTAACATTAGGCGTTTAAAACTTCAAATGTTTATGATTTTTAAACTAATTAATCGATTTCTCGTTTGATATCTGAAGATAAAAAAAGAAAATTTGAAATTTACAAAACACATAATTTAAAATGTCATAATTTTACCATGGAGAAAGCCCTTCAAGATTATTTTTTAACAAATTCAAAGACGACATTGTAATGGAGTTTCGTTTGACCATGATTAAATAAGCAATTCGTAAGTATCCAAAAAAGTTCTGCAGAAAAATAATGACTCACCGAATGTTGAAAGGACTAAGACATCATATTCAGATATGATTTATTTCAGTTAAGACCAGGTTCTGTTACAAGTCGCCGGCCTGCAAAGAATTGGTACATTACAGATAATATATATGAAAGGCATCTGGACAATTGAGAAAATAATGAAATACGTTAGAAAACATGAAACCTTGACAAACAAAAGTGTAGGCGTAAAAATGTAAGTAAAGTTTGGACGCCGATCGAAAAGAGCGAATTACAATGGGAATAAATTCTTTCTTTTTTATAACGATATGATTTATGCGGTGAGGAAAGAATTCCGAATGAATTAAAGAAAGCTTAATAAAAAAGAGAAATACAGGGAGTAGCTAGATTTTATAACACGAAAACCAAAATAATTTTAAAGAAAGAAAATTTAGAAAAGTAAGGGGATGGGGGGGGGGGGGGAAATGAATTTTATGAATGTGGAATATGTTAAGTTAAATCCACTTTACAGACATAGTTCTAAATTTAAAGTTATTTCGTTTTTCACTGCGGCAATTCAGAGATTACACTGTAGGGAGGTGGGGGGGGGGGGGTGCGTGTCTTTTTGACACAGTTCTTATCTAAAAGCCGTTTCGCATTTTAAAAGTTTGCAGACATTCCATTTCCAGATATGTATAAAATGATCATAACTATAATCTCTAACTGCTTAGCCAATTAAACGACGTAATTAGATTTGCGTTTAGAATTAGTTGCTTTTTATGGTGTTAAAAATATCAGTGTTGAAAATCACGTTCAAAATATTCTAATCTGAAAATATTTGCGTCGTTTAATTGAGAGAACTATGTGGAGATTGTAGTTACGATCATTTTACACGTATCTGTACAAAACAAATTATCTTTCTGCGAACTTTTTACAGTGCGCGTACGTAGCTATACACAGTTTTCATGAAACTTTGTTCTAATTTAAAATCCCATTTGCGTCTGCTAGAGTACACATAAAATTTTTATATTGAACCAGTTCTAATTTCAATATTTCTACTATTTGCTTACTTGGCTAGATTCAGTAGTGCAATTTTTTGTTAAATATTAAATAGATAAAAATCGTTTTTTAAAAAAGGTTCATCCGTTCCGCAGCTTTTTCTGCCATGTTCTCACAAAACTGCATCTTTTTGCCAGTGACTGCTCGTGGCTGGCCTTTTAGGGCAATAAATGAGCGGCTTTGAAATTTGCGTTAACACTATTTTTAATACAAACCTTAGTTTTATTTAATCGTAGAAATTCGTGTCATTTAAGGCTACGATTTCTATTAAACAGTGCCAACAAATCTTGTAAAATTTTCCAGCCATAAATATAGCGTCCTAAACTTCGTGTTTAATCGACAATGCTTCTTGCTAAATTGTATATTCAAATAGGTTTTATAAATTTTAAAAAGCAAAATAAACTTATAGAAATTAATTTGTGTTCATTCCATTTAAAAAATTCAGTTAAAAAATGCCTAGTATCAAACAATTGTTGCCAAGGCACCACTCATGCAAACTTAAGTGGTTAAAAATGATAAATTCCCTTAAAACCATTCGTATCAAAAGATTTCTTTTGTGCACTGATGACGAAAATAGGATTAAGTGCATAAAAATTATTGATATCAGGCTGCTGCTAAAAGGATCATTAGCTAAGCAGAACGGTGCGTCTAGTTAAGTGAATTCAATTGCATAACACATTGAAGCTTTCCCACACGAATCAAAACTCGACAAATAGACTAGTAACCTGTGGCCGGAACACCATATTCCTGTACAATACCTACGAACCCCTCCCCCCCCCCAAAAAGGGGGGTAATTATAACATTGGCCTTTATTCTGCCCCGGATACTATAAAAATATAACTGGTACTATTAAAGTACCAGTTACGTCTAAGTTACCATTCACCTCTAATTAATATCGGCGGCTATACGGTTATTAGATACGTATAAGGATGTTTCCAGTTTTAAATGAATTCTGAAGCATCATACATTGAAGCCGTCTCAAATGATTCAAAATCTCGACAAATAGACTAGTAACCTGTGGTCTGAACACCATACTCATGTACAATACCTACGACCCCCCCCCCCCTACCCACACACAAAAAAAATTAGAACAATGGTCATTATTTTGCCGCAGATAATATAAAAATGACTGATGACCCAATTGGTAATTACGGCAGATCATTAATATTTATTCTTAACTTTTGTTTAGGCGGTCATCTAAATGTAGAAACTGGACCAAACTAAAATGTTCTACACCAACAACTAAGTGCCATATTTGGAGATAATTAAGATACGTTAAACATACACTAGCTGACTCCCACCCGCGTTGCCCGGGCCCGTGATAATACATTTTAAAAAAACATAGTTTATTTTTTTATATCTTTAACCCGATTTTGTATGAAATTATATTTTAAAATGAAAAATTCGCGAAAAAAATATTGATATTTATTGATAAAAGAGCTCATTTTCCCTTTTGTTACGTAGGGTCGTTTCATAGTTTTAAAATTAAAAGTTCTTTTTGTCCGAACTCCGAAATCTTTATTGGTTATAAAAAAACTTTTACAGCTCATGTAAAAATTGTGAAAAAAAATATCTAGTTGTAAAAGAAATGTTGTCTTTTCGCATTTTCGTTTGTTTTCGCGTCAGCTCCTTTAATACAGCAATAAAAACATAATTTCATCTTTCGAACTCTGACATTTCAATCCGTTATAAATATAACTGCATCCAAACTAAAATTTTGCGAAACAATATGCATATTTATTAGTAGAGTTCTTTAAAAAAAAGTTTTGACTTTCAACCTCAGAGCAACAATGTATTAGAAGATCAATGCAATGCCACGGCTTCATGCGTTTTCAACCAACCGTTTTCAATCCCCCTAGGCTAAGCAGGTGAGGGTTGGGTTAATCAGGTTTCCAGTTTCTGAGGGTAGAAGCCTTAAAAAAAAAACTTTCACAGAATGCGCTTTTCTATATATATATATAATATATTTAAAATAACTTAAATACCAGTATAAAAATATCCTTAAACGCAGGATTTAACCTTATCAATTTTTTATACCTATTACAGACAAAGTAAGGGGGTTTCCTATGGGATTCCCTATTTCTGGTTTATTAGCCGAATTTAAGCTCACACCCGTGGAAGAACTTGTCTCAATAATTTTTATTTGAAACCACCAGTTTGGCCAAGGTACGTTGATATTTTTATTACGTGAAATCAGGACAACAAGCGCTTCTCTACTTCCTTTCAAAGATCAGTGAAATAGATCATAACATTAAATTCGCCCTTATCATTCCTAGATGTTCAGCTAATTAAGGATAACATCACTCTGAAACGTGCTGTATACTGTAAACCTGTCAGGATTGACGCAGTAATCCCTTTTAATGGCTCAGTAACTTTCAGCTACAAGATTGGCTGCATTTAGCTTACTAAACGTGCTTTTCTCGTCTGTTGAGAAGACTCCATCCAAGAAATTAACCATATTATGGATATCGTCATACCATGGTTTCTCCCCACCATGACATACACAATATTGAGAAATTCAGTAACCAATTAACTCTGACCAGCACCCAGCAACAATAAACCAATTTATCAAATTCCAGTATATCCCTATGTTATTTGAAACACTTAAAAAGGCTCCTATTAAATTTAATATCCATCATATTGCTATCCACCTCACTTGTAAGTTCACTGATTAGATTTCTAATAAATAGGATTCTATCCCCCCCTCCCCCCCCCAGATCATTTCGTAAGTGTATGAGGTCCCCATCATTTTAAATACAATTTTCTACATAGGTATGACCAAAGGAAAGATTGAGAGATTAAAAGAGCATATTAGCGACATTAAATACGGAATATTAACCAATACCCTTTAGAGATTTTGTTCTAATAATGACAAAATAGATTTCCGTAAAGCTAAAATTTCTAAATATAACCCATTTAAAGCCATAGTTAGAGAATCAATAGAAAATAATTTAAGAAATAATTATGCTTATAATAAACATAACATAGCAAACAAAATTTTAGCATACAAAATATATGGATTAACCTTTTGAAAAATAAGTTAGCCCCCTCCCCCCCCCCTTTTTTTTTCCACTGCTTGGTTGGTTTTATTATGTATTTTTCCTTTTCGATTTTTCAGAGTGTTCCCTCCTATTTTTCATTTCTCTCAAGATGTAAATATCACCAGTTGTGCAGTTGTGTCCTCCCCCCCCCCCCCCCCCGATGGCTTTATAGTTTATAGCCGAAACTGCTGGAAGACGACTTGTACCAAGTTAATTTTTCTATGTGCAATGATTTTAGCAAAAAATAAGTGCAATTTTGTGCTGTTTATATTTTTAATTTGTATAGCATTTACATAATGAAAGTGTGATAACATGTAAACTCCTATATAATTAAGTCAAACAAGAAGAAATTTTTTTCAAGTAATGATTGTAATCACCTTGAAGGTTGAATGAAGTAATCACCTTGAAGGTTCGAGTAGCATAGTTGAGTTGAGTTGAGTTGATTATTGACGGCCAATTATCTGCACTTGGGATATAGGCCCGGGGGGGATGCCCTTCGTGGGGGTCTTTCTAAGGGAGCCTAACCCATATTTATGCATGGATAAATCCACGGCTCGAAGAAAACCACGAAAACTCCGAACGATTAGGCCGACGGGCGCGATTGGGATCGAACCCAGCACCTCCCGTCTACCAGCTTCGAGAGCACAACCTCTCAGCCACTGGTGGGGCTCGAGTAGCATAGTTAAGGTTTATTCCAACAGAACGAAAAGCACTCATTTTCTAGAAGATCACACGCAAAACAAACTAAATATGTCCTTTTCTAGAAGATCAAACGCAAAAAAAACCCAAAAACATGAAACGTTGAACGAAATTGAAAATGTTGTATTCCACAGTCAGTAAAAAAAATGTTATGGAAAATCGTAGGTATTTCTTAAAATTCTAGGTGAATTTAGAGAAGATTTCTTAAAGATTTCGCTTACGGGAGAGGAAGAATGTTTGAAATATGCAAATTAATTTGCTAAGACTTACACACTTGGCAGTTTGAGATTTCTCCCTTAAATTAAATGTTCCAAGTTAGAGAAGACTGATGTAAAAATTGTTTGCTGAAGAAAATACATTTATACAACGTATTGACGACTGAAAATAAATTGTGTAGTGGATTTGTTCTTGAAAAACTTAAATTTAAAAAAAATGAACAAGTTTCAAGGAATTTGAAAGCTAACACAATGAGTTATTTGGGGATACAAATATAGAATTTTATTGAGAAAAGGAAATCGTAAAAATAAAAAAATTCAAAGAGTTAGTTCCAAGAACAATAACTCTGAAAATCAAGTATAATAGAAAAATAGTTTCTTCAAGAAAACGTTTATTTTGTGTTTTTCATTTTTTTTAAATCTTTGTTTTTCTAGACTTATAAATCAGTAAAGTATCTTTATTCAGAACGATTGTATGAAAATGTGTATAACAGTTAAGTTGAATGAATTAAACATACCACGTATAATAGATAAGTATTGATAATGAAATAGTCTTTAACAATTTAGTGAACATAAGTGTTTCAATCAAAAATTACACTTACTGAAAAAGATACTAACAAGGAAGGTCTCCATAAACGGGTACTCAGACAATTTTGAAAAAAATTACAGAGTATTATTCTTATGTGTATATATATATCTTTATAAAAAAATTCTTTCGAAACCTCGATATAGCGTCCGTAAAAAGAAATATCGAAAATTTAGTTTATTGGCAATTGATCGTCCGTTAGCGACGCAATAAAATTTTTAACAATACGATTTTATGATACACTTTTTATGGCAATTGTTTTTCTTATCTTCAACCTTCATACTGAAGAAGTTTAAATTAAATAAAAACAATTTCATAACTATCATATACATTTCTGTGCATACATAATGAAATTTAACGATTATATTATATAGTTTAGAACAATTTAAATAGAATTTTCTTCAAACTCAAAATTAAGATCCGATTCTGAGCATTTTCAATTGAACTTCGATATCGTTACTGTCGGAGACAAAATATTGTTGCCATGGAAACAGACTTATTCAATATCAAATTTATAACGAAAGCATTCTTAATTTCAAATGAACTTAAAATTTATCTAGCCGGAGAAACTGTAAAATTAAATAACTATAGCAACATACAACTTGTATATATTATGCAAGTTCATAAAAATAAGCTATTTCATCGTTTAAGTTCATTAAGAACTGCGCATTTAAACACTTATTTAACCAGCAATTTCCAAATCCATCAAAATCGCTTGCATTTGGCGAAGAAAAAATTTTGCTTGCCATATCTAGTCTTTTTGCGCCAAATACTGTAAAGTATTTAATTTTTTTACAGATCTTCTACTGGGATTCCGCACCTAAATTTCACTGATCTTTTGTAACATACATGAGTAGTTTCATTAGCATTTTTTTTAAATAAAGGAGCCTTAAAGGAGACCTTTCATGGAAGTCAGAATAAAATAGATATCGAGCATTTCTTTCAAACTCTAGTGCGCTTACATAACTTCTTAATAAGTGCAGTAGTAAACAGTAATTTCGAATTATAAAGAGTCTTAAAAACTTTAATTATTTTTTTCGTTAAATAGATGCTGCATCTTAATTTATTGAGTACAGACACATAAAAATTGTTTTTCAAGAATTATAAATCAGTAAAGCATCTTTTTTTTCAAAAGGACTGTATGAAAATGTGTATAATAGTAAAGTTGAACAAATTAAACATATCGCGTATAATCTTGAGAGATAAGAATTACTTAACAGAAACAAAATTATTTAAGCTCAGAATTAACTAAAGTAATTACTAAGAACTTTTTAGAGAGATTGTCAGCTTTTTTTTTTTTTTTTTTTTTTTGAAGGAACGCAAATATTTTATTCACTGTGCTTAGAATTTTGAGATTTTCATATCGATAATTAAATACAACATCGTTGTAAGATGAAAGTTAAATTTAAATTCTTCATATAGTTCAAAAGCAACTTTTTACGAACGTATGTACCTGTTAACATATCAAATCATTCAGGTCAGAAGCTAAACCAAAGCCAACCAAAACTGTGCTTCCAGTTTTAAGCGAATTCTGAAGTATCGCACATTGAAGCTCTTCACAAATATTGACTAGTAAACTTCGATCTGAACACAACATACATGTATAATTATCCCCCCCCCCCCCCGCCTCCTAAAGAAAAAAACAATCCAAACGATTTTAAATCTGCCATTAATTTTTATGTTTCAAAACCTCCTAAATTAAGTCTGTCTTTTCCTTTTCATGCAGAAGTTTCATAAATTTAGACAATTTTTACAACTAAGGAGAATTTTTTATATAAGTTATCTAAAATGTATGTATATAGATAACCATAATTGTAGATATTATGTGCAAAATATTTTAATTTTGCATAAATTTAGCGGTATATCTATAAAACCAAAAAGATGTTGCAAAAATAAACTTAAGGAAATCTATGGTTTGACGACTGTTTTCTTATAAGTCATCTTGGAATTATTGTAAAATGCAGTATTTATAAATAACTATGCATAACACAGGAAAGCATTTTTATGCGATAATCAAAAGAAAGTGACATACATTTTTACAACATACATTTAATGGAAAATGCAGTTCAATCTTTTAAACTAACCTGCTACATTAGAGTCAACATGTAATGAATCAAATTCCGATTTCTCAACTTTTAGATAAAATCATCGCGTCATTACAATCTTTTAAAGTGCCCAGTTCTAGAGTAAACATTGAAGAATTCAAATTTCTCAACTTTTACGTAATGGCTCGGAACATGTTCAGCAGCAATCTTAAAAAAGCACGAAATTCATCGACAAGTCTTGATCACTAATACATGTACGAACGCTTTGTGTCCATAAAAAAAAAAAAAATCACTGATACACCAACCTCGTTATGCACTGATCTCAATGCATAAAATTTGTTAAAGCCGCGGTCACTAACACATGCACGAGACATACAATAAAATGCTAATTAAAAACAAAACATTACGACAAAAAGTATATGAAATTCTTAACATACCTTTCTACACTCACTACCATATTTTCAAATATAACAACGTCTTTTCGACAGTTCCTTTCTCAGAACCAAACACTAAAAAATATAGAATCGCTATATTTACAAAATTTTCCCCAGTCGTCAGCATACTCCAGTTTAACCTTCAGGCAAAGAAATCTAACAAGTACCAACAATTTTAAATTTGATGTTTACTGGCACCTTAATTTTAAAATTTGACTTAAATGAATGAGCAATAATCGTCTAAACTTTTCCAAATGACACCGTACCGCAAGAAATTTGCTAAGGAGGGTTGCAATCGCAAAATTTATCAATGACGTCAAAAGAATAATAGCCGGGTTACCAGAAACTGCAGGTCACAAAATTTGGCCACTTTTTTCAACAGATAAAAAATAAAACTGTACGTGATAATTGGACATAGTAGAAAATCGCTAAAAAAATCGTTTAATCCAAAAAACCTGCTTTTTTAAAACTTAAGATTGCATAGATTATCATATTTACAAAATTTCAGTTTTGCATCATTTCTTTTTTGCAGTTTTACTTTATTTTTTAATGAATTTTAGGAACAGATTTGTTACACTCACGCACCGATGATTGGAGACTTCTTGATTGGCGCGTTTTCCAAGCCCGCGTAAAACCAATAACTTATTACGAGCACGATTAGTCAGGTTACAATTAAAGGAAAAAATCCCTAAAGTTGGTTATTTTTTTTTACAAGATTTCAAAAAAGGTGCGTGAGTGTAAGATATCATAGCCGAACTTAATGCAGGTTTTAAATTTATATACAGTAGATTTATTTACAGATTAAACTACTCATAATTTATTCACAATTTGATAAATATATTACGGTAGACTAGTAACTATGTTGGGACACTACATATTACATACAGGGCAAATAAAAATATTTGTCATATGCGGAGATAAATCAATTAATACTCTTAGGGAGTCAATAAATCTATTACCAAAATTTAAACAGCGGTTTTTTTTTTCAGTAATCAAATGTCAAAAAAAGTATAAAGGGATTAAAGTATCGGGTGCATAGTTTATGGATTTTGATTTCTTATTTAACTTCAGTTTAAATGTCCTGAACCAGATATAGTTATTCAACATCAACTTTTATTTAATAAGCCCCATTATGCTGTTAGAATTGCCGATATGAACCTTTTGGATCCTATTTTTAGGGGTAAGGAAGTACATTTCATGTAGAATATAACATATTCATTTAAATTTGAATAGGAAAAGAGCAGCTTTAACTGACGCTTTGCGTTCCACCGACTGAATAATAATAAAAAAAGCAGTGTTAAATTTTAAGCGTGGTTTTTTTCAGTGGTCAAGTGTCGAAAAAGCGTATGCGGAGCTGCCAACTTCTACGTCTTTTTAAATCAAATATTCATGTTTTGAACCTGAAAAATATTTAATGAATTTTATACTGATTTTATTTAATGACATGTAGTACTTTACGCATTGCGTTAAGTGAAATTTCCGGCACTAAAATAATTATGATTCAAAATAAGCGTCGAAGTTGTCAGCCATGCGTATGGAATTACTGTATGGCGTGCACATCTTCTGGATTTTGACTTCCTAATTTTTCTTTAGTTTAAATTTCCTGAACAAGAACCTTACTTATTACACATCAACTTTTATGTAATACTCCGCCCTACGCGGTTAGAATTGTTGATATGAACCTTTTGGATCGTATTTTTAGGAGGTAAAAAATAATCTATGTAGAATACACACATTCATTTAAAGGTGACAGGAAAAGAGCTTTAACCCTCTGCGTTCCACTGACATGAATACAAAAAGTCAAACTGTCTTCATTGTAAATTTTTTGTGTGGTTACCCCTTTTTATAATAAGAGTTCATTTGAGGGAGAAACTCATATTTCCAACTATATTAATATCAGCCTTATTAACACTTTCCAACCTAGTTGAAAAGTGTTTATGACTTCGGTTTGTCTGGCCGTTTGGCCGTCAGCCCGTGCTCTAACTACCGTAAATAGGCTCTGATTGCCCTGCAATTTTTATATGTTATTATCGTTATCTGTAGCATGTTCCCTATTTCAACTGAAGTGTGTACTTAGTTTTTTTACAGGGACACTCAAAAGAATTCCGTTACATTACAGTGTATGGGGGAAAAATCATTTGCGGTTTATTTTAATGATATTACACAATTTCAAACACATTGTATTTGATATATATCACTAAGGTGCATTACAAGAAGCTTAATATGGAATATGCTGTGCATAGCACTTGTTACTTTACAGGGACAGTAAAAAGAAATCAGTTACATTACGTGTATGGAGAAAAATCGTTTCCGGTTTAATTAAATAATGTTATTTGCTAATAATGCTATTTTAAACGCATTGAAATTTATATATATCACTAAGGTGCATTACAAGAGGCTTACTACAGAATATTGTGTGTATAGCAGTCATCGTTCATTTACAGGGACACACAAAAGAATTGTCTACTGTCTGTTAACAATAATTCCTGGAAGTGCGTTTTAAGTTGTTGAACGCGATTTTAATTTTAACTCACTTTTGTCTTACTTGGTGTGTATAAATTCTGTAGATCCTATACAGGGCAGCACAAAAGCTCGCGAACACATTTCCGTTTATTGACAGAAACTCCAGAAGGAGAATTTTAAACTCTGCTACGCGTTTCCTAACTAAACTAAAATTTATCATCCTATGTAGTATATATACAAATCTATAGATCAGATACAGGGCTGAATAAAATTATTCGGATATTTTTCCGAATATTGTATATGTTGGAAATATATGTTGGAAATTCCTGAAATTACGTTTTTAAATATGTTATGCGTTTTCGAAATTGTTTACTTAGATGTTATCTTTCAGCTTCTTAAACGGTAATGATTTGTAAAATTATTTTGGAAAGTGTTACATAATCTATGCTTGACGCATGATTTTTTCGTTCTTGTTTTGACGAACGATACTATAAGAAAATATCTCTGTTTAAAATACCTGAATATAATCCACCCTGTCAATGTTTAATGCCAATGAAAATATATAAGTAAAATATTTTCGAAAATTTAACCCTCTAAGCGGTTGTCATGCCATTTTAGTTCCCAGAAAAGTTAAATTGGCTGTATACAAAAATATTTAACAGAATTATGTTTAAAGTATATAGGATGAAGGTATACGAAAATATATTTTAGCCTTAAATTCTGAAGGAAAATTTAATAGTATCGTTCTATATGAAAAAGAAGACTCAAAAGGGACGTTTAGCTGTCCTGCGAGTACAATGGCTCTCAAAAGTGTCCGTACCTCTTTAAAAATTTGTAGTAAAAAGAAGATACCCTGGAATTTAATTCGAATATGAAGTCCAATATTTTTTTTACAAAATCTCTATGTTATTCTAAATATCAACAAACATTTTAAAATACCAAATGATTTTCTTTTTATATAAAAATGAAAATTGAAGGAGACAGAGAAAAAACACGCCACAAAAGTCTTCGTACACTGAAACATTTTCGGATAAATTCGTAATTAAAATTATCGTGTCACTTTATTTTTATTTTTGCATTGTGGTGACGTTTAAAAAATCGTTTGACTTTAATTTTTTCTTGCTTTCTGCGTAATATTCTATTTATTATATAAAAATGGCTGGTAATTGTAAAGAAACAACTAACAATATTCGAAAATTGATTATATTTCATCATAGTAGTGGTAAATCAGTTCGGAATATTGCTAAATTAGTTAATTTATCCAATTCTACGGTGCAGTATGTAGAAAACCACTTTAAAGCAGAACATCGGATTGAAAACAAGGTAAGGAAACGTCGTCCGTCAAAGTTAACACAACGTGATTATGATTAGAGATTTATAATTAGAAACATTGTCCACATTTAAGTGCTGTAAAAGTTGCTACAGAATTTAATCAAATTTTTCTACTTCAATTTCACCTAAAACTGTTCGACGAATGCAGAGTTCAGCAGGTTTAAATGAGCGTTCTGGCCGTAAAAAAATTTTTGTCAGTGCGAAAAACAGAAAAGGCTTCCCTTCGCATAATCAATGATAAATAAACTAGAACCGTATTGGAATAATGTCTTATTTGCAGATGAAAGCAAATTTAACATTATTGGTTCCGATGGGCGTATAATTGTATGGAGTAGATAAAATTAATAACTTAATCCCAAGAACTTAGTTGGAACAGTTAAGCATGATAGTGGAGGTGTCCTTGTAGGGGTACATGGCAGCATCAGGACTAGGTAATTTGGTATTTATTGAAGGCATAATGAATCATTCTATTTACTTAAATATCTTAAAAGCAATTTATCAGAAAATTATCGGCCAGAAACAACTTTGTTTTTCATCAACATAACGATCCTAAGCACACTGCTTTCAACGTTCGCCTCTGGTGTGTATAATTGTCCAGAAGTTCTGTAAACACCACCTTAATTGCCGGATTTAAACCCGGTAGAACATATTTCGAGAGAACTGGAGGTTAGAGTATGAAGGCACGACATTAAAACAAAAAGCGAACAAAAAGCAGTAATGATCGACAAATGGATGAACAACTATGCAGAAACTACAAAAAAAAACTTTTGAAATTGATTCTCAGACGGTTAAAAAAGCTGATGTGGATGCTAAAGGATCTCCTACAAAGTACTAATTTAACGAAATATTACAATATTTACTAATATGTAGGGATTTTTAAGTGTACGAAGACTTGTGAAGCAACTTTTATATTTTTATTGATTTCTCCCAAATAACGTTTTCATATGTTTTTAAAATATTTTATGTAGTTTTGTTAAGAATAAGTTATAGATCTTCATATTAAATACCCATTCTGAAATATTAATTATAATTAATGGGTAGAGCAGTATTTCATTGAAATTCGTAAGTGTACGAACACTTTTGGGAGCCACTGTATATGCCAAGGCTCTACGCTTTCCTTACTATAACTACACACTTACATATAATACAGTTCATAATTTTTATGGAAAACGTGCGCTCTGAAAACGCACAAAAATTAAATGATTATTTTAAAAAATGGCAGATTAGGTAAAAGTATGTTTTGAACTATAAAACTTAAATAATTGCTTGCATGTTTCTTTTAAATAGATTTTATTGATAAGGCTTACATTTATTTTAAGAAATAAATGGGTGTCTGGCAAAAGGGTTTGCATCAAATTAAAAATTTTACAAAAATGTAAAATTAACGCCGTTGATTAGCGATGCCCTGAGCATTTGGTGCAACAAAGGCCGTTCTTCCATTCTTAATAACCCTTTACTTTTGTCTTTCTGAGAATTTACGAGTAATAAGAACAAGTTACGTAAGTAATAGTAATTTTAATCAGTAATAGTTAATGATTTGGTTCATTGTTTTAAATGTATGGAACAGATGCTTTACACTCACGCAAAAATATAAACAAAAGTTTGGCGACTTTTTGGTTGGCGCGATTTTCAAGCCCGCGCCAAACGAATAACTTAATACAATGGCGCTAGGTTGCCATTGAAGGAAAAAATCCCCTAAATTTGGCGACTTTTTCCTTTTATAACGGATTACAAACAAAACAGCGTGAGTATGACATCATAGCCAAATGTATATAGAGTATATATGTACAGGGTGATTTTTAAAGTTGTGAAAGTAAAACCCTATAACAAAAGAACAACTGATCCAAATGACCTGAAATTTCACCAGTATGCACCCCAAAGCAATGGGGATTTTTAGGCGTGGTTAAAAAAAACTTAAAATCGCACGGACAGATGGCGCTGTACATGCAGTAAAGTCGGGAGACGAACTTGCGCCCAGCAGACGCACATTGGCGATAAAAACGTGAAGTATGCATACCTCGTGTTCATTATTCTACGGAAATCCTCGCAATGACTGCGCCATTGACGGACCATGCGTTGTTAGTGAAACTGTATTATCAGAATAATGACAGCTTAGCAACTGCTCTTAGGAGATTTAGGACACTTAAGAATTTAAGAAAAGGTCCAATGACGACAGAGGGCCTACGGATGATGGTTTCTCAAAGTAGCGTCCATTGTTTTCCTCCCACAGACGATATTCTTTGTTTCTGCTACCTTACAGCTCCATCTGTCGGTGCGATTTTAAGTTTTTTTTTTAACCATGCCTAAAAAATTCCTATCGCTTTGGGAGCATACTGGTGAAATTTCTGGTCATTTGGATCAGTGGTTGTTTTGTTATAGTGTTTTACTTTCACAACTTTAAAAAAAATCACCCTGTATATTATGAAATTGCAAATTTTAACACTTGGTAATTTTTTTCACATAGGCGTATTTCCATCAGAAATACAAACTTTCCAAAATTTTTAACATAGGCTTTTTCCAGACATCCATTCAAATGATTATCTTTAATTATTGATATTATCCAATCATCTATAGACAAAAAAATAATTGGGTTTTCCTTAAGCAAATATACATTTGGTGACAGATTTGCTCGAAAATTCACATACGTACGTTTTAGAACCCAAATAAAATTGCAATTTTGAAAATTTAGAAAAACGCATTTCAACAAGCTACCATAGTTCAGAAAATAAAAATATTTGTTGAAATATAACGTAATTTCTCTTTCTAAAACACGGCGCAAAAATTAAAAGGCAAGAAGTTTGTTTTTCAAAAAGATAAAAATTCGGAACAGATGTGCAATCCCTGGTCACGGATTCTTGGCGACTTTTTTCTGGCGCGGTTTCCGGGACCGTGCCAGACTGTTGCTTTCTACTACGCCAACATCTTGGAATCATGGGTAATATAATATTTATCGATAACGATGCATGGAACGCGTATTTTTATGCGTCAGTCAAAATTAAGTCGTTTACAAAAGAATAATATTGAATAGAAAATTGATAATTGACATCATATCTATCTTTTAAAGTCCACTTCTGTATCAGAGTAAACATTTGACAATTTAAATTCTGATTTCTCAACAACTTTCAACAACTTAAGTCTATGGGAAGATTCTAGCGCGATTTCTCGCTCGCATTTTAATCTTTTTAAATGCTTTTTTTGCATAGGATAGCTGAGGTCAATCTGCAACGTTGTTAGTTTTTACTTTTTCGATTTTTGTTGCAGCTTTTTTATAAGCGGGCATTTTCAATTTTGGAACCGGTTGGAACCGGTTCTGAAAGTGAAAGTACCCTTATATAAAATAACTGGAACCAAAATCGAAAAAGTAAAAACTAATAACGTTGGCGATTGACCTCAGCTATCCTATGCAAAAAAAGCATTTAAAAATATTAAAATGCGAGCGAGAAATCGCGTTAGAACCTTCCCATAGACTTAACATTAGCTAGAGCGTTTTTTCGCATGACTGATGTAGGCTCTTAAACCCTTCGGGACCGGAGGATTTTACACAAATTTTATTCGGTTAGTACCAATTTTTTTTAAAAAGCTACCTTTACTTAAACTATCACAAAAATCCTCTAATTAGAGAAAGCAAATATTACTTTTATTTTTTACTGGTGCCTAAAACAAATTCTGTATGCTCTTTTTGAGGGTGCATATATGCACCCATGGTCCCGAATGGGTTAAGAGCCTACGCTAGTCATCGGTAGAAACTCGAACGCTAATGTTAAGTCTGTGTTAAAGTTCTTGGCAGATTTCTCGCTCGTATTTTTGTATTTTTAAATTATTTTTTTGCATAGGATAGCTGAGGACTATCTCTAACGTTGTTAGTTTTTACTTTTTTAATTTTGGTTGCAATTTTTTATAAGCGGACATTTTTACTTTTGGAACTGGTTGGAACCGGTTCTGAAAGTGAAAGTACCATTATATAAAAAAATTCGAACCAAAATCAAAAAAGTAAAAACTAACAACGTTAGAGATCGACCTCAGCTATCCTATGCAAAAAACATCATTTAACAAGTGGGTAAGTGTGATCGAAGATCGCTCAAAGGGTTTCGTTTAATATTCCTTTCAAAACACTTTATCCTTTCTTTAATAAATTCAAACAAATTTCATTTAGAAACCACAACAAAAAAAGTCATGTTTTTTATAAAGTAAAAATTTACCGGTCTATTTATTCGTTTTTTCGAATATCTAAACCAGCCGGATAGCGGGCCAAGCCCGCTATTATATTCTGTCATACTAATATCCGTCATACGGACTAAATGCAATATTTAAAAAAATAATTTCAAAATTAAACAAATTGTACACCTTCAAAATGTTAAAATAGGCGAATATTTCATAATCGGATTTTTATCACGATTCAATATGTTTCTCAAACTCATATATTTACTATTCTCTACTAGGACTTCCCTAAAAGGGATTAGTCTGAGTGATATTGCTGAGAACATAGGGTTAACAATTACAATATAAAGAAAAACAGCAAATTAAATGATAGAATTACAAAATATCATATATAAATTCATATATACTGTTAAAAAAATAGAAAAGAAGTACTGTTCATCAGATGTGTTGTCATAATTTTTTTTAACATGTGGCAAAGGATCTCATTTTCTTAAGCGCGTATTGCGCAAAACTTGAAAAAAAACAAAAAAAACCGCCGGATCTTTTAAAACGCCAAGCTTTTTAAAGTTACGTAATTGGATTTGCAGCCAATATATTATTCTATCAAGCGTGGCTTAACGCAAATTTAATTTCATTGTTGCACCTTTTTTGTGCGTGAATTTAAAATTTTTCTTCCTTGATTATATATCTATTATTTGTATAACTGTTTATAAAAACTCTTACACTTCAAACCACATTGATAGCATGTTTTGCTACAAACCAGATTGCAAAACTATAGTCTAAATTACTATTAAAGTATAGAAAAAATCTTTCGATGACTTCTGTAAAATAACTTTTACATTAAATCTCCATATCGGCAAAATTGAAAATTATATATATTACAAAGTTAAGCTTAACAGATACTTCTTGATTATTCTATAGGAGGCTCTTCCCCCTGCGCCTTTAATGCGCCTTTACAGCGCCAATCCGCAGACTGTTCTTTTGCCTGTCTGTCTGTCTCTCCACAATCTGTCTGTTTCCCTATCCGTTTTTCTGCCCGTCTCTCTAACTGATTGTCTATCTCTCTACACGTCTCGCTACCTGTCTCTATATTTTTCTACCGGTCTCGCTACCCGTCTCTATATTCCTCTACCAGTCTCGCTACCCGCCAATCTATTTCTCTAACCGTCTGTCTATCCGTCTAACTACTTGTATGTCTAGCCGTGTCTCTATCCACTTCGCTACCCATTTGTCTATCTGTCTCTCTACTCGTCTGTATACTCGTCTCACTATCCGTCTGTTTTTGTACCCGACTCTTCACCCGTCTCGCTATCAATCTCATTACCCGTCAGTCAACTCGTCTCTGTACTCATCTCTCTACTCGTCTCTTTATCTACCACGCTACGCGTCTCACAACCTTTCTCGCTACATTCCAGTCTACCGGTGTCGCTACCCGTCTCGAGACCCATCTCGCTACCCCTCTGTCAACCCTCTTTTTACCTTTCTCTCTAGCCGTCTGTCTATTCGTTTCCCTACCCGTCAGTCTACCTATGTCGTTACTCGTCTCTCTACCCATCTCACTACCCGTCTGTCTACCCGTTTGTTTACTCGTCTTTCTACCTCTCGCCACCTCTTCCCAATATTTAAACAGTTCATTTATTATACAGAAGCCGTTTATCAGTTATTAAATGCAAACAGAAGTAATTTATCTAATAAGTGTAATCAGATGCATTTTTTTAAAATACATACATAAACCTGAATAATAATTCATCAGTTTTGTGTTCATAGTTGTTTATATCATTTGACAGTAAATCTCAACTTCTTAAACCTGAATTGTCTCAAGCTTTTTAAAAAAACCACAAGGTCTGTATAACTGCAAAGTACCCTGAGGGCTATATTAGCTACATGTTATTAAGTTTCGTTATCGCGTTTGCAGCCAATTGCTTATGTCAGAAAGCGTGGCTTAACGCCATTTTAAATTCATTACTGTAACTTTCTTTTCTTTTCTTTTTTTTTGGGGGGGGGGGGTAGGGGGGAAGGGTTTCAAATATATACATTTAAATTAAAACTTTTGCCTCCATGCCATTAGTGTTGTTTGTATTATTAACTAATACCTTGTAGACCGAGCTTCATTTGAAACAAATGTAAAAGACTTCTTCTACAGTTTTTTTGTAGGAGAAACTTTCGTAATTGGGCCCAAAGCCAATCGGAGTATTTAATATCATTATTGTAACTCTTATAGAGTTAAAACAATATTGATGCTAGCTTTACTCTTGTTTGAGACCAACCTTGCATGTGTATCTGAATGGGAAAAAGTTTCGTATCCTATGTCGGTTGGCGAAAAAAATTTTAAATGGTGCCAAAAGGTAGTTTTAGCAACTTACAAAATTTTTCAAGAGAGCGGTAAAACATGTTTTTCAAATATTTACAAACATACGTTTATTAAAGCATGTTTTTGCGCCATCTTAAAAATTTAAGCACGATGCTAAAATGAAATTTTATCGCCATATTCGATATTTTAATAAGTAATGAAAACACATAAACAAACTTATATAACAAACCTAAGAGGCATTTTTGTGATAAATAATTGTTATTGTCAGGGGGTTAAATCGGGGCCTCCGAGATGTCGCTGTGTGTCCTACACCGGGCCTGCTACAAGTATTAGTGACGTCACAGTAGTGATCCACTTTGGTCAAAGTATCGCAGCAGAAAGATGTAATAAAAAGAGCATTTTCGCTCTTATAATTTGTGATTACATAAATAATATTAAATTTCATAATCGTGAAATAAAAGGGAATTAATATACTTGTTTTATTAAAGGAAATTAAAAGTTTTAAATTAAAAAAATGCTAAGATTAATAAATCAGATTGAATCCATTGACTTACCTTTTCCTAAACACATTATTTTACAATAAATATACGTACAAAAAATATAATAAATCTACCAAAAACTTTACAAAATCAATCCCATTCCTCCCTTTTATAACTACATACCATAATTTAACCATCAAAACACAATAAATGTCAATTTAAATACAGAAATCGACATTTTTTAACTACAGAGACCTTGGCACTTTTTTTTAACGCTTTGGCGTAATCCGGGCTTCAGAAAGTTAGATATGTTTTAAAATTATATACACAATTATGAAAACAAACCTAATGTACTTTTATGTTTATTTATATGTGTATAAAATTATTTATATATACAATTCTGTTCTACCTGCATATAAAAAGAGATAAATGGCTTCTTTATGTTAAATAAATTATATAAATATTGAAAAAAAAAAAAATACTTATTTATATGAAACTACGAATAGGTTGCCAGAAAATATTTTGCAACTTTCCTTCTCTCGCCATAAGCCTTTTTCGGTACTTTTCGGTTAGCCGGGCGCCAGTGATATATGTACATATATAAATATATACATTAATTCATACATATATGTGTGTGTAGATATATGTATATATATATATATATATATATATATATATGTGTGTGTGTGTGTAGATATATGTGTGTGTATATATGTATATATATCACTGGCGCCCGCTAACCGAAAAGTACCCAATTTTCTATCTTGACTTTGTAACTGATTTGTAATATTTTAAAAATTGTCTATTTATTGTACTTGGGTCTAGGACATAATAACCACTCAAAATAACTTATCAAAAGATTTATTTTCATAATATATTTGTACACTTAAGTTAGCTAAAATGTTAAATTGAACTACGTAGAATTACTAAGTTGTGTAAATCAGTTACTTTTAATTTTATAAACAAAGCACATCACTCACTTCTAACTAAATGTATCCAGATTTCATTCAATTTATTACAGTATTTCTTTCAAAATCATTTTTAAAACTGTTTATCGTCTGCTTCTTTTATTTTTTTTTTTTTTCTAAAGATCATTTGACTCTTTTCGATTTGGAAGTACAAATTCAATCAAATATGCCAGAATATTTCCATTACAGTAGGCTAGACATTTGTTGTTAGGTTTTTTTTCTCTGCACAAGTTCAATACCATCATATTAATTCTAGCTTCACGAATTATGAAAAGTATATCGAAACATTTAATGCAAACCACTTCTGTTGAAATGTAAAAATAATTATCACAAGGTAATTTTCGTAGCTAAAATTTCTTCTTTTCATTATCAGTAGCGAATTTGAAGACTTAGATTAGAAACTAGGAGCACAACATTTTCTTCTCTTTATTTTATAGATATAATCTACACTTTCTTTAATAATTATAATCAATAATTATTGATAGCATTATAATATAAATACACTGAAAAATATTATTAATTACTATATAAAACAATAAATAAAATCAAAATACTGTCGTAAACAATCCGTACAAACGAACAAAGTACATGAAAAATTTTAAGTTATTATGGATCACTGTTTTGACGTCAGCAGGTTGTGACGTCACCTGTAGCAGGCCCGGTGTAGGACACACAGCGACATCTCGGAGGCCCCGGTTAAATTGTAAACAATTAATAAACGGATAGTAAATAATAAATAGCATTTAAAATCTAAGGTACTTTTCGGTTAGCCGAGCGCCAGTGAAATGTATATATCTATATATACACATATATATATATGTATACATACACACATATATGTATGTGTATATATATATGTATATATACATGCATGCATATATAAATGTGTGTATGTATAGATATATGTATATATATGTATACATAGATATATAAATTTCACTGGCGCCCGGCTAACCGAAAAGTACCAAATCTAAAAAATGGAGAAGTGGTCCGTATAAAAATTAAGCGCTTGATATATGTAAATCTTTTTTTATTTTTTAATATTTCCGAATGCACAGATAAAAAGGTAAAAATCTCTTTTCCAAATGCCAAATAGAAAATATACAAAATAGAAAAATATCTGCTAAAAAATATATTTACATAATACTACATCTGCAAAAAAAATAAGATTTAGAAAAAGTAAGCCAAATCCTTCAGATCCCAACAATCACATCGAAAAACTTATCACCAAAAAAGAACTCGCCAAATCTTACGGCACAGGAGATGGATTTTTCCCTCTGAATGCAGAATATTAGTTTTTTTTCTTGTACGATGGGTGATTATAACTGTTTCATTTCACATACTACATACCGTTTGATATATTGGTACTTTTATGTTATCCTGGCGCAGTTGATAAATCGCCAAATATTGTTCCTATAACATTTTCATATTGAATTCATTTCATTTAAATATAAACCTTTCACTCATTTAATTTAAAATACATGCCTTTCATTAATCCCATTTAAAATGCTAAAAAGAGAAAAAAAAAGAAATAATGCCATAAATCGAAACCTTTTATTTAAACACCAAAGAATTTTTTTTTATTATTTACACATGAGAAATAAAAAAAGCTGCTATTGCTGAGATTTGCGCCAAATCTCTAATACCAAGTCTACTAAGTTATTGCGGGGTTTTTCTTTCAAAGATAAAAAATCCAGATTAATTTTCGATTTCTACTCAATTGAAATATATTTTATTGTGCTGAATATTAGTGCGTGCATATTTTTTTTGCTCCTTGTACTCCATGAACTTTTCAATACCGATTGTCTACGAAAATCTCGCGCCGGTGAAAATGACGTACCACAAAATTCCGTGACGTATGTACTTTAATTGTGCTTTTTTATCTATTTTTTTAATATAATTTCCAAACGGTTTAGCATTTATTCTTGGTAATAAATAGACGTCGTTGTCACCTTTATAGGTACCTGCTGTAAAAATTTGAACGAAATCCGTTAAATATTTTTTGAGTTATGCTTGACGAAAGGTTTTAATATCCATCGTAGCTATATATGGGGCAAAGTAATACTGCGCTGTGTATGAGTCTTCGTTGCACTCAGACAATTATTTACATTGATACTCGCTTTGTATTCTCAAACATTTGAAAAATTAGTTAAACTTCCCATATGACGTCAGATTTTCTTTTTAATTCTCTAATGACGTGATATTATTCTGTTTTGTCTACTTACACATACTCATACTCCTTGTATTATTGAGAAATCTTAGACATTTTCTGTTTTATTACGACTATGACGTCAATCAATTTTATTTCATATTAATCTTTTTTTTTCAATTGGTGAAAATTTTTATTTCATTTTCATTTTTCACGTGGAAATCGTCTGATAAAAAATTTATTATTGTAGAAAGAATTTCATTGTGGATTTTAAATCTTTGGCATCTGCTATAACGAAAAATGTTTGAATTTAATAGGAAAAGGTTGTTAAAATTTTGGTTTTTTTTATCTCTATTTATTAAAATAATACGATTTTTTCAAATTTTGATATGTTGAGCTCTTCACAGCTGGTCTTCATCTATATACACGAAGTTTCAACTCTGTAAGTTATATAGTTTTTGATTATGGCTCTGTGACGGACAGACAACGGAGCGGGAGTAATAGGGTTTCGTGAGATGAATGATACCCTAAAAATATTAAAATGCGAGCGAGAAATCTACCAAGAACCTTCCCATAGACTTAACATTAGCTTGCACGTTTTTTCGCATTACTGATGTTGTCTCTTAACTGCTGTAGCAAAAAATTATAGCATGGATACTGTGAACGGTCTCTGAAACCGCTTGATCGAAATATGAATAAAGGTACGTTTAAGTCATAGGATACTGCTTCTGTACTAAACTTTAAGTATAGGAATATTATAATTAAAATTAACTCATTCAGAAGTATCTAGCAGTAGTACTAGGTTTCCAAATGAATCAAAATTCCACTAGTTTCCATTGTTATACTGAAAATTACAAGTTAAACTATGAAAATAAAAAAAAAGAACATCGGTCTGTCAGATCGCTAGCATTTTAGAAGTTAATGAAAAATATAAATTAACGAAATCAAGTTTTTAAATAACGCCGACATTTAAATTCTTTGTCGGTGCGAATTTGCATTAGTGTAGTGTTTATGAGTTAAAAGCGTATTTACAAGATATTTATAACATTGTTAAAAACATATTTATAATATTTTTCTAGTTATTATAAAGTGACACATATTACACTTTTAAACTGACAAAATCGTGCAATTTTTGTAGTAATTCTATTTAAGGGGTCCTGTTTAATACAAAGAGAGTCTCAGTGCATGATATTCTTTTGCCACATCTTTTTTTTTTTACACTTTACCAAACAACTGAAGATTTTCTGTGTCTTGGAATTCATATAGGGAAAAGTAAATACTCCTTTACATAAATATTGCTTTTGTTTTTAATCTTATCCTAATCTAAAAGTAGAAAATGTTTATTATAATGAGTAAAAGGTGAAAATTAAATTAAAATATCAGATTTAAGAAAAATGTAAACAAAACTTTTTGACCCCAAAACTAGGGAATAACTCAGATGTATCATGCTGTAATCAAATTCGGCATTTAAGTTACCGAATTTTATTTACTGAATGTTATAGTGTTTGTAAAATAATCTTATTTAATCGCATTAACATAAATGCAATTACCTGGTGTGTATAACTTCGGTTTATCATATACGGGGCTACATAAGGGAATTCGTAAGTATTACAGACTATGGGATTGAATTGCTTAAGGGTAGTTTTTAACTGTGTTAAACATTTTCACGCTTAACTATATTTAGTAGACTAATACAAGTTTGTGAAAAATAAATAATTTCATTTACAGGGCTACGCAATGAACAAAATACATTGTCGTTTACGATTCGCGATTGCTGGAAGTGAGATTTAAGTTGCCTTATGCGTTTTTAATTAAACACAATATTTTGTTAAATGTCATTTTAATACAATATATGAAAATACAATATAAACTTACCTCAGTTAATTTCCTAAAATTGTCTCCGCATTTAGGACACTCAGTTCGTCGCTAATAGGTCTCTGAAGAAAATAAGACATCAAAATGCGTAGCATATTTTCGAACACTCATTTGAAAAATATGCGGCTTTTCCAGAGCTTACACTTCAGATAAATGAAAGAGACATTGTAGCCCTTGAGGCCTCCATAAGGTTTTTTGATCTTCAAAGTTAAAAAAGGGAAACCGTGAATCATTTTCCGGATTTTTCGTCACTTTTAGGGAATATGGGGGCGCTGCATAATGAAAAATGTGTTTTGTAATGGGAAATGTTTAAAAAAAAACGTTTTAAACGCAGAAAAATGTTTCGCGTTTTGTTCCTGAAATTTGGCTGTTTCATTTTATAGCATTTATATACGATTCTTGCGTTAAGATATTAAGTACAAGAATATTGTCGCACTTAGGGGTCTTTGCATTTAGGCACAATGACCTTAACCTCTGTAATTAGGAGTCTCGTTCATTTACTCGATTAATTATAAATACCTAAATGGTTCTGCTTGAAAACAACACCGCTGCAAACATATAAATATGGTGAATAAATTTTATCACGGGATTTTTTAAAAAACTTTCATAAGTTTAAAATTTATGTGTCATAAATGATTTTTTTTTGTCACACAAATTGATCACCTTCTTAAAATGTAATAAGTCTTTTAAACTAAAAATTCCAGGAACTGCGTGAACTGCAGTCCTCAAATTTAAGGAAGTCCTCTAAGTATAAATTGTTGGAAATTATGATCCCCCTGAAACTATAATATTGAGAAATAAACAATCCATTAATGAAAATAGATGATTTAAGGACGATTGCATAATCAAGGAAAAACAATCTTTTTCATCTTTCTTTCACCGACTGAAAGCAATATCACAATTACACACTGAAGTGTAACAAATTAGAAGATTTATTCGGAATACCAATAATGAACTAAAACAACTTTAGTAAAGAACTCTTATAGTGAAGATAATGATTATTATATAATGATCGGATTTTTCACATCCATTTTAAGAATACCGATTTTCCTCTGTAAGCGTAACACTCTAACTTTGTAACTCGCAATGTTAAGATATACTCTGTAATAAGCCCTAAGACAATAAATAAAATAATATTTCAAACGTTAATATATTTTATAATGTAATAGTAGGGCCCTCCGTGGCCGAGTGCTTAAGACACCACCTCTAATCGCTTGGGAGCGCAGGAGTCAGGGCGACCAACTCCCGTCACCTCCATTTCACACTCATTGTGAAGGTCGGGGCTGTAATTCTTCAGTGATGCAATCTCCTTGTGTCTATCACGTCCTCAACAAGGACATTTATGTAATTGTCAAAGTCATGTATATATTTCTGTGAATAAAAATATATGGATCATTCGAGACAACAGTCTGTGTAGCTATAAGTTTCAAAGCAACACTCGTTCAAATATTGAAATGTTCAAATGTAATAGTACCTAATTTATATCTACCCTATATATATAAAATCCTAATGAAACGAATTTGTGAAACGATTTTATGAAACAAATGTATGAAACGATTTTATGAAACGATTTTATTAAACGACTGATTATGTTTCAGGGCTATTTTTAATAAAATATTAAACGATTGATGGTGAAATTAATACCAATTGTCCATAAAAATCCGCGGATGTCAAAACTGGTAATATAATTGTCTGAGTGCAACGAAGACTCATACACAGCGCAGTATTACTTTGCCCCATATATAGCTACGATGGATATTAAAACCTTTCGTCAAGCATAGCTCAAAAAATATTTAACGGATTTCGTTCAAATTTTTACAGTAGGTACCTATAAAGGTGACAACGTCGTCTATTTATTACCAAGAATAAGTGTCAAACCTTTTGGAAGTTATATTAAAAAAATAGATAAAAAAGCACAATTAAAGTACATACGTCACTAAATTTTGTGCGTACGTCATTTTCACCGGCTGGAGATATTCGTAGACAATCGGAATTGAAAAGTTCATGGAATACATGGAGCAAAAAAATATGCAAGCACTAATATTCAGCACAATAAAATATATTTCAATTTAATAAAAATGGAAAGTTAATCTGGAATTTTTTCTGTTTGAAAAGTATTAGAGATTAGTAAGAGTAGTATTAGTATTAGAGATTTGGCGTAAATCACACCATTAGCAGCTTTTTTATTTCGCGTGTGTATGTTAGGAACAATTCTTTGATGTTTAAATAAAAGGTTTCGATTTGTGGCATTATTTCTTATTTTCTTTTCCTTTTTAGTATTTTAAATGGAATTAGTGAAAGGCGTGTATTTTAAATTAAATGAGTGAAAGACGTGTATTTTTAATGTATGTATTTCAAATGAAATCAGTGAAAGATTTATTTTTAAATGAAATGAATGCAATATGAAGATGTTATGAGAAAAATATTTGGCGATTTAGCAACTGCGCCAAGTTAACATAAAAGTACCAATACATATGTGGGTACTTCTCTATTATCCCGTCGACCACTTTTCATAACAAAAAACTATCGCCAAATAAACGGGAGAACGTTGTCATTGAAATATCAAAATACATAAATAAATAAAATATAAGAATTTAAGGACACAATTGTTATTTTAATGAATGAAATAACTAATAAATCAGTAAAACATAATTAAAAATACATGCAAATGTCGCGTTAAAAACCACTTGATGACGAAACAAACACGTATAATGCTTCTGATATCAAGTAAATGGGACTGCATTTTTGGCGTTTAATCTAACAGTTTGGCGATAGTTTTTTGTTATGAAAAGTGGTCGACGGGATAATAGAGCAGTACCTCTATGTGAAATGAAACAAGGCACAGATGTCATATACGCACCACGTTGGCGCGATTTTTCCCTCCACCAGCTTGGGGAAAACTTTGTTTTTGAATATTAGTTACAAATAGTGTGACAAATAGTACACGTGATTTTTTATTTCAATATAAAAATAAAATAACATAATAAATGAAACAGCTTCTATTATTTTAAAAAAGGAAATAAAAATAAATAAATAATAGTTTGATATAAATAAAGGCGCGGATGTCATATACGCACCACATTGGCGCGATTGCAACAAAATGGCAATTTTATGCCTCACATGGTAACCCGGTTATTTTGTTTCAATTGTTGTTTATTAACTTTTATTTTTTATTTTAATTCTATAAATTGTTTTTATTATATATATCAATATTTATTTATATCAAACTGTCATTTATTTATTTTTATTTCCCATTTTTGAATAATAGGAGCTATTTCATTTATTACGTTATTTTATTTTTATATTAAAATAAAAAATTACATGCTATTATTGTATGGTATTTGTAACTAATATTCATAAACAAAGTTTTCGCCAAATTGGCGGGGGAAAAATCGCGCCAATCTGGTGCGTATATGACATCTGTGCCTAAATTAATATTGATATACATATAAAAATAATCTATAGAATTAAAATAAAAAATAAAAGTAAACAAACACAACAAACAGTTTTCGCCAAAGGGGCGGGGGAAAAATCGCGCCAACGTGGTGAGTATATGGCATCTGTGCCGGGATTTTTACCCTTTTATCTGTGCTTTCGGAAATATAAAAAAATTTAAAAATTCTTATATCAGGTGTATAATGTTTTGCATTTTTATACGGACCACTTCTCCATTTTAAGATTTTAAATGCTATTTATATCAGATATTTCTGTCTTGAGATTCCCACAAGTTTTTTCCGGTAATTTTTTTAGTTCGCTTATTAATTGTTTACAATTTGCCCCCCTGGCAATAACAATTATTTATCACAAAAAATGGGTACTTCTCTATTATCCCGTCGACCACTTTTCATAACAAACAAGTCGTTGGGGGCCACCGTAATACTTACCCATCATGGATATGCATAATGTAAAATATTAAAACAAAAATGTGTAAACTACTTATAAAATGCATAGCAATTCAACTAAAATCGTGGCTTGATGACGTCATAACTTTATAGGCTCGATTAATGAATTGCTTGAAAGAGGTTTTTCCTTATAACTCCAAAAATAATAATCCTATTAACTAGTGGTTTATTGCATCTGATTAAGCGTCAAATTTCCAATTAAAATATATCTTTGAAGTGAAATTTGGATGAAATACAGGGTCATGAAAAATCGAAGAGTGTAGAAAATAGGATTACAAATATCTCAGCAACTAATTATCCGATCGACTTCATGCTTTATGCAAAATTTATGTTTTTTTATTGTCTTTTATATTCATTTCTTAAAATAAACAATTTCGAAAATTTTTATATACCTTTTATCAGAACGAATATTTCGAGAGTCCGAAAAAAATAGTTCCGGTTAATCGAGGTTATTGAAATGAAATAGGCTTCTTCCCATTATTACATACTAAGTACATACCAAATTGCAAGTGTCTATCTCAATTTTTTCGGGAGATAGAGCGTTTACAGACACACAGACACACAGACACAAAGACACACAGACGGACGGCAAAAATTTTTTTCTAAAAATATGTTTTTTGGAATCTCCAGTGTCTGAAACGTGTAAATCCGTCAAAATTTTTTTTTTCGATTTTCAAAACGATTACAAGACTTACCTTATACTACGTATGATGGGTAAGTAAAAACTATCGCCAAACTGTAACGCTAAATAAACGGGAGAACGTTGCCATTGAAATATCAAAATAAATAAAATATAAGAATTTAAGGACACAATTGTTACTTTAATGAATGAAATAACTAATAAATCAGTAAAACATAATGAAAAATACACGCAAATGTCGAATTAAAAACCACTTGATGGCATAACAAATACGTATAATGCTTCTGGCATCAAGTAAATGGGACTGTATTTTTGGCATTTAATCTTAGTTTGGCGATAGTTTTTTGTTATGAAAGTGGTCGACGGGATAATAGAGAAGTACCCAAAAATGGCTTAGTTTTGTTAAATTTGTTTGTTATGTATTTTCATTTCTTATTAAAATATCGAAAATGGCAATAAAATTTTATTTTAGCACCGTACTTAATTTTTTAAAATGGCTCAAAAACATGGTTTAATAAACGTATATTTGTAAATATTTTAAAAAACATGTTTTTCCGCTCTCTAGAAAAATTTGTAAGATTCTACAACTGCCTTTGGCACCAACCAGTACATGATACGGAACTTTTCCCTATTCAGATACACAGAAGAGGTTGGTCACAAACAAGAGTAATGCTAGCAACAATATTGTTTTAACTCTATAAGAGTTAGAAACAATAATGATATTAAATTCCCCGATTAGCTTAGGGCCCGATTACGGAACTTTCTCCTAGAAAAAAAAAACTGTAGAAGTCTTTTACATTTGTTTCGAATGAAGCTCGATCAACAAAGTATTAATTGATAATACAAACAACACTAATATTAACATGGGGGCAAAAGTTTGAATTTAAGTGTATATATTTGGAACCCTCCCCCCCCCCCCCCACCAACCACCCACCAAAAAAAGAAAAAGAAAGTTACAGAAATGAATTTAAAATGGCGTGAAGCCACCCTTTCTGACATAAGAAATTGGCTGCGAATCCGATTACGAAACTTTCACTTAACTTAATAACATGTATCTAATAGCCCTGAGGACAATTCCCCTTCCCAGTTATACGGACCTTGGGGCTTTTTTAAAAAGCTTGACGCAGTTCGGGTTGAAGAAGTTGAGATTTACTGTCAAATGACATAAACTACTATGAAAATAAAACTGGTGAATTATTATGCTGGTTTATGTATGTATTTAAAAAAATTGCATCTGATTACACTCTTTAGATAAATTACTCCTGTTTGCATTTAATAGCAGATAAACGGCTTCCGTTTACTAAATTGTTTAAATATTGGGAAGAGTTGGCGAGAGATAGATAGACGTGTAAACAAACGGGTAGACAGACGGGTAGAGAGACGGATAGCGACAGAGATAAGCTAACGGGTAGCGAAACGAATAGACAGACGGGTAGCGAGGCAGGTGCAAAAAAGGGTTGACAGAGGGGTAGTGAGATGGGTAGGGAGACGGGTAGCGTGGTGGATAGAGAGACGAGTACAGAGACGACTTGACAGACGGGTAGAGAGAGGGGTATATAGACAGACAGACGTGTTGATAGACGAGTAGTGTAACGGGAAGCGAGACAGGTAGAGACACGATTAAAGAGTCGGGTAGAAAGACAGACGGATACTGAGACGGGTATACAGAAGAGTAGAGAGACAGTAGACAGATGAGTTCGGAGAGAGACACAGCTAAGACATACGAGTAGTTAGACTGGTAGACACGTTTGTAGCAAAGCATGTTATCAATGTGGTTTGAAGTATACGAGTTTCTATAAATAGTTATACAAATAAACAAAGGAATTTTTTTTAATTCAAATATTAAATATTTGATTTAATATTTCAATATTTAATATTTTATTTTTTAATATTTTATTTAGATATTTGTCACAAAGAAAATGTTGCAAAAATTAAATTAAATTTGCGTTAAACTACGCTTGCTAAAATACGCTATTGGCTGCAAATCTGATTATGTGACTTTAAAAATATCGTTTTAAAAGATCCGGCGGTTTTTTTTTTTTTTAAGTTTTGAGCAATTCCCGCTTAAGAAAATGAGATTATTTGCCAAATGTTATAAAAAAATGCATATGAAAACATAACAGTATATGAATTTATATATGATATTTTGTAATTATATCATTTAATTTGCTATTTTTCATATGTTGTATCTTTATCTATCTCTTGTCTATCATATGCTGTATATTCACTTAGATTCTTGTTGATATCTTCTTTATATCGTAATTGTTAACTTTATGTTCTCAGCAATATCACTCAGACTAATCCCTTTGAGGGAAGTCCTAGTTTTGAAATTGGATTTAGTTTTCGAGATATTAATTTTTTTCTAATTTTAATGACATTTCTGTAATGATGGCAACTAATTACTCAGGTTTTTGGTGACAAAAAAGGGAAAAAAATTGAAAAGGATCCCGATAGGGATTATTGATTTCTTTTTATTCGTCATTTTCAAATTGAAATTGAATTTATCTTTTATTTCAATCGCTAATGAAGACAATATTGTGATTAAATTATGTTTTTTATGGAAAATTTGAAAAAAAAAATCACATTTCTATCGTCAGGATTCAATCGTCTGTCAGCATTTAATTTAATTTATAAACTGAAAATATGTTGAATAAATTTGTCCAAATGACGTCATTTATGCAAACGCAAAAGAAAAGAGGAAAAAGGAATCAATAGTAATTATTATTTATTAATATCATATTGTTATTTTTTTGTAAAATTTAATTAAACGAATTTATAAAATCACTAATTCGAATATTTCAAACGAATATATAAAATAATAATTGCCCAACTGAACGGAAGGAGAATAAAATATCCTGCTTGGTTTTCTATCCTGCTTGGTTTTTTCCGCCAAGGCTTTTAAAAAAGCGTCAAGTCCCCTATAATAGAAAAGCACCAAAAATTCATTGGGTTTGTTTTCATAACTTTTGGCCACAAATCTATGTATATTAACGAATCTATCCCTTTTTGAAGCTCGAATTACGCCAAACCTAAAAGCAAAGGATTATATACTGGAAAAGTACCCGATTTTCTTATGGACAATATTCAAGTAACATAACATGGTGTAAAATTATCGCGGATAGCAAATTTTTTTAATATCTCATCAATTGATGCCGAATAAATGCAGGCATGCATGCACAAAATATTTAATTAATTTTGTACGATAAATAATTATTAGAAAATTCGTATATACATATTAATTAAAATAAATAATTTACATATTTAAAATAACATGGAAATATGCATGATGGTGCACTAAAATAGAGAAAAAATTAAAACCTGTTACTGAAAATGTCTATAACATAGTACTTTTCAATACCGTGGATCTTAATGTTATTCACAAGCAGATGGAATTTTTCGCATCCTTAAACGCAAAGGAAGAATAGAATACAGATCGTTGTTATAACAGTCAGAGAGGTAGCCACAATTTAAACCTAACCATTTTATACAAGCTGATTTTCAAGTTGTAATTGATTTTACATATCAATCCCGAAAACAGTCGCCAGTTGTCGCAACAGCTGTGTATGAGACCATGATAATAAAAAAAGGCCCAATTAAAACGTTAAAAGCATGGCAACCCAATTACAGATTTACCAATATTTTAAAAATAAAGCACATGTTTTTATGTCATGTTTTTAGAGGCCTCGAAGTCGGAGCGGGGGTTGGCGAGCGTAGCTCGCAAGGGGTAGGCCCCCTAGTTACATATATTTTTACAGAAAAAGAGCTGGAACTTATTTAGAAAATGTGTAATGTTAATAAATACGTATGTGTGACAAGAAAAGGATATACTGATTACTACATGTCTCAAATTGGATTATCTGTTGGATTAATCGTCGATATCCTACACCTGGATAATAGAAGGGAAGCGATTTATATTACTTTTATTATTTACCCATCATACAGGGTAAGTCTTGTAATCATTTGGAACTCGAAAAAACAATTTTGACGGATTTACACGTTTCAGACACTATGGAGATTCCGAAAAACATATTTTTAGAAAAATAAAATTGCCATCCATCTGTCTGTGTGACTGTGTGTGTGTCTGTAAATGCCTTATCTCCCGAACAAATTGAGATAGAGACTTGAAATTTGGTGTGCACTTAGTATGTAATCATGGGAAGAAGCTTGTTGAATTTCAGTAACCTCGATGATCCGGAACTATTTTTTCGGACTCTCGAAATATTCGTTCTGATAAAAGGTATATAAAAATTTTCGAAATTTATTTTAAGGAGTGAATATAAAAGACAATAAAACAAACATAATTTTTGCATGAAGAATGAAGCCGGTCGCATAATGAGTTGCTGAGATATTTGTAATCATATTTTCCACACTTTTCGATCTTTCATGACCCTGTATTTCATTCAAATTTCAATTCAAAGCTATATTTAATAGGAAATGAGACGCTTTATCCTACGCAGTAAATTGTTAGTTAATATGATTATCAATTTTGGATTTATAAGGCTGTTTCTTTTACGCAATTCAGTAATAGAGCATTTTAAGTTTTTGACGTCATCAAGCCACGATTTTATTCAAATTGCAAAGCATTTTATAAATTGTTTACACATGTTTTATTTTCAAACTTTACATTATGCATATCCATGATGGGTAACTATTACGGCGCCCCCCTCCCCCCCCCAACGACTAGTTTACTTAATGACTGTTTTATTAACGAGTTTTAAAAGTACATTTTACTCCAAAATAAACTTAACTACGAGGGCATTTTGAAAAGTAAAGATACACCGTACGCCGGAGGAAAAGAAAAGTTTTGGCAAGCAAGTTGGCAACACAGGTGTTAAACTTGAACCGTTAGCTTTCTGCTCGCGGTCGTTCGGCATTTCAACGTTGATTCTGGTTGGAGTAGATCGTGTTTAAAATGGTACCGCCGATCAGAATCCCGCCAAATGCGAAGTGCGCTCCGTCATACGTTTTCTTCATGCAAGAGGTCAGCGACCAGCGGATATTCACAAAGAAATCGTTTCTGTTTATGGGAACATTATGAATCGACAAAATGTAACGAAATGGTGTCGTCATTTCTCTGAAGGTAGGACCGATGTTCATGACGAACAAAGAACAGGTCGGCCATCTGTGATCTTTGATACCCTTCTTCAGAGAACGGAGGAAGCAATTCGTGCGAATAGACGTCTCAAATTGAAAGAATTGCATCAGATCATACCGGAAGTGATGAGATCAAAGATGAAGTTGAAATGTGGTTCCGACAACAGGCGGAAACCTTCTATGACTGTGGGAAACAAAAGCTTGTGCCCCGACTTAACAAATGTTTGGATAACGGGGGTGATATTGTCGAAAAATAATAAATAATCCAGTTAATAAGATGTAACATACGTTTTCTAAATAAATGTTTTTTTTTAAGGAATGCGAGCCATTGTATCTTTACTTTTCGAAATGCCCTCGTATTTAAATAGAAATTAGTTCAATAAGACAAGTTCGTTAATAATTTACCAGAATAAAAAATCATATTCAAGAAAATTTATTCTAATAATTTTAAAAGGGAATTTATTACCTACGTTCTAATTTTAACAGACTTTTTACGAAAAATGTTATACAGTTTGTTTGTATGTTTTTTTTCTATGGATGTCCACATAGTGTTTTCCAAAAATTACTGATGGATTTTGAAAGTCAATAAAAAAAAGCTGAAAGCGATAGAAATGTATTGTTTGCGGCCTTATGTTTGGAAAACCAAGGAATTTTATCCTACCAATATCCAAATTTAGTTTACATTTTCGCCAAAAGATGGCACTGCAGGTGTGCGAGAGCTACAGAGAAATGGAAACCGTCACATCTTCATTCGGTATTTTGATACGCAATCTGTTAGTGAGTGCTTTTGAAAGAGCATACACTATTGAAAATGGTTTATTCTTTGGTACATCGCATATTTCTTGTTTTGGAGTATCACTGCTATTTTTCAGCGCCAACTTTTGGCGAAAATATTAACTAAATTTTCAAATTGTTGGGATAAAATTCCCTGGTTTCCCAAACATAAGGCTGCAAAAGATACATTTCTAACGCGTTCCAATTTTTAACACTTTCCAACCTATTTGAAAAGTGTTTATGACTTCGGTTTGTCTGCCGTCTGTCCGTGCTCTAACTCCCGATAATGTACTCGGATTGCCCTGAAATTTTTGTATGTTATTGCCGTTTACTACAGAATGTTCCCTATTGAAAACGAAGTGTGTAGAACTTATAGTTTTTTAAAGGGACAGTCAAAAGTATTCCGTTACATTACAGTCAGTGAGAAAAAATCGTTTTAGTGCATTTTGATGATGCTGCATCATTTGAAACATGATGAAATTGATATATAATTATGAAGCGCATTAAAACATGTTTTTTGTAGAATGTGGGGTACAAAGCATTTATTATTCATTATAATTCTATTACACATTGGTCTACGGGGAAAATTCGTTTGCAGTGTGATTTAATTATGTTTCACTTTTTCAAACATAATGAAAATTATATGCATTACTGAGGTGCACTATAAATTGCTCGCTTAAAAGAATGGTGTGCATTGCGTTTATCATTCATTTACAGGTTCAAATAAAAGAATTCTGTTACACATTGTTCTAGGGGAAAAATCGTTTGCAGTGTCATTTAATAATGATGTTTCACTATTTTAAAGATAATGAAAATAATATGCATTACTCAGGAGCACTATACACTGTTAAAAATTTGCAGCAAACTGTCCAGTCATTCGACCGTTTTTATAGAAAACGGTTACATGACCATAATTTAACTCTATTCTTACCATATTATTGTCCATATTATGGTCAGAATAGAGTTAAATTAAGGTTATATAGCCATTTTTTTATAAAAACGGTCAAATGACTGGACAGTTTGCTGCAAATTTTTAACAGTGTAAATTTGCTCGCTTAAAAGTTTGGTGTGCATTGCGTTTATCGTTCATTTACAGGGACACACAAAAGATATAGATTATAGTGTACGTGCGATAATTACAGTCTATGTGTGGTAAGTGCGTTTTCAAGTTTGGTTTGCGATTTTAAGTTAAAAAAAATTGTGCATATTACGTGGTCTGTATAAATTCGCATTATCATATACAGGGCTACACAAAGGAATTCGGAAGTATTACAGACTATGGGAGTGAATTGCTTAAGGGTAGTTTTTAATTGTGCTAAGCATTTTCCCGCTTAACTATATTTAGTAGATTAATACAAGTTTGTAGAATAAGTCCATATACAGGGCTACGCAATGAACAAAATATATTGTCGTTTACGATTGACAATTGCTGGAAGTGAGTTTTAAGTTGCCTTATGTGCTTTTTATCTGTATTAAATTTTAGCTTAATATGTGATGTGTAGCAAAGTGTTTAGATAACATACACGGCTATACAAAACATTTCGAGGGCATTTCCATCGACTGGCGAAAATTACTAAATGTGAATTTTTTAACTGAACTAAATTTTCTCATGCTATGATTTATATATCCAAATCTGCAGATCATATACAGGGATGCACAAAATAATTCGACTACATTTTTTACAGTGGAAGGTAATTTCGAAAAATGTATTATTCAATGTGGTATATGTTTTCTAAACTGTTTATTTACATACATTCTTTTACCTTATTTAACGGCGAAGTTTCGTTACAGTTTTCTGTATGTGTTGGAAAGTGTTTAATAATCTATGCTTGATGCATAATTTTTCATTTTGTTTTTCATTGACTTTAAAAATCCATCAGTCATTTTTTTGGGACACACTATATAAGGTTTGAAAGGATAGTACGGATATCATACATGTTTATTGGAAAGTTCTGTTTTTACAGATGGTCCCGTTTCAATATCACTAGGATATAAAAATACTTTCCTGTCAGTCTGTTTTAATATCTTTTTTATACAGGGTGTCCATAAAAAAACTCTGGGGTTTTAAAAAATCATATCGACTTAACGTTATGAGTTATGTCAGGTCAGTTAATTTAGAAAAAAAATGAGTAGCTCAACAAATTTTATCTAAATTTCAGTTTGTTTTTTTCTACACTAGGTAGCGCTGCGCGTCACTGACCAGCAGTAACGTAGCAGACGCTCATTTCATTATTCCATTCAGTTAATGCAGTGCGATGGCGGCGCCACAACAAAAGGGTCAATGTGCTATCTGGCTTGTAGAAACTGGACCTGTTACCATTGTACAGCGGAAATTTTGGCGTGAGTATCGTGGTAATGCACCTACGGAAAAACCATTCGTCAGTGGCTACGTGCGTTTAAAGAAACGGAAGGTTTGTTAAAACAAACGTCGCCTGGTATGCCACGAGTGTCAGATGAGAAAGTCTATAGAATCCGTATTTCATGCGAACGAAGTCCAAAAAATGTTTGGGACGACGCAGTCGAAGAGATTGAATACCGTTTGGATATGTGCCCTGCCAGAAACGGGGCACACATTGAAATCTTTAAATGGTAAAAATCGTCATAAATTTTAATACAATTTAGAAAACTAGAATAAGAAAAAGACATTAAAAATTTCATGACAATTTCAAATTCTATCTTATATTCTTATTATTATATTCTTTCAAATTCTATCTAGTAATACATATATATATACTTATCATTTCTATATAAATTTTAATACAATTTAGAAAACTAGAATAAGAAAAAGACATTAAAAATTTCATGACAATTTCAAATTACTGAATTTTCATGTGAAAAGGTTAGAATATTATTATTATTATTTTAATATTTGGCTATTAAACTTTAAAAGATAAACAATCATAAAAAACTGGTCATTCATGGACTATATAAAATAAAAATGTATTGCACTTTTATTTTATTTATTTATTTATTTATTATATTACTTGGATGAAAATTAATATTCATAAAATTAAAATGATGCAAAAATGTTTTTTTTGGTTTATCAATAATGATTTAATGAATAGACATCTTATACTGGTAACATACTTAACAATAATTTATTTTAAAACCATTGTGAAAAAAAAGAAAGAAAAAAACTAACATTAGACATACATACACATAAAAGATTATTTAAGCACCAATTCAAATTTTATTCTGTTAAAAAAATGCTTTTTAGAAATTTATTTAAATTATAAAGTGTTTTTGCGTGAAAATAAGTGCTAATTAATAATCATTTAGGTACACTTTTCAAGAAAAGTATAAGTTCAAATTACCTTGTTTTTTTTGTTTTTTTTTTCAAAACACAAATACTTGACATAGTGAATTAATTAGTTTTTTTTAATCATATACTTTTAAAATTTATATGAAATATGATTATTCAAAAATGGCATTGGATATAAATTTTAAATATATATAATTGAAAAAATAAACAAATTAATTCACTATGTCAAACATTGTGTTTCTCAAATTTTTGAAAAAAAAAATCAAGTAATTGAATTTATAATTTTCTTGAAAAGTGTAAATAAATGATTATTAGTACTTTATTTCACACAAAAACACTTTATCATTTAAATAAACTCCTAAAAAATATTTTCTTTTATAGAATAAATTTTGATTTATGCCTAAATAATCTTTATTGGGCGACAGTGGCTGGGTTTTGGCTAGCTTACATTTATAATACCCATAAAAAGCATTTTTGTGGGCAGTTTTGGGCTGGATTTAATTCTTGAAAACCACAAATGGCGTTGCTACGGCAAGTTTCTCGCTAGCTTTTATTCATTATGATTTTTAATGGCCTAGCTATGGCTTAGTTTCCATTAATAATTGTCATTTGATAGGCAATCTACCATTTATGATTAACCGTTAGTGGCCTAATTATGGGGATCTTATTGTATTTCTGGCCAATTCTGTTGCGGGCTTATTGTGGCCGGCGTGACAGTTTTTTAAGTTGCCATTACGGCCAATGATAGCGGCCCTCCATCTGACAGTTTGGGCCAAAGCTGACGTAGCCATCAGTGGCCCGAAAGTTCTGTGTTCGTTGGGTGCATTTGAAAGTAGATTTTTTCCCCTGCATAACGGTGTAAAAATTAAAAATGTGCGATGTTTAGAAATTAAAAAAAATTACAGCAGCAAAAATCGTAAAACCAAAATTTCATCGTCAAGTGTTGCCATTCGCAAAATGACGTCAGCGTTACGCACAGACACATTTGTCCTTTATAATATAGATATTGGGGCCCTCCGCGGCCGAGTGGTTAAGGCACCCCTCCGCTAATCACTTGAGAGCGTAGTAGTTAGGGCGACGGATGCAACTCCCGTCAACTTCATTGCACACTCATTGTGGAGGTTCGGGTTGTAATTCTTCAGTGAAGTAATTTCCTTGTGTTTATCCCGTCCCCATCAAGAAGATTTATGTAATTTTTGAAGTCGTGTATATGTTTCTGTGAATAAAAATATATGGATCATTCGAGACAACAGCCTGTGTAGCTATATGTCTCAAAGCAACACTCCTTCAAATGTTCAAACAAAATATTGTACGATGCATTAATAGAATTATTTTATATTGGTTTACATATGTTTAGTGGAGGCTTGTTAGGGGGTTTACAATCATTTTACTACCAGTATACTATTTGGATATATAAAGTTGATCTTATCTAATCGCGGAATGTTCTACGATTAATCAAGGAGAAATTTAGTTTATTAAAATACTGGTAGTAAAGTGATTGTGAACCCCCTGACAAACCGCTACTGCAGCTGTTACATTGTTTTTAAAATTATAAATGAATTTGTTATTTGAAATTTTACTTGTTAAGAATATTTATTTCGTTTTTATTTGCTTAAACAACGTACCACAAGAAATTAATTGGTTGTACTTTAACAAAAGTATTCATATTCGAATTCAAAGATTCGTAGAAATTGTTTTTTAAGTACATATTATTTAATTTGATCCATTTCAAAGAAATGTTACATTTCGACTTTAAACAGAAATACGTGGACAGTTTATTATGTAAGGAAACTTTTATTTTACATATATCATCAACTATTCAATCATTACATATATCAACAACTTATGAAGTATTGTTAAATAATCCTACAAAACGTAAAATAAGTACAAAATAAGAGCATTATTCCTTATTGTCGAAATTAAAAAGTTTACATTTTACAGTTTATTATGTAAGGAAACTTTTATTTTACATATATTATCAACTATCAATCATTACATATACACTCTGACGCAAAAGTTTAGACAATGACGTCATTCAGCTTTAAAATGTAGAATTATGACGTCAGAATTACAAAAATCTGTAAATATATTCAAAAACTGATTTAAAATGCTATGTACAAAAGACAGTCGTTTTATTTGCTATAATACTAATTTTTTTCATAAAAATTCAAATGTGCTTGTCGCAAAAGTTTAGACACTATTCTAAATTTCTTTGAATATTCGCTGGCATATGCAAATTTAGACTCGATGATGTCACAAATTTGGAGTACTTAAGTTCTGCAAACGATTGCGCTTCATAGTCGACATGCCGAGAGCTAAAGAAATTCAAGTGAATGAGGTTTCAAGGATTTGGCAGTTGAAAGGTGAAGGGAAGAGCGTTTCTGAAATTTCTGCTATTATTAATAGGTCAAAAAAATCTATTTATCGAGTTTTATCGAGTGGTTCCGAATATAAAGCAAAATGTCGGTCTGGGAGGCCACGTGTGACAAATGTACGAGAGGATCGCCTGATACAAAGACTAGCGAGTACTCAACAAATGAGCGTACGTGGAGTTCAAAGCTCATCGGGACTCTCTGTATCAAAGGATACGATTCGTAGACGAATTTTGGAAAAAGGAACAATCGTTTATAGCAAAATGCAGAAGAAACCAGCTCTGAAGCCACATCATAAGTTACAAAGAATGATGTGGGCTCGAAAGCATATGTCATATGGAGAGAAATGGCAGTCAGTCATATTTAGCGATGAAAAAAAGTGGAATCTGGATGGTCCAGATGGTTGTTTATCGTATTGGCATGACTTGCGGAAGGAACCTCGACGTTTTTTTAGTCGCAGACAAGGAGGGGGCTCGGTGATGGTTTGGGCAGCCTTTTGCTATAATGGACAAGTATCTCTGACCTTCACCAGTGGTCGTCAAACTTCACAGCATTATACACAGACATTAGAAGAAAACCTACTGCCATTTGCTGAGCTTCTAGGGGGTCCTCAGTGGGAATTTCAGCAGGACAATGCTTCAATTCACACTGCAAAACATTCAAAATCTTGGTTTAATTCCCATAATATAAGAGTTCTCGACTGGCCAGCATGTAGCCCAGATCTTAACCCTATAGAAAACCTTTGGAGCATCATGTGTCGCAAAGTTTATAGCAACGCTAGACAATACTCTTCTGTACAGGAACTTAAGACATCTATTGAGGATGCATGGTACGATATCGATCCACAAACTATGCAAGATTTAGTTTCTTCCATGCAATCTCGTGTATATGACGTAATACATAAGCATGGATGCGCAACCAGGTTTTAAAAATTGTTTATTTCGATTTTATTTAATTTGTGTTTAAACTTATGAGACAGCAGTTTATTTTTGTTACCATTTAATTTATTGCAATATGCACAATTCCACTTTTCTTTGTTATAAATATTGTTTATATGTACAGCACATTAATTTCAAGCAGTGATTTGAAAATTGAATAAATATTTTTCAAAGTATGTAAGAATTTCTTCATTGTCTAAACTTTTGCGTCATAGTGTATCAACAACTTATGAAGTATTGTTAAATAATCCTACAAAACGTAAAATAAGTACAAAATAAGAGCATTATTCCTTATTGTCGAAATTAAAAATAACAGACCTTTGTTACGAACGTGTCGATATAATTCGAATTTACAAGATTTTTAACAAAGTCGTTCAAGTATAAAAAAATTATATAGTGTAAAAATTTAAAAGTTTAAGCATTTATAACAGTAATTCAATAATTTCTCGGAGGGTTTCGAAAAGTACTTTTATCCAAAATAAAATAATACCACAATGTTGAACAATATAAAAATATGAATTTTATTCAAACGAATAAACGAGTAAAATGAAACCAAATGCATCAGATGAAAGAAAATTTTGAAATACATCAAATAGCAGACTGTATTTATTTTGCTTTATTTTTAAAATGTATTTCTATCATTTGTTAACTTCGCTTCGGTTCGTAATAACTTATGATTCTCGTTATACATTTCGTTTATGAATTACATAAGGATTTGAAAAATGTATTCTAAAATAATATTTCACAAATATATTGTAGAACCACTGCGAAATATTACAAAAGATTGACATCTTAAATTAAAAAATAAATAACTGAAATGTTTAATCAAACATTTATGAAATGTCATCAGGTCACAAAATTATTTTGTGCCTGTAACGTACAACAGAACTAGTTGGATGTGTCAATTCCAAAACTTTCTTCTATCTAACACAGGTTTCGCATACATTAAAAAGAATCCGCACCAATTTATATCAAGGCCTAACTGAATCTAAAGTTTTATTAAAATCAGTGCATTTGTTCTTGAGATATGACTATTGCTAAAATCGCGTAAATCCAGCAAAATGCAGCATAGCAGCACCACCTGTTGGGATATTTAGACCAAAACCTAATCAACAACAATTTATGTCAACGTCTAACTGAATCTGAAGTTTGATGAAAATCCTTGCATTAGTTCTTGAGATACAGTTATCGTGTTATTAATGAAAAAGTTGCATATCAGCGCCACCCGTAGAGCTATTCACACCAAAACGTAAGCAGCATCTATTTATGTCAAGGTCTAACAGAATATGAAGTTTTATGACATTTCGTTTCATTCGTTCTTGAGATATAGCTATCGTAAAAATCATGAAAAAATTGGTATAGCAGCGCCACCTATTATGATATCTACACCAAAACGTAACCAGCGTCTGTTTATGTCAAGGTCTAACTGAATCTGAAGTTTGATGAAAATGAGTGCATTAGTTCTTGATATAGAGCGATTGCGGAAATCGCAAAAAATGCAGCATAGCAGCGTCACCTGTTGGGCGATTTTCACCAAAAACTAATCAGCACCAATTTATATCAGAGAGTAACTGAATATAAAGTTTTATTAAATTTCGTGCTTTAGTTCTTGAGATAGAGCGCCCACAAAATGTTTGTCACATACATACAGACAGACAGACAGACAGTCACAGACAGACATTTTCTGAAAACAGTCAAATCGTGTTCAGGACCTTCTAAAACGTATAAATCCGTTGAAAACCGGAAGTCTAAATTTTTCATGAATCCAATACTTTCTTCTTGAAAAGATACAAGAAAGTAAAAAGTCAGCAATATCGACATTTTAAGAGGCGAATATTGAAAATTATCAAATCTACAATTGAAAGTAGTTGACATTTGTATCACTAGATAATTTTTCAATAAAAGTTAGAAAATGAGTTATGCAAATAAATAAACGTTTAACTTTTAGACTATCAAGACGGGTTCATTGTATCCGAAATCAATTTTTGCGAACTTTTGCCATGAGGACAAAAAAAGGGAAATAAAAATTTATCTCCAATCGTTACAGTATAATGTTTCTTTTTATTTTGTATACATATTGTTGTATTATTCATTAGTATTCTCCTTACAAATCAGTAGATCATTTGAACTTTGGAAATTCTTTGTCTTTATATATGGGTCGAATGGACCCGATTCGTTATTCTTTTATAGTCTGTTTTGGCTATCGAAGGGTTAAAATTCAATACAATAAAATCCTTTTTGCCCCTGACATCTGAGCTGTGGCGTTGCCAGAGGTTCAGAGTTTCAAGATACCTTATCTATCTTATTCAGCCTTATCTAAGAGCGGAATATTAAAAAAGACGAAAATAACTTTACGAAATTTGTGGAATCCAGAGCATTAATCCATCCTGGCTATTCCATTGCTTTAGGGGAGAAAGGCCGAGCTTAGTTGTTTTATCAGAACTGCAGCAAAAGTTTAGCTCCACAGTCAGAATATAGATGATAGAAAAACATGTTAAAAATTCGTATGTAGAAGATTTGGAAAGATGAATATTGAATTTATAAAGACTAATGCTGACATAAAGTGGGCGGAAACAGCTTTAAAATTAAAACTATAAAAATCGTTGTTGCTATGAATGAAACGCGCCTTGTTCACGGTGCTTTTCGACAAGCGCTCAAGAGTTGTCGCATGAATTGTCTACCCCTTCATCCACAATGATCGATCTCGTGATCCGCAATTATCGATCTCGTGATCCGCAATTATCGATCTCGTGATCCGCAATCGTCCATTTCTTGATCCTGACTAGAGCCACATGGAGCGAAAGCTGTCACCTCAAGACCTGCCATCGCCCATATCTTGATCCGGACTAAATCCACGTGGAGCAAAATCTGTCATTTGAAGATCCACATCAACTCATTGATTCTGTTTTATCGGTTTGGTGAGAAATGTAGTTGAAAACGCATTCCTTTGTCAAATTTTGTTGTCGTAAGGGAGTGCATTTTATTCTAGCGTTATTATCGTGAGCAGATAACTTGTCATGTCCAGTTCCTGCTAACTTCTGCAGGTCATTCTTTTTTTACATTAACGAAAATGTACATTGATATATAAAAATTAATTTATTAAAGTATAATAACATCGTTCTCAATTGCACGAGTTTTTATTTAGTATTAAAAGTTAAATTTTTTTCTAGAATTGTTAATCCCTGTAAATTTTATTAGTATATGTATTTCTAAAAATATTTGATATACTAATTTCTAACAGCAATAACAGCTTAGCTACACAGTTTTTATGAAATTTTATTACAGCATATATTTAGCATATTTTGTGGGGTTATTTCTTTATATATGAAGAATGTTACACAGAAAATCAAAAGCAAATCTAGACAGCTTTAATCATTTGCACTCCACTGACACCTATACAGTGACATGCTAAGTTTAACCTGAAATGATTGATTGACACCAGAATTTTGGAATGAAACTTTTGCTTTTATTAAGTACGCGAATAAACGCTTTAATAATTTCCAAATAAATTTGTTTTTAAATTCAGGTGTCAATCAATCATTTCAGCATAAACTTAGTACGTCAAAGTATAGGTGTCAGTGGTGTGGAAAAGGTTAAATTATATTAAAGTGGAATCAGGAATGTATTTAGAACTTCCAGGCTTCCTATGAGTGCCGAAGCTTCCTTGCTGACACATTATTAACTTTCTGTTACTTCTGAAACAAAATGCAGATTACCATGAAAGAACTTTAAGCTGAAATAGACTTTCAATTATAAAAGTTACATATGTTTGTAGCGAATTGCTAAAATTTCGATTTTGCTTTATGTATAATCTGGCATAACTTAAATTTAAAGCGAAATATTTATGACATTTAAATTAATATTTTTTTTACTTATTTTCGAATATTTTAAAGCATATACAATACAAAATAAATTAATGATTTTATTTCATTCTCCTTTAATTATTCTTGATATGTGAAAAATATCGTTTGATAAAAATCCAATCATGTAAAAATAAATTCTAGTACAAAAAATCTATATGGAATGCTTCTAGTTTTCGGATTTTTTAACTGTTACTTTTGAATGAAATTCTGTAGCTTTCCAATAATTCTGGTTAAAGTGAAGACATTTATATAACTCATATGTCATACAGTTTTCTTTTACAATCTGCAAAAATATAATATTTTCAATAATTCGATAGACACCAGTTAAAACAAAAGTGTTTTTATCGGTGAATAAGATTTTAAAAAATCATTAGTTATTAGAAATTTTTTTTTCAAACTTTATAATCATTTGTCATTATTAAAGTGTCATTTTTCTTTTTTTAGGAAATACAGTAAATTGACCAGAGGAAATGAAACTGCGTTGAAATTATCAAAATATGTCAGTTTATTTTCCGTTAAATGTATATTTAGCTAATCATAGATAATATAGGATGTCCTTGAATGAAATGGACGTTTTTAAGTTCAATAACAAGTGGTGGCAGTGATTGAAGTTATTCTTGCAGGAGAGTCATATGTGAAGTCATGATTTTCTTTATTGACTTCATTGTTTTATTGCAAAATATTGTTGATAATGGGCGCTGCACTAGACTTTAGAAAATGAGAAATGTTTCCATTTATCTAATCATAGATAATATAGGATGTCCTTCAATGAATTGGACGTTTTTAAATTCAATAACAAGTAAGTGGTAACAGCGATTGAAGTTTTACTTGTAGGAGAGTCATGTGTGAAGTCATGATTTTCTTTATTACGCTTCATTGTTTTATTGCAAAATATTGTTATAGGGCATTGAACTAGACTAAAAAAAAGAGAAATGTTTACGGATCTACCAAAACTTAATGACAGTATATTATAACCTCTTCTGGGTAATTTTACAGTATAGTCTTGGTATTTTTATTAAAGATTGGCGTAATTCGGGCTTCAGAAAGTGCGATTTGCTGCAAAATTATATTAACAGCTGTGAAAACAAACGTGATGAAATTTTATGCTTGTTTATGTTTGTATATATATATATATATATATATATATATATATATATATATATATATATATATATACACACATTTTATTTATATATATATTGTTGTTGTTTTTTATACAATTTATTTCTGTTTTATGTAAAAATAGATAAACGGCTTCTTTATATTAAAAATATTGTATAAATATTAAAAGATGGGCTTGTGTAGCATATGAAACAGTGAATAGATTGCCAGAAAATATGTTGCTAAATTTCTTTCTTTCGCCAAGGCCATTTTCTATTTAGAAAAGCCCCCTTACTGGAAAAGTGCTATCCTCTGAGTTATCCACGATTTCAAAAAAGCGTTACTTTATCTTCAGAAGCTTCAGAAACTGGCAGATATCCGCGATTCTAAGTAGTATTTTGAAACAAAGTTTCTATTTATACGCGTTTCAAAAACAGAAAAAATCGAAATGTTTCCGATTAGTCTTTACAGTGCAATAGCTAGCTTTCTTAGAACGAAATAAAGGTTTTTAGGACGCTATCAATTCTTAAGTAATCAGTTTCATGTTAAACATGCTAAATTAACTGCATTAACAATAATAAAATTAAAACTTGCAATAATAACATTATTTTATTACTCTTGCATCTGTGAATAATGTTACGGGGAAAAAAATAGGAATTGATAATATCAGAAAAACAGATATTTTGTGCTGAGAAAACTGATTAATACACTTTTAACGGGCAGCACTTTTTATAACGGGCAGCAAAAAGAACTTTTGTTTCAGATATGCTTTTTTTAAATCTCGTAAATGTATTGGTTTCTGAGATTTATGTTGTGTTGTTGTGGCTTATCCTCCAACTGTCTGACGAAGTCAGACAAGATCCAATAGACCGTTAATCCTCAGAAAATCAAGAACCAGAAGGGGGAAAGCATATAAGTCCTTCTTTGGAAATACCCAAGCAGTCCAGGATGTGTTCTGCAGAGGCCTGTTGAGCTTGACATTTAGAGCAGACTTCAAAGATCTTTCTGCCCTCAAAGAACGAGAGACTTTTCGTGTGTCCACTTGCCAATCTTAAAATCGCCGTTCGAGAGGCTCTGTCACAGTTGATAGCGAAGGAAGAGCCCGGCGCTTTACCCGCGTACCAGTGGTGGCTGGGAGGGACCTTCCGCTCCTTTGAAATTTGAGATTTAACTCTAGATTGATGCTCTGAGTAGGTAAAGGTTGAAGAGGAAGATATAGATTGACAACAGCCCTCCTTGGAAAAGCGATCAGCTTGCTCATTACCATAAATGTCCACGTGGGATGGAATTCACTGAAAAGGAACATCGGGGATCTTTGAAATAATTTTAAGTTTAAGAAGGATGGAAATACTAGTTTTATCTCCAACTGTAATCCAATTGTGAAGGTGCGGATGAAGCTGCGTCTTTCTGAAAAAATCCAGAGATCTCCGAAGTCTCGCTCGGTAAGAACTGCCTCGAGGCCTTTATCAGTTGCAATAAGCTCGCTTTTAAAGACTGAAGAGAAATCAGGGTTACGGAGACTGATGACAAATTTTGCCCTGGTTTCTCAATGTAGATCCCACTACCAGCGTGGTCGTCCAATTTACTGCCATCCGTATATAATTTTATGGCTATATCAGGGATCTCATTTATAACTTCTAATGCCAACTGCCTGAGATGAAGGTCCTTCTTAGTGACCGGAGCAGAAAAGTCGAAGTGGAAGTGGACTGGGAAGATCCCTTTGAGGGACTCAGAAAATATTTTAAGGAGTGGGGCTCAATCCCACTATAAGGCAAGTGCAGGAGTTCAACATGACTGAATGGGCTGTTTCCGAAGATATGGGAACGCTTTTCGAAATCGTGGATAACTCGGTAAAGCGTGTGTTATTTTAGTAAAATTTTGGTAGATCAAGATACATTTCTTGATCAATAAACATTTCTTGATGAATTATTTCAAAAAACGTTTTCTTTTTTTATTTATTTTCTTTTTTTGTCTGCAATAATGCTCAAGATAACCTTGCATCTTCAAAGGAGTAACTCCTGGCGCTTCGACATATAGAAGAGAATGATGGCTGAAAAGGGAATAAACTGTAATGCATTTTCAAACTTTAATTTCAGAGTTCTAATTCAGAGTGGCCAAAATCAGAGTGCACATGTTTGAAGGGCTCTACAATATACACTACTTAGAATATATTTAAAAGCTTTGGTATTTATACTATTTAGAGTATGCGGCAACGAGTTATACAATAAAAATGATTGGTTCGAAATTTTACGAATACATGGCGCTTACATGTTAGGGATGTTTTATTAGCAAATATTAATCCTCCAGCCGCGAGCGATATTTTTCATTTTCTTATATAAAACCCTGGCCTATTTTTATTCGCCATTTATAGTAGTTATAAGCATTGAATGTCACCAGAATTTAAAAACAACTGTATTTCCAAATAAGTAAAATCAGCCTCTAAACGTACATTATAAAAGAAAATTTCAATCCAAAATTCCGGTGGGAATGTGGCATTTATGGATTCCAAATGTTACAAAAAACGGAGAACTTTCCAGATGACCTGACATATGAAAATATAATGTATTATAATTTGTAAAACGACTCTGGATGTTTCAAAATAAAATAGATTCAACGAAGAAATAGCGTCTCCCGACACTTAAATACCATAAAAATAGTAAGCAACGCGAAAATAGCGTAACCCGCGGAATTGTATGGAATAAGTGAAACGTGATATGAGCGTTGCCCGGGGGTTGCTAGAGGGTTAACAAAAAATAACTCATTTTAAATCAATATCTTTTGGGACGACAATATAATGAAACCACAGACAATATCAGCAGTGGCATATTTTAGGTTTTGTAAGATTATGAAAATTATTTTACTTATCGACTGGAAACTATGCTTATGTACATCAAAAAATTCTAAATCCGAATTTTGAATTTTCGTAAAAATCGGTTCACAATATGCTGATATATTAATTAATAAAGAGAAAACTGCCCAGTTAAATTGTGGGCATTGAACTCACAGTCTATTCACACTAATTGTATATTAACTCTTATTTCACAGAATTTGAAATAAACCCTCGAAAAATAAAGAAATTGACAATATATTAACGGGGGTATCATCCCCCTGTTCCCCCCTTATAATTAACTGATGAACCCCCCAAACTAATCAGGTAAGTGCCTTATTACAATGAATCTATATACAAAATTTGAAGCAAATCGGATAATTCTGCATGAAAAACCCATTTATCTAAATTAAAGTGGGATTAAACCCCCGTTACCCCCTTTATACTTAATCAATAAACCCTCAAAACTAATCAGGAAAGCGCCTTATCACAATGAACCTATATACAAAATTTGTAGAAAATGGGATAATTCTGCATGGAAAACTCATTTATCTAAATAAATGGGGTGTTTGGCCCCCTTTACCCCTTTATACTTAACCAATGACCCCCAAAACTAATCAGTCAAGTGCATTATCACACTGAACCTATATACAAAATCTGAAAAAAAATCTGATAATTCTGCATGAAAAACCCATTTATCTAAATTAAGGGGGAGGGGGTTAGCCCCCCGTTCCCCCTTTTATACTTAACCAATGAACCCCCAAAACTAATCAGAGAAACGCCGTATCACAAGGAACCTATAAACAAAATTTAAAGCAAAATGGTTAATTCTATCAAGAATTATTGCGTTACGTACATACGTACATACAGAACCGGCGGCCACATTAGCTCACAGGCTTTGATAGTCTGTGAGCTAAAAACTCACTTATGAAAATGGAAAATGATATATTTTTATTTCAGATAAGTATACCTGCAGACATTTGTGGGGATCGTATTGAATTTACTTCCGTTCGCTTTTGGTGTTCGTGGATTTATATTTTTATACCGCTGACCAGTCTCCCACCTGCCAGGCTTTTTCCCAGCTTAACGAGTTGATGCCTGGAAACGGGACGAGGATTCGCCATATCTCCGCATGGCGAATAGTCCAGGCATTTGGTAGAAAATAAAGGAAAGTTTTGGTGTAGTTTTTTTTGGGGGGGTCCCTTTATGTTTTTTGGGTCGCTGAACACGAATCTGAGGTTTTCCAACAAAATTTTTTTCGGGAAATATGTTTTTTTTACAAAAAACGTGTAAAAAAACGGACTTTTTTCCGTTTTTTCAAAATAATTCCAAAATTGTGCATTTTACGTGAAAGTCGGCAGTATATGAATTAAAGAAAATAAAATTTCTTACATTTTATGTATTGAAAGTTTTTTTCTCTGATCAATAGTTTAGCCGTGAGAGTGCGTCAAAAATGGGTGCAAAAACAAAAAACTGTAAAAAAAACGGGAATTACGGTACTGTATGTCAATGTAACATAGAAACTAATCCTTTTACGCAAATGTTAACTATTAATGTTACTAAAGATTATATGTTTGACTATATTTTATGCATTTGAGGTAGAGGAAAAGCGCGGATCCGACACCAGGGGAAGGTGGGAGCAGTGGGGGCAGATCCAGCTACTCTCATGAGTCGAAGGTGCTACTCCTCCGAAGAGCTCGTATTCTAAGAGGCGGTAACATTGTAGTCCAGTAGAAATAGCATTTTACCTTACAAAAATTCGGGTAGTTCTGATTTTTGGGTATGTTGTAAAGGTTGACCCTCTAATAAAAAAACAAGTTTTCGACCTTCTAGACCTTGTGCGTTTTTCACAATATTGAAAAAAACCAATATTTTTCGGCACTTTTTTCAATTTTTCTTAAAAAACTCAATTTTAGTGCATTTTACAGAAAAAAGCACTTTTATCATTTTGTAGAGCATAAAATTCTCTACAACATGCAGTATTCAGGTTTGTAAATTGTCCAAATAGGGGATAAGATACAGAGCCGGAAAAATAGGGTAAAATTTGCAAAAAATGCAAAAATCCCCTAAAGACGTTAGTTTTTCCTTAATAACCTACTTCTAGTGCATTTTAGAGACAAAAGCACTTTCAACATTTTATAGAGCATAAAATTCTCTACAACATGCAGTATTCATATTTGTAAATTGTCCAAATAGGGGGTAAGATACGGCAAAAACTAACGTCATTTGTGGATTTTTACATTTTTTCCAAATTTAACCCTATTTTCCCGGCTTCGTAGCTTACCCCCTATTTGGACAATTTACAAACCTGAATACTGCATGTTGTAGAGAATTTTATGCTCTACAAAATGGTAGAAGTGCTTTTTTCTGTAAAATGCACTAAAATTGAGTTATTTAAGAAAAATCAAAAAAGTGCCGAAAATATTGGGTTTTTTCAATATTGTGAAAAACGCACAAGGTCTAGAAGGTCGAAAACTGGGTTTTTTTATTAGAGGGTCAACCTTTACAGCATACCCAAAAATCAGAATTACCCGAATTTTTGTAAGGCAAGGCCCTTTTTTGCGCTATTTCTACTGGACTATTGGAACTGCTCCCACCTCCCCCTGGCGCAGGATCCGCACTTTTACCTCAAATGCATAAAATACAGTCAAACATATAATCTTTAGTATCATTAATGGTTACCGCGAATGGTTAGTTTTTATGTTACATCGACATATACTACCGTAATTCCCGTTTTTTTACAGTTTTTTGTTTTTAACACCCTTTTTTGCGGCACTCTCACGGCTAAACCATTGATCAGAGAGAAAAACTTTCATTACATAAAATATAGGAAATTTTATTTTCTTTAATTCATATATTGCCGACTTTCACGTAAAATGCACAATTTTGGAATTATTTTGAAAAAACGGAAAAAAGTCCGTTTTTTTACACGTTTTTTGTAAAAAAAAACACATTTCCCGAAAAAAACTTTGTTGGAAAACCTCGGATTCGTGTTCAGCGACCCAAAAAACATAAAGCCCCCCCCCCCCCAAAAAAAAAAAAAACTACACCAAAACTTTCCTTTATTTGCTCTTTTTTATTCCCTAATGCCTGGACTAGAAGATGTGTTTGATAAATATATAGCTCGACGTGGCTTCAGTGCGCCTTGTTGCCTTAATTGCTTTTTCTTAGTTGGCCGGTTTCTAATTGATTTTGGATGAGACGGTTCAGCACTGCACAGTGTAGCAAAGTCATACCGGATGGATGTGAGATGCTGGGATATTTTCGTCGATCCATTTAATTTCCGACTCGAAAGAAAGAAAAAAGAAAATCAACAATGGATTCAATAATTGAAAATGCTAGTCAGAAATAATAAGGTATATTAACATTTTTTTGATTATTTCAGGTTGGTATTTAAAAATTGTTATATTATACTCAGAAAATGTTGAAAGGAATAGTAAACGAAACCCTTTGTGCGATCTTCTATCTCACTTACACATGTGTTCATTACTCGTAGATGCTCAGCATGAAGACAAAAGTGGAGGATCATTAATATTCGAAGAAGAACCTATTTTGCAGTAGGTGCTCAGGACATCGCTCATCAATGACATTATTTGTGTAGTCCCATTTCTCTAAAATGTTAAATTTGTAACATAGGTCCTTTTTCTAGAAAACCACTCAATTGTAGTTTAATATGCAGAAATGTGTTTATATCAAATGTTTTAATAAAAACTATCAACAAACTGATGATTTTTAAAGTTTTCTTTATATACATGCTGATCAATACCTGAAACAGACACTCACAAAGCGTTTCTCATATGTGTCACAATCATCGATATCTAAAAATAAGTATTACACATATTACCTTATTTTTAATATCCATCTGTTATGCAACGAACTACGTGCGTTAAATTACAAATTTAAACAAAAAAAATATTAAAGTTTTAATGACAAGTTACATTAAAAATCGTAGTATGTAATAAAGAAAAAATAATACAAAAAACAAATTTTAATTAAAAATTCGAAAATTTAATAATTGTAAAGGTATTAATTTACTTAAGCCAATAAAGTTTGGTTAAAATCGAATAAATTCATCTCTACATAATTCCTTATAACAAAAACGAAGATATTAGTACGTTTATATCGAATGCTTTATTAAAGAAACAATTTAATTAAGTTGATTATTGAGTTTTTAATTTTAGTGGAAAGAGAAAATGATAATTTCAGTTTATTTTATGAAGATAGTTAAAATTTTCATTAAGTAAAAGCATATTGAAAAAAGTTAAAATAATAGTTACAATGACTTAATAAGGGAATGGATTCTTAAAAATAAGTCTTTAATGACATAAATATTAAACAGAATTTAATTTATTGTAATATGTAAATAATGAATTAAAATACTCTAATAAATTTAAAAATAGACACAAAATAACGCAATGTTAATACATTGATTATACAGGGTGAATCTAAACTCTTGGGCAAAACTTTAAGGGGTGATAGTACACATCAAGACAAACAATATTAAATAGGAAACTAAGGGTCCCAAACGTCTTCCGAAGGAGATAGACGCCATTAAAGTTTAGGGTCCAAAATTTCAAATAATTATAAAAAATAGAAAAATTTTAAAATTATTAAAAATTATTTTTAAAATTAATTTTTAAATTAAATTTAAAAAAATTAAAATTGGTCGATTCGTTTTCGGTTTTCGGTAAAACTATTATTTATGTCAGTATTTTCTTAAAAATAAATTTTAAAGAAAAAGTTAAAATAAATGTCGATAGAGGGCGCTTTAGACTTTGGAGTAACGAACAACTATTTGTTACCGTTATTTTTTGTATCTGATTAAATGCTTTCAAAAGCTTAGACTTAAACTTAAATTTTGAGCTCAAAATCTGAATCGTTGGGAGTGGTTAAGTAGCGCAAACTGAACTGTGTTCAGGAGTTGAAATTTGAACCCCTCCTGAACACAGTTCAGTTATTCCCGATTTTAGTGTCGTAGACCAGGCAGAAACTACTACCCCCTACACGTAAAATAAACGATAGAGGGATGACAAAATAAAATTAAATAAAAAATTTATTTAAAAAATAAATTTTAAAGATAAAGTTCAAAAATTCCGATAGAGGGCGCTTTAGACTTTGGAGTACTGAACAACTATTTTTTACCGTCGACTCCGACTCCGACCTTATTGCGAGGATTGCCGTCGTAGCATGCGATATCCGGGAGATGCCCGGGGTATTCACTAATGTTCGCAACTCCCTCGGCGCGCCGGCGGCGTGAGGCCTGCATCGTTGCTGGTGGCACTATTTCGAACAGTTTTTGCGATTCCTCACGAACATCATGCGTGTACCATTTTCTACGTGTCAACCTTCATTCATATTGCGCACTACAGGCATACATCAAATTGTTTCTTTTTATTTTGCGCGGAGAAATTGCTCATGTCTGTTATGAATAAATTTTCTATTTAATTTTGTCATTACTCTATCGTTTATTTTACGTGTAGGGGGTAGCAGTTTCTGCCTGGATTAATTTTAACACAATTATTCAAATTGGTAAAGAAATCATATGAGTTGTAATTTTCCAACTGCATGAAAAATGTCCGGGCCAGGATTCGAACCTGCGATCTCTTGGCTGAAGCTGCCATGCTCTACCAACTGAGCTATCCCGGCATGAACTAGATGAATTATGCCCTCCAGATTCAACCGGGATAGCTCAGTTAGTAGAGAATGGCAGCTTCAAGAGATCCCAGGTTCGAATCCTGGCCCGGACATTTTTCGTCCAGTTGGGAAATTACAACTCATATTGTTTCTGCCTGGTCTACAACACCAAGATTGGGAATAACTAAACTGTGTTCAGGAGTGGGTGGGGGCGAGGGAGATGTTTCAAATTTCAACTCCTGAACGCAGTTCGTTTTGCGCTACTTAATTACTCCCAACGATTCAGATTTTGAGCTCAAAATTTAAGTTTAAGTCTAAGCTTTTGAAAGCATTTAATCAGATACAAAAAATAACGGTAAAAAATAGTTTTTCGTTACTCCAAAGTTTAAAGCGCCCTCTATCAGCATTTTTTAAACTTTATCTTTAAAATTTATTTTTAAGAAAATACTGAAATAAAGAATAGTTTTAGCGAAAACCACAAACGAATCGACCAATTTTTCCGTATTTTATAATCATTTGAAATTTTGGACCCTAAACTTTAATGGCGCCTATCTCCTTCGGAAGACGTTTGGGACCCTTCGTTTCCTATTTAATATTGTTTGTCTTGATGTGTACTATCACCCCTTAAAGTTTTGCCCAAGAGTTTAAATTCACCCTGTATAAGTTAATTGTTACTCTAATAGGTGCAAATACAAAAACACAGTTTTAAAACATTAAAACCATTTCTGATGTTAAAAACAGATGTCGAAATTCCTTAGCGCTGTCGGCTAAACATTAGCCATCATCAGAGGATAAAACGAGTCGAAAATCACAGTTCTGAAGAAGTATACTGGTGGAACAGAAGTGCACATGTGGGCATGACCACTCGCAAATTAAAGGAAAGGATTAAAGAACATACAGCTGACATAAAGAAATGTTAATTATTCACTGCTCTATCCAGGTTTTAACATCATAAATGGTTTTAATGATTCAAAGTTGCGTTTTTGTATTTGCAACTATTAGAGTAACAATTAAATTATATAATCAATGTATTAATGTTGTGTTATGTCAAGTTAAGGAGGTGAATTTGACGTTCAATATATGGTATTTTATATATTTTTATTAGACACAAAATGTTCTGAAAATATAATTCTAATACGTGGACAGAAGAAAAAGGTATTAATTTACTAAAATTTGATAATGATCAGACATGAAATATATTTTAAAGACACTACATCCGTAATAAAGAGCTTAGTAGAACAACCTTTTTTTCAAAAGTTTTATATAATACTTTGTTAATCGGTAGTAGTATAGAATACCGGTTCAACGCCACCTGAGTCGAGCAGCGGCGCAGCGGCGGAACTGTGCGCGGCGGAGTAGCGGTGGAGCAGGTGAAGGTGGCAATAAGAGCATGAGCACTGATAAGATAGGAGGGTTCGATGGGGGGTGCGATAAGGATTTCTACTATAAGATAAGGGGATTATTTTAATTAATTTTAATTGGGGACTTGAAATTTTTCGATTTTTTTTTTCGGTTTGTGGCAAAAATATGAATTAAAAATGGTCATTAATTAATTTTAATTGAAGAACTTAGAAATTTTTTGAAGCATTTTTTTTTTCGCGGAGAAATATCTATTACAGTACAAGGTGAATTTTAACGAATTGCAAATTTAATTAATTTTAATTGGGGAAATCAGAAATTTTTCGAAGCAATTTTTTTAACGAGAGTATGCAGTTTGAATATGAGTGTATGTAGTAGAAGTGAATGAATAATTAAAAATGGTCATTAATTAATTTTAATTGCAGAACTTAAGAATTTTCGCGAGATTTTTTTTTATCAACTATAGTACGCAGTTTGATTATGAGTGTATGCAGTACAAGTGAATGATTAATTAATTAAAATATTAATTAAAATTAGTAATTAATTAATTTTAATTGCAGAACTTAAGAATTTTCGCGAGATTTTTTTTTTTTTCAACGAGAGTAGGGTATTCGATATACATGTTAGAGGAGAATTTTAAAAGTCAACAATGGTTTAATTAAAAATGGTCATTCATTTTAATTGGGGAACTTAGACTTTTTTTTCTTTTAAACAAAAAGTATAATTTAGAGTTAAAATAGAATTTTTAATTTTAAAAGTAGCCAAAAGTAGGATTTTCAACTGAAAGTAATCTAAGATATAAACTCTCAACTGAAATGAATTTTGCCTTAAGGTGTGAGCTTTTGGCTAGAAGTGACCTAGAGTCAAAACTTCCTGGTCCCAGGAATCACCACGGGGGTTATAGTAAAAAATACAGGGTCCCGTATGAATTATACAGCACTCAATTTAACAGCTCGCCCCCTCCCCCTCCCTTTTTTTACCCAGAGGGGCCCTTCGATAGCCTAACAATACACACTTAAAAAAATACAGAGTGCTACAAAACGAAGAATTTTAACGTATATATAAAATAAACAAGAATGAAAAATCATGCCTAGTGCCACAAATCATGAATCACTTTCCAACATTAACGAAATGTTATGTGAACACAATGTAATTTTACCATCTAGTACATAGTTAATTAAAATAGTGAACAGATCCCCTTTAGAATAAAAAAGCATCCTTCACAAAAAATCCAATTATGCATATGATCCCTTCCTAAAATCAGATAATTTACACATTCGCCTTTTTTTTTCAATTCAAGTTAGGCTAAAAGTACAGCTTGCGCATCTATAGGTTCAAAATACATAGTTATAGATATTAAGCTACCTTCACAAAATAATGGGACTATTTATATCCCACGGCCCTTCACAAATAATGTAACCCTATTCGAATCCCAGCGCCCTTCAATTCAATAGATTCACATTATATTACGGCGACAGAAATACAAGGGATATTGACCATTTATAAAAATCTAAGATCACTGTTTGAATGAAAAGGCCCCTTCACAATGTACCCTGTAAAAATATTATGATTCCACAGATATTTTAAGAAATAGAGTACTATTCTCAAATGAATACGTATTCATGCAATGTAAAAATAGGTTTTTTACGAATGCATTTTTTAGTATAACGTTCAAAATATAGATTTTTTTTTTTTAAGTACATATTTCACCATATTTATAATACAAGTCTGTAAAATAGGGTAGATCGTTTCATGAAAAATAACTGAATTTCGAGTAAATATGCTTTAAAATGTATATATTAGAACTGAAACTAAGAAATGAGTGTTATCCAGTACCCCCTCAATAGACGGATTGCTGAGTCATATTAGCAGATGAGCGAAGACCATGCTTTCACTTGTCATGATGAATCACTCGCGATAAGAAATGCGGCTATTGGGCTTTTTCTCAAATTTAATCATTTTCTGACACATTTTTGGTAGGTAAATGTATGAAATGAGCTATTTAAAACCGTAAATGTATACGAATTATTTTGTGTAGTCCTATATAGGTTCTACTCTTGATATATACTATGGTGATATATATATATATATATACTAAAATCTGTCAAGTTTTAAAAAGTTTCATTGTGTATTCATTGAAAAATAAGAACTAAGAAATAGTCATCTCCTTATGAATTTTGACGCAAAAAGATGTGTTTAATTGAATTTGATACACGTTATGGTAGAAAAATACAGTGTCCCCTATAAGATATATGAATTAAATAATATAAAATTACATTCGTTTATGCTTTTTGTATTGCAAAGTACAGAAAAAATATACTAAATTGGATTTATACTATTCTAACTTAAAAATTTCTTTTGAGGAATGAATAGGATAACTAACCTTTTGACTTTGTTTTTATAAAATATATATTGTACTATTTAGTTAGGGCATTATTTAAAAAATTTTGTTTTTAATATTGAAAAAGTATATATAAAAATGTATCTTACCTATAAAATTCAACCATAATGTAGTAGACTTCAGTCAAATTTGATCGTCTGCTTGTCTTACAACAACTGAACGGTAACATGTTCGCATATCTCTTAAAACCACGGGATATTGTGACGTCATGGATGAGGCATAGGGTAGAATACAGAATGAATAGGTATTATAAGGTAGAATCATAAATTTTGCATACTTCATACAAACACTTACAGTATGAGAAATGATTGCTACTATTAACCATATGAGAAAATGAATCATTAGCTAATCTTATTAGTGTATGTCATATTTAACTAACAGGCTCGAACATGCGTGAATTTTGACTCGAATTATTCACTGAATGTAAAAAAATGATTTATATTTAGATCTAATATTTATATCGTTTAACATTTTAAAATCCTATTAAAACTATATACATTAGTATGCTTGTGAAAGGCGTATTTTTAAGACGAAACATTGTGTGAAGTGTCCTGTTTCACGGTTAAAAGTTTCGTGAAGGGATCTGTTTGAAGGATCCTGTTTTTAAATGACTTAAGAACACACAATTTATTCCTAAACATTCAACTCGATTCGTTATATATGCTTCATTGAGTATTCAATCAAAAATAATAACTAAGAAATAAAATTAACAATACTAATTAAGAGGTAGCCTTAAGAATTTTTGGAATAAGAGATTGGTTTTAATTAAATAGGTTAATGAACCTAATTCGATACAAGTCTTACTAAAATAGAAATTACACTAAAAATACAGAGTCCCCTACAATATATGAATTATACTCCACTAAATTTAATAGCACCCTCCCCTATTTTCATAGAAATGGCTTCAATATAATTTAGGCTAACAATATACACTTCAAAAAATACATAGTGACCACAAGAAGAACAGGAATTCGAAATGTGCTTCTACTTAAGTAAAATATAATTTCTCTTATCACATAAAATATATTAAGAAGTCCTGTAAAAATATATTGACAAGACTACATGAACTATTAATACACGATTTAAAACATATTGGTTATACAAAACATATATATATATATATATATATATATATATATAAATTTATCGTTACCTTAAAATTTCAAGCATGAGTTACTCGACTTTACACAAATTCAACTGGATTATTCACCACGTGGTTTGATGACATCACTGATCGCGATAACATTCTAGATAAGATTCACTGATAAGAACACATTTCAATTCATTTCTTCTAAAGAAAGTATACGAGTTGATTCTAAGGTCTAGGTATGTAGATATATAGTAGGTTAGTAGTAATATATTTTTAAAGTACTTTTTATTTTGTTTTAAAAGAAATGGTTATTTTTCTCTTTACGTAGGGTAGTTAAAATTAAAACATAAAATATTAAATTTAATCTTTAGTAATACAAAGACTTACCCATACAGAAACGCATGTGGTGAAAAGTTATAGATATTAAACCCTGCTTATAAAATAATGCGACTATTTATATATATTTTTTTTTCATTCATGTGCATCACATATAATTATAAAATTCAATTTTTTTTTTGTTGTTGGTAAGGATAATCCAAAAAACTCATGCAATAAAAGCTTGTGAAACCGAAAATTGGATATAATCTGTGTTCTAATTGTGAAAAAGTATTAGGTTGGAAACGTATACATGATTACAATCATCTATCAGAGATGTATACAGGAAAGCTGTACATATGGAATGTAACTTGAACTATAAGCAGTGTAAAACAATTCCTGTTATATTCCATAACTCGAAAAACTATGATGGTCATCATATTATGACAAAGCTAGGAAAGTTCAAAGATCATGAAATCGACGTGATTGTCTCTTCTTCTATGAAGAATTATATAACCCTTAAAATCAGAAAGCTAACAGGTCCTATTTATAGGGCCTTCATATATTATTTTCGTTGCGCTGGTTTTGAACTCGCGGACTTCAGCTTGGACTTATTATTGATACCCTAACCATTGGGCTGTCCGTGCCCTGATGCTTTCTCGCTTTCTTATAAATACTATCTATTACAATCACACTTTTTTCGACTCGTGATATATCATTTGAATCGACCTATATATATGTTGGGTTTGCTATACTAGAGGTCTCTAAACTTTGCATATATGACTTTCATTATAACTTGATATACTTACCATATTCAAACACACAATATTTATAAGGATATAGAACAATGTCATGATTTCTTTAACTTCTCTAAGTATTCAAAACCACATCGTCTAAACCGCACAAGTTTCGAACCCACAAACATATAATCAGACTTGTCATTTTATACACAGGACGCTAACCACAGGACTAAGTGAGCCCCCGCTTATTTTATAGTCACCACGCTAATTATTGGGCTTAGTGAGCCCCAGGCTAACTTATACCCAACACGCTAACTATTGGGCTTAGTGAACCCCCGCTTATTTTATAGCCACCATGCTAACCACAGGGCTAAGTGACCCCCGCTTATTTTATAGTCACCATGCTAACTATTAGGCTGAGTGAGCACCAGACTATTTTATACCCACCACGCTAACTACTGAGATGAGTGAGCCCCAGGATATTTTATACCCACCACGCGAACTACTGGGCTGAGTGAGCCCCAGGCTATTTTATACCCACCACGCTTACTGGGCTTAGTGAGCCTCCGCTTATTTTATAGCCACCACGCTAACCACAGGGCTAAGTGAGCCTCCGCTTATTATATAGTCAACACGCTAACTACTGGGCTGATTAAGCCCCAGGTATTTTATAGCCATCACGCTAACTACTGGGCTGAGTGAGCCCCAGGTTATTTAGTCGCATGAATATGATCTCGAAGGTATATGTCCTAACCTGATTTAGACCATTGCCTATGGTAAGATAAAGCTGGGAAGTAAATTGGTAAACTCTGTACATTTCCCTCGAAAACTCACTTCTATTTTATTAAATATCTGTAGAAATCAGCATAGTTTATTAAAATTCTATACATTCTCATTAGTTTATGAATCTACTAACTTAAAATATCTATATGGTAACTTGGATTATTAGTATTCCCACTTAAAAATTTCTTTTGTAGATTTAATATGATAAACACTAACATGAGATTGACTAAACTTTTACCATTTTCATTTCAACTTAGTTTTAGGAAATTTATATACATAGCTTTAAATTTTACTGTTTAGTAAGTCTATTATTTCAAAGTATTATTTTTTAGTTCTAATATTCAAAACATATTCATATCGTTTTACATAGTAGGTATCAAATTACTTTAAAGTCATTTAAAAAAAAATAAAAAAAAAAAAATATATATATATATATATATATACAAATACTATTCTTACCTAACACGCCAGCTAGCTAAGCAACTAACTGTCTCACACCAAGACTCTGAGAAAAGTGAATGCTTGTTCAGGGCCTTATCAGCTAATATAATCACTGATAAGATTTGATCACGTGACATGTGACGTCACTGATTAAGTGATATCACGTGACCATGTGGTATCATTCAATATGTCAACAGTGACGTCAGAGATCACGTGACTAGGTCATAAAAGAACCAATTGCTAATTGCAATTAACAATTTACCTCTAATTGATTTGTATAACATATATAGATAAATTGATACAAGATTTATCTATGTATTATTTCGTAATACATAGCACATGTACTATGTTTTTCGAAATAATAGAAAAATCATGTATCAATTTATCTATATATATTATACAAATCAATTAGAGGTAAATTGTAAATTGCAATTAGCAATTGGTTCTTTTATGACCTTGTCACGTGATCTCTGACGTCACTGGTGACATATTTAATGATAACACATGGTCACGTGATATCACTTAATCAGTGACGTCACATGTCACGTGATCAAATCTTATCAGTGATTATATTAGCTGATAAGGCCCTGAACAAGCATTCACTTTTCTCTGAGTCTTGGTGTGAGACGGTTGGGTGCTTAGCTACCTGGCGTGTTAGGTAAGAATAGTATTTGTATATATATATATATATATATATATATATTTTTAATGACTTTAAAGTAATTTGATACCTACTATGTAAAACGATATGAATATGTTTTGAATATTAGAACTAAAAAATAATATTTTAAAAACACAAATTGCACAAATTGTGCTTATTAGTTGCTAAAATCAGTGTAAAAATTGTTTTAAACTCATAAAAGAGCTAAAATCCTACATGTTTCGGCTTTAAACTTAAAGCCATCATCGGGGAAGAGGAACAACACAAACGACTACTGATCTTTTAAGTCTTTAGTCGTTTGTGTTGTTCCTCTTCCCCGATGATGGCTTTAAGTTTAAAGCCGAAACATGTAGGATTTTAGCTCTTTTATGAGTTTAAAACAATTTTTACACTGATTTTAGCAACTAATAAGCACAATTTGTGCAATTTGTGTTTTTAAAATACTAGTTAACAGTGTAGTGTCCAAATGGATTCAATTGTAAAAAATAATACTTTGAAATAACAGACTTACTAAACAGTAAAATTTAAAGCTATGTAGATAAATTTCCTAAAACTAAGTTGAAATGAAAATGGTAAAAGTTTAGTCAATCTCATGTTAGTGTTTATCATATTAAATCTACAAAAGAAAATTTTAAGTAGGAATACTAATAATCCAAGTTACCATATAGATATTATAAGTTAGTAGATTCATAAACTAATGAGAATGTATAGAATTTTAATAAACTATGCTGATTTCTACAGATATTTAATAAAATAGAAGTGAGTTTTCGAGGGAAATGTACAGAGTTTACCAATTTACTTCCCAGCTTTATCTTACCATAGGCAATGGTCTAAATCAGGTTAGGACATATACCTTGGAAATCATATTCATGCGACTAAATAACCTGGGGCTCACTCAGCCCAGTAGTTAGCGTGATGGCTATAAAATACCTGGGGCTTAATCAGCCCAGTAGTTAGCGTGTTGACTATATAATAAGCGGGGGCTCACTTAGCCCTGTGGTTAGCGTGGTGGCTATAAAATAAGCGGAGGCTCACTAAGCCCAGTAAGCGTGGTGGGTATAAAATAGCCTGGGGCTCACTCAGCCCAGTAGTTCGCGTGGTGGGTATAAAATAGCCTGGGGCTCACTCATCCCAGTAGTTAGCGTGGTGGGTATAAAATAGTCTGGTGCTCACTCAGCCTAATAGTTAGCATGGTGACTATAAAATAAGCGGGGGTCACTTAGCCCTGTGGTTAGCATGGTGGCTATAAAATAGGCGGTGGTTCACTAAGCCCAATAGTTAGCGTGTTGCGTATAAGTTAGCCTGGGGCTCACTAAGCCCAATAATTAGCGTGGTGACTATAAAATAAGCGGGGGCTCACTTAGCCCTGTGGTTAGCGTCCTGGGTATAAAATGACAAGTCTGATTATATGTTTGTGGGTTCGAAACTTGTGCGGTTTATACGATGTGGTTTTGAATACTTACACTGTAAAAAAAATCAGAAGCGTTTCGGCACAAGGCGGAAAGGTTTCCAGAAATTTATAGAAAACTTTGTGTTCTCCTCAATAACTTGTTATTTCGGAATCGTTACACGTATTTGCGGAAAAATATTCAAAGCTTCGGAAGACTTGCGGAATTCAGAAACGTTACATTCCATAACGGAAAGGTTTCCGACAATGTATGTGTAAATTGTTGGTTTACGCGTGAACATCGATATCTCCGTCCGATTAATACCGTCTAATTTAATTTAATTACGTATTTATATTAAAGTTGCAGTTTATCTCATGTTTAATGTATACTAAGTTAGATGATGCGTTCAAAATATAATTTTTTTTCACAATGTTGTTTCATGATAAATAGTTGGACCTGAATCCAAAATTTGAATATCGTCAGTGTTACTTTCAGCAAGCTTACTTCTCCACCCCACGCCACGCCCATGGGGAAATTTAGAACAACATTTTAATTGGAATTGCACTCCAATGGCGCTGGCAAGAGATGGGGAGGGGGGGGGGGCAAGAGCAGAGCCCGATTAAGCTCATCTGGGGCCCAAGGCCCAGCAACATTTTAGGGCCCCCTCAAATTAAAATAGTACCTAAACATTTTTTCGAGAATTATAATTAGATATTATGATAAAGTTGCCAAGTTAAGCAAAATATTTTTGTTTTGTTTTTGTGAAATAATTGCAGAAAACTTCATTTTTAAGAAACTTTTTCTAATCATTTTAACCATTTTGGGGGCCCATCAGCCATGGGCCCAAGGCCACGGCCTAGTTGGCCTGTGCGTTAATCAGGCGCTGGGTAAGAGTCCCTCTCTGGATTTATAAATTTAAATAGCTAATTTTTTTTTCTCTGAAGGATTTAGAAAAAAAAAGAAAGTAAAATTTATTTTTCTTAATTGACTTGAAATAACTAAATAACTACTAAGAGAGAAAAAAAGAAACTAAAGTACAGTGGAACCACGATAATCCGAAATTCCGGTTAATCCGAACCGATTTTATTTTCGAAAATTACACTTGAACAGATTAACTGAAAAGATTAACTTACGAAATTTTTCGGATTACAGGATGAATGTCTTTAAATAGCTTGAATAGAATTTAAAAAAAATACTCAATAATATAAAAGTACAACATATGTACACGAATATAAAATGAAAACGTGCACTTTAGGCCAACTCGTAGAAGCCATCTTTAAAAAATATGGAATATCAGTTTGTTTGCCAGTCAGTATAAATTTTTTTTCTAAAAGTATTTAATTCAGATGATACAAATTTATTTTTGCTTTCAATAGTTTCATTTCGCAAATTATCTACAGAAATGTCTCCCCCCTCCCCTCCCCCCGCCCAACGTCGACCTGGTTACTGAGCTGGACTATTTATAGATTCTCGATTTTGAACCATTTGTAATGGGTTGTTACGTAATTCCCCATTCTTAAGTTCCATTGGTATTATAAAGATCTTTAGGAGTGATTAAACAAGGAATACGATTTTTTCCCGAAAGTCGTGCCGGATTATCCAGCATGCTGAAGCTTAGGATACCGGATTAGAGGCAGTTTACTATACTACCGATTACTTATAACTTACATTTCTTTAGCACGCATCTTCCCCTTTTCTATTTTTATCGGTATTTCGGGTAATCCTAATTTTTTGTAATCTGAACAGGCACCGGTCCCAATTAGTTCAGATTAGCGGGGTTCTACTGTACTTTCTCTTAATGCGTTGGAATTAAAACATATTCTACAAAGAATTAAAACGTATTCTATACAAAAATGTTATTTGGCGCTCCGCAACTGGATCTATATGCCGATTTCGATATTCCCGTATTTTTCAGAAGCTTTTTTTTTACGGATTGGGTACAGGTCGGGTCTCCTTTCATACTATTCAATTCCATGCTCAGTTTGGTTTCTTGCGAATCGAGTTTCGGATATACCTTTTTTTTTTTTTTAACCCATTCGCTGCCAACCACGAGTATACACGTGGCTTTAATTTATTAATTACTTTGTCAGCACTATTTTAGAATTTAAAAAAAAATGCCTCATTTATATATTGGCAGAAATTTCGCTGTATTAGTAAAGCGAAATTTACCTTTCTGAATTTGTGGTGGCAAACGACTTTCAACCAGAAATTTGAAAATTCTTACTTTATACTTTTGGCAGCGAATGGGTTAAACAGAACTCACGAATACCCGAATTGAATTTGTGTTCTTGCGTGCTGGGTTTGGGGTCTACATTTTTAGGTAGATTTCGTAAGAAATACTACCTATTACATTCTCCCCTATGTTGGAATTTTTGAAAAATTTTTGCAGATCTACGCCGATCATGCCTCCCAGTGCAAAACTTTATGTATCTATCTATCTATCTATGTCACTTTTTTATGGACACAATAACTCGAATAATTCTTCACAAATCTCTTCCAAACACATACATAAAATCAAGGGGCATAAAATCTCGGTCAAGTTCGTGAATGGGCAAAATCGAACCAGGGGGGGGGGGGGGGCTTTTTGTGAAAACAGAAAAAAACCCATTACGTCTTAATTATAATACTTATCGAATCCGTTTAAAGTTATTATTACTTCTAGGAAAAGGGCCGAAAATGTATGTATAACAAATTTTTGATATCGTTAAAAATGGCCCCAAGGGGGGGGGGAAAGGGGGGGGGGTTAGAAGAAAAAAATTCATAACTTCGTCAATTTACAAGATATCAAATCCGCTTAAATTTATTATAAATCCTCTTACTATTATCTAAAACTTTTATATTGACAAGTTTTTTATAGGACCAACCCTTATAGCAAAAAAAATTAAAAAAAAAAATCCCTGCCGGCTCCGCCTGCGAACAAGTTAGATTTCGAAGTGGGCGGTCCCTTATGGAACCCAACTGCGGCATCATGGCAAAAAAGGTCATTTCTTCCGCAATTCCCAACAAACAGGCGCCCCACAGTCTGCGTCTTCGAAATCTACCTGTGCCTGTAGGCCGAGCCGTCAGGGATTTTTTTTTCTTTTGCTAACGGTCGGGTATAATGATTGTAATAAATATCTTAAGGCGATTCTCTTTTTTTTCCGATTTCGAGTTGTTTGGGATACGGGTTCGATATATCCGATTTTTGTCAGCATGAAACGGACTCCGGATTGGCTTTATACTATTTTTTGCTATGCGTTGGAAACAGAACTAGCTAGCTTTATGTTTCACGGATTTTAGATTGAGTTTTTCTTTCTTATTTTTTTTTTTTTTTTTTTTTTTTTTTCAAGGTGAACAAAATTAAAAACAGAACTCGGGAAATATCTATAACAACTACAGATAGTTATTATCTTTTTTTCATAGAAATAAACTTTAATACTTTACTGTAATTAAATTACTTTTACTTTAATTAAAGTTATATCTGTTAAATCTTGTTATGCAAATTTAAATAGCTTAATATCTTTATTTCGACATGTAATAGTTTCTAGCTTAATTAGAAAAGTTAGATGTCTTAATAAGAAATAGAGTTTTCATTAAAAATAATAATAAGTTCCTCTTTATATTGTATGAAGAAAAGAGAGAAAAAAGCACATGCAATTAATTTCTCTCATCTGCTGTCATCTGCAAAATCTTTGATTTCGTGGGAACAATTCGCGGGAAGCGTGAATCATTATGACGTTTTAATGACGTGAAACAATTTAACATCCAATAGAAGCAGAGGATCCATCGCATAGAGACTCAGTGACACTCAGTGACGGATTAGAATAGAATCATGGCGGACAGAGATCATTTTGATACCGGATTAATCTTTAGAAGAAACATAAAAGTATGTAAGTAAGTAATTATAAAGTTTCTTTCCTTATAATAAATGCAAGTTTTTTGCACTTGATAACTTTAAAACTTTACTCATACTATTGGTTTTGTAAAATTTATTTAGAAGCTTAACTTTTAATGCTTCTATTCGGAACAGTGTTTGAATTCAGAGGATTGGGAGGACATTCCTTTCGGAGCATTGAAATGGCTCCCTCCTCCCCATGAAGATTTCAGATTTTATGCTTTTAATGATCCAAAGAATTTTGTTTTTGATTAAAGCATTTTCTGTGTTGTGAAATAATAGTGTAATCTCCCCTTGGTGCACAGGAATCTATCCCAGAGAAAAGTGTTTGAATTCAACATTGATTCGAAAAGTAAAATGAAAACGGCACTCTTTTTTTGTTACACAAATGCAGAACTGTATATTTACACACACACAAAAAACACGTTTTCCAATAACAGAATATTATTGTTTTAAAATGAAATAGGCAGAGCTATAATTAAACTGTTGTTTGATTTACTTATTCTATTTTATAAATCTTGTATGTAAATGTTTCAGTTATTATTAATATTGTTAATCCATATTACATGTATTGAAGTGTTATAAATCTGATAAATGTTATACAGTAAAATCTTCTAAAACGGAATTGCATAGAACAAAAAAAAAAAAAAAAAAAACATTTGTTATAGACAAGTTCCCTTCTTAGCAAGTGGAAATGTAGTATATATTCTTTTCTTACGTATTAGTATATTTATTTTGCATGGATCAACACGTTTTTCATTTTAAAAGAGGATTCCGTCATAGGCAGGTTCTTTTTCACACATTTTACTATATTTTAATAAGTGTAGAAATCTACCATTCTTTTAAAATAATAAATTTTAATGTTTAATTGTAGAATAACGGCGATTTAAAAATGTATGCATTTTTGGTAAAAATTTTTGGGACAGGTCTAATTTTTTTTTACTGACCTTTGAACGGACGAGGCCATGCCGAGACAATGATTTTCATACGGTCGGGTTCAAAACTAGGACTAAAAATTTTGGGCCGTGAAGATTAGGAATGAAACCAGTCCCGGCTCTGTAGAGAAAAAATAAATTAGGCCCGGCCCGATCCTTCAGAAAAAAGTAAGGCCCGAACCCGGCCCGGCTGGTTCATTGTTCACTTTTTGGATATTTTAATTTATTTCTGTATTTATTTTATTTATTATGTAAAAAAACCTTAAGTATAATAGCTATAACTGTTAATTAATAAAATATTTTAATTGTGTCCATACTGGCATATTTTGCCTAAATGTGATAAATATTTATAGATTTTTTTATGAAATGGAGAAGGCATGACCCCCCCCCCCAACCACCACCACCACCATCTTCTTACACTGTGGAACATAATTTTTTGCTTCCTAATTAATTTGATTAAAATTGGCAACAATGACCTAGATTATAAATCACGTCAGAGAAAGTTATGAAAAAAATTAAGAAAAAAATTTCTACCTTTTTTAAGCCAGAAACTTTGGAGGATGTTCATTACCGGGTAATTTTAACTATATATTTTTATTAAAAATATGTTATTTTGCATATTGTTGTTGATATTGTGGTTTGTCCATTTTCAAAATAATAATTTATTTCAAACATTTACATACAGAGCAAGTAATTCTTACATGTATATGTTACAGGTCAATACGAATATTCAGGTCATTAATAATTAATGACCGTGGTTATTATTAATAATAACTGGCCATTATGTCCAGTCATTATTAATAATAACCGGTTATTATTAATAATGACCGGATTAATCATAGTGACCGTAACATATATATTGTATTAGAAGCGAAGATACATTTATGCTCTTTATGTACAGTCGTGGGGAAAAGAAATGTAAACATCCCCTACTAATTCTGCGACAAATTATTGTAGAAGAAAGTTATTGGTACCAAACGGAAGAAAATAAAATCTACTTTTAAATGATGTATATAAGATTTGCTTACGGAGTAGTTTGTTTAGTTTCATTGTTCATATCTTCAATGATGTGCAGATTTTAGGGTTGAGGATTTGAGGTAGTCTACTGTATCGTTTGCATTTCGACGTTTTGAAATATTTTTCTTTGCATTGGATAGCTGAGGTCCATCTTTACGTTGCTCTTTTTTACTTTTTCGATTTTGGTTGCAAATATTTTTTATAAAGTTACTTTCACTTTCAAAACCGGTTCCGAAAATGAAAGTGTCCTTATAAAAAATATCTGCAACCAAAAGAAAAAAATGGGGCAATGTAGAGGTGCACATAAGCTATCCAATCAAATATTCTTGCTCAGATAGGACCACCAATAGATAGGACCACCAATCAGATATTCTTGCTTTAGATTCGAAGGGAAACATTCTTATTTTAAGCAAATTATAAGACACACAAAGCAGTTTAAAAATCCACCTTTAACTTTAGCCCATAGGCATCAATTGATGCAAACCTACTATAGTTCATCCCTTAAAAGATTTTTAAAAGAGGACATTGATATATCTGGTGGAATTAAGTTTAATGCTGATGTACTGAGTGAAAAGATTAAGAAAGCTATACTGAATGAAGTGACTGAAACTGACAATATTGTGCAAGTTTCAAAAGCAGCAGTGAAAGGGACAGTATATGAACTAAAAAAGTTTCTACCAATTACTTTTCTGAAAGAGGACATAGTTTTTGGTGAAATTTTATTCATGCTTTTTGTCAACACTAAGCTGTGATTTGTCTTGAAAAAGTATTCATCTGAACCACTATTACATTTTGGATCTCTGCAGGTGAATGACATGAATGAATATGTGTGTATCGAACATAATAAACTTATTGATTATTATCCCTTAAATCTTTATATAATTCCAATGCATGGAAAAAGAATAAATTTACTGAGCCTGAAGCATTATTTATGTGAATTAGATGATAGCTACAATTCATAATTCATGCTTTGCATACAAAACTGCGTATAAAAAATGTGTGTTATACTCCAAAGCAATACATAAAACAAATCTGACTTAGAAATAATAAAACAGTAAATAATTTTCTTAAAAGGCTATTTCACTCATGCAAAAACAGCCGCTTGTTAATGTTAATCCTATGAGAGAATTTTTTAAAAATATCTTGTTTGCATTTCCATATTTTTACATGATTTTTTTTATTGGATAGCTGAGGTCGATATCCAGTTAAAATCATTAAAATGCAAAATTTTACCATAAGGATTAACATTAGCAGCTGGCTGTTTTCATGTGAGTGTAGTAGCATCTTAATTTGGTTTGCTTTAAAATTGTCTTTATATTGGTCAAAATATATTAATTTTTATCAAGAAAATTTGAATGTATAAATAAATTTACGATTTTATATTATTGTAATCACCAAAAGTGTAAAGGAAAATTCAAGCAGGCTTGTCAAATACAGGCTCTCAAATGTACTGCTGAACTATATTTTGCATATTTGAACAATTTAAGTCAGGGGACCAAAAGTGTTTTCCCCCCATGGGAATCTAAAAGTTAACTAAATTATTTAGTGACTAATTTCATATTATGAATAATTTTACTAAGTCATAACACTATCAAGTTTCACTGTTTTTAAGCACAATAATTACATATGTTTCGAAGTGATGTTTTGTGGAAATCTAATGTAACATTTTCTCACTAAATCATCACAGACATGGATGAAAAGCTGTATAAAGTGTGGAGCAGCACATTAAGAAAAGCTGTATTTGCTTCATCTCTAAAAGACTTGATTAAAAGAGGATCAGAGAAATTAAATATTGGAGATGAAGTTTTGTCATTTTTAGAAGATGTAACAGAGTTGGATGAAAATCTTTCAAGCACTTCCTGAAAGAACGGTTATTTATCTTTTAACAGATAACGATAAGGTATGGTTTTAATTTAATATTTATAATTTTATGCTAGTGCATTACTGTAAAAGTAAAATATACAATTTTTCTCTGAATCTAAAATCATAGCTTCAATGGCCTGGTTTGGAATGACTCTGATGTATATAACTTAATGTTGTAGTCGTTCTTTTTTAATCCCTTTAAATTATCATATCCTCTCTTTTATCTGAATTTAGTATTGGGGGTGCTAATATTTTTAAATAACCTAAACATGCTTAAAGAAAGACAATTATAAGGAGTTATTCTCTCTCAAAACTTTCAATAATTTTAATTGATAAAATTGGGAGATCTTTAGCCTGCTTTAAGAACTGACATCCAATTTCTTTTGCAGAAAAAGCAATCTATATATATTACTTTTTCTCATACAATTATTTCTCTCTTCCCACACTAAAAAAATGCATGGAGTTCCAATTTCAAAAATACTTTAAAGAACACAGGAGAAAGATTCAAAGACCTAGAACAGTTCTGTAAGAAGTTAAAACTTTTATATGTCTGCTAAAGGGGGAAAAAAACTAAATAATAACAAAAGTATGTGTGTTAAACTTTTACTTATACTTAGGGATTGGCTGAAGCAGCAATTTCACCGAATACTGAATATTCGGTCAAAAAGTGTACGCCAAATATTTAGCATTCGGCAACCGAATACTTAAAAATTTTTAATAAACTTTTTTGCATATACCTTAGCTTTTTTAGTAAACTTTATTTAAAATTAAATTCTTAATACTTTAATTCAGTTACATTTTTATTCTTAAATTTAATTACTCTAAAAATTAATGACTTTCCACTCACAAATTCATTAATTCATCACTTATTTTTTATTATTTTAATAAATTATGAGAATAAATATTAAATTTTATGGACTATTATTAAGGATAAGGATTGCCGGAAAAACAAAAATTCATTCAAATTAAAAGAAATTGGATGTGATCACTAAGCTGAATTACTGATTGTCTAATTATAAACACACTGAATAGAAAGATTCTCAAATATTAAAGGTAACGTGTCAGTTTGTACATTAAACTATTTTCTGGCAAATTATTGCTTTATATTTTGTGCTTTATATATTGCTTTAACTATGTGGTGATGAAGATAAAAATTTGAGTGATTTTAATTTAATGATATAAAAGCTACAGGATAGACATTGTGGTATATTAAAGAAAATACACATTAAATAAATTTAAATGAAAAAAAAAAACTAATGTAGAAGTAACAGTTAAATGATAAGGGAATAAAATGCCTCATCTTCCTTACTTTTTTTTCTCAATGATTTCTCTGAATATGTTTTGATTTTACCCCTATATAGACTATTTTACAAAGAAAACAAGTTTCCCTTTTCTCCCCCTTTAAATGGCCTTTGACTTGTTTTTTGTAGTGCAGCTGAACTCTGAACTCATGTACATAATATTGAAACTCATCAGTCATTACTTTTAATTACCTATTTTACTTCTAAGTAAAAAGGAATTCTTCTACTTCCAAGAAAATACTTATCCGCACCTACCAACAGTGTTTATAGCAAACGTTTATTTTCTGAAGCTGAACAGATTTATGAACAAATAAAAAACAGATTACAACCAGATAATGTAAAAAAAACTCAGATTTTCACACCGAAATTTGCCCATGTTAAAATTTGACTACAAATAGCCATGTATCTGCTTTTATAAAAAAACACTTATCACTGAAGCATATTAAAATAACATCAAATGAGCATTGGTCATCATGTACTTTTATAACTAGTAATACTTTACCTATTACTTTTCACAAATAAATATTTGGAAAATTCATCCGAATACTTTTAAGTATACCGAATATTCGGTTTACATGCTGAATAGACAGACCACTTGGTATTCGATCAATCCCTACTTACACCAGTCTTTATTTATTCATTTATAGTATTTTGAGTACTTGCGTATTATCCAGGCCAGGTGGATAGATCGCCAAAACAGGTTGTCAAATGCTAATTTTGTTTATTGTTGCTAGAGATGGGAATGCTCGGAAAACAACTTTTTGTTCTATTTTTTCCGAAGGGGTATTTTTTAAATTGAAATGTAATTTATAAAATAATATATTCAAAATGTTATTATGGCTGCATTTTGATATTCTTTCATGTTCGGTGTCTTTGTTCATGTGCTTTGTTAAAAAAACGTACAATATTAACAATAATTGTCAATCAGATTTAAATTTGAAATTCTGTTCTAATTTTGTCTCTGCAAATATTGTTTAAATATTTCAACATTTTTTACCTTTAAATATGTCATTACTTTCCAAAGAATTTGATATAATTCATAAAAATAAACTGTCACTTTTAATTTTATGTTACTTATAATTAATTGCAGAAACCTTGGAAAAAAGCTGCAGAATCAGTTGAGAAGAGAAATGAGAGCAATCAACATCCATTTGATTCTAGCAATAATTCCAATCAGCAGAGCTTTTCTCCATTAAAAGGTAAAGTTATTTCCATGTAACTGAGCAAAAAAATTGGCTATTTTCTTTTCAACCCTTGTTTTTGATGAGATAATATCAAAATATGCAATAAGAATATCACATTGACTTAAGATTTTCACACTTTTTAGCGACACAGCCTTACAACCTTCATACATTGCTTTTTTCTTTACCTTTGTACAATGTTTGTGCTAAGTTTTACCCTTTTTACTTTCTTCTATCTATAAAAGAAGAAAGTATTGTAATCAAAAAATTTTTTTGACGGATTTACATGATTTAGAGACCAGATTTTTCAAAAAACTTTTTTTTAACAAAATGTCTGTCTGTCCTCATTGTATCATCGAAAAATGTGGATAGGCAGCATAGAAATGCATGAAAAGACTTCAATGGTCACATTGACCTCAAAGAAATGTGTTTCTTTGGAATAATAAATATTTTTTTAAACAAATTTTTTGAGTAAAAAAAATTAAATATCAAAATTTGTAGATTACTAAAATAAAAGGCAACTAAGTAATGTTGTTTCGCAATGTTGTTTCACATTTCATTTAAAATAAAATATTACTTTTAATTCATAGGTACACTTAACTAATGATGCACTTTTATATTAAAAAGGATTGTAACGTCATTTCTCTCTATTCTAAAAAAAGTAACCGGTGCTCTTTCTCAACTTATATTAAATAAAGTATTACATATATAAACATGAAATTGGTAGCTTTATAGAGATATGTATGACACTGAAACAGACAATTTTTAAATATAAGAATTATTTTACGCACTATTTAATGTTGAAATTGGTCAATTTATTTCAGCTATATAAACTTTATTGGATTAAAGACTATACATTAGCAATTTAACCATATTTTGCGGGCACATACTTGACTCAATTGTAATGTGCAAAGTAAAATAATTTTTTAGAGTTTGTAGGATCTTTTATTCAAAAATTCATTAGCTGAATAAAGATTTAATTCATAGTTTGAAATAGCTGATTTTTTTACCTACAGTTGCCAGATTTTAAAAAGCCCAAATAATAAAATTTACAAATACTTTTCAATAGAAAAATATGTTTATGTGTGAAAATTAAAATAGAAAGAAAACTTTGAAATAATTAAGCTATTACTTATGAAAAGCACAAAAAAGTCCTTTTCATAAAAAAGTATTCCTTCAAAAAAGGAGCACCCTGCCCTTTTTTATTCTGGGGGGAAACACTACTGTAAATGACAGATTTCTGCTAATTAAAAAGCAGTTAGAAACGTTTTATCTATTGACGTTCATTGAATTTATTTTCTAATATTGATATTTTGTTTATAATGTTATCTCTTCTTGAAGTGCATTATTTCTCTTGAGGTCGTACAATATTCCCAGCAAATTGATAAAATAAGTGGAACAATCACAGATTTTAAAATGTTTGAAAGTTTATGATAATGGTATTCGAATGTCTACATATAAAACAAGAAATTAAACAACAACAACAAAACAATAATAATCCATGCAATGTATTAAAAAGGAAAAAAGATTTTTTTTAATTTACACATTTCATCTCTCTTTATCTCCAAAAATAAAATATTAATATAATATTCTTTTCATGCTGTTTTATTTTATGTTTAAACTAGTAACTTTAAAGTGAAATGTATTTTGGAATCATGAAAATATATTACTTTTTTATTAATTTATTTTAATTATTATTCTAGTGTTTGAATATCCACAGAAGATGTTAAAAAATATCCCTGCAGTAACTGAGAACAAAGAGGATTCGAAAATTATAGAGCAAGAGAAAGAAATATTGATGTTAGAAATGTCAAAAACACCTTCGAGTAGATCTATTTCTACTATTGAGACAGCTTTAAAAAAGACTTATCATGATCGACGGAATCTGATTAGATCTAACATCCTTTTAGGGGACTTTAAAAATATTTATCCAGCGTTATTTACAGTAGTTGGAATAAACCACGATTTCAATGTTAGCAATAAGTGTGATTTACAAAAAACTGTGATAACATCTTTACATGCATGCAGCTCTGCTATATTTTTATGGTACTGATTATGAAAAAAATTATGTTGTTATTTGATACTGTGAGACATTTTGTTTTATATATTTATATTTTTTGTTTTAGTGAAATATCAGTTTATGTATCTTTTAGAATAATATTTGTGTAGGTATTGTGTGTAAACATTAAAGTTTTTCGTGTTTCAAGCATTAAAAAATAGAATACATATTTCTATATTCAGTAACTATTTTTCGTTTTTTCAAAGCATAAATATGCAAAATCTCAGGAAATGTTAAAAATACACATCATTTTTATGTACTAAGTATTTGCAAATAAAAAACTTATTTGAAATGTACTCTGTTTACAACAATTGACCTAAATGAAAATACTGTGAGTTCTTTATCAGATTACTTTGCAAAAAATAATCACATAGAATACAGCAGTAAAATATGGAATTGCGTAAAACTGTGAGAATGTAATTTCATAGGAGCTTATGAACTAAAGTTTGTTTCCAGACTGTATCTTTATGAAAATATTCCAAATATTGTAGATTATTAACTAAGTTGTTCACTAGTTTCTTTCAATTTTTAATTTCTGTTACATTTTACAGCTATAAAACTTTTTAATAAATATCAAATGTCCATTTTTAAATACCACCTAGTAAAGACCTGAAATGAAAAGAAATTATTTGGCAATTCTATGTAAATCATAGTATATGTGTTAGAAATTGAAATAGGGAAATATGTATAAGTAAAATTAATTTCATAGGTTATCACTAGAGAAAAGAAAGGGGTTTATTTTCTATCAACTTTAAAAATTTGATGAGGTTTGCATATAGCTTGTATGTTTAACATGAATACTTAAATCTAAAATAACAAAATTTAATGACATAGTGACTGTATGTGATTTGTGTCACATACAAAGAAAAAATATTGTCAATATCTGTCCTGGTCATTGATTTCAGCCGGCTACACATTAGACGCACATGCAGTTTATAGCTTTTTTGAAATTGTTCAGATATTAGATTTTTTACCAACAGTGTTGTTTGATAATTAAGCTATAGTTTTATCGATCCTTTTCAACTTTTGTAACCATTTTCTATTTCATTTCTCTTAAATGGTTTTTAAATAGAACATGTTTGACACAAATCTTCCTATTTTTTCCTTACAAAATATTAAATGTAGTTTGTAGAAACCCTTATTAATTCCTAAACCCTTATTAATTCCTAACCCTTATTAATTCCTAAAAAGATGCTTAGTATTTTAACTATTTTTAAATTTATGTATTTTGGAAACATAGATGGTTTCTTTTAAGAGGTCATTGGTAAATCAACACATAACTTTTAATGTTCTTTTTCTTTAGTATTTTTATTAATACTAATTATTATTAATGTTTTGAGCATACAATTTAATAACATGCCGTTAACAATCTGTATCAGCACATTGCATATCTGTAAAATACCCAAATATCAATGTTTCCTACACAGTACTATTTAAAAGGCGATTTTATTTATTGCTGCTACCTTCCAACACAGAAATTGATGTAAATTACTCATAAAATTCTCAACAGATTGCAATACTGGGTTAATTTTCCATACCAAATTTTTACTTATCTTTGAGCAGTTTCACGTCATTATTGCTAAAATGAATTTCGTAAATTCTGTCAAATTAAAAAGGCTGGAGACAGCTAAAGATAGATTTTTTACAACGGTAAATTCGTATACTTTACAAATTTGAATTAAAAAATTAACAATATTATGAAAAGTATATAATTTTCTGTTTATTTTAGATGTGAGAAAAGTACCTTTTAGTCAATATATATATATATATATTTTTTAATTAATAATACATATATATATATATATATATATATATATATTTATATATATATTTTTATTAATAATACATATATATATATATGTGTGTGTGTGTGTGTGTGTTCTAATTTTCTATATTATTTTTTAAATGCTTAAAAAGATGTATTCTGACATCTGAGTAAATGTTTTTCAAATTGGAGTAGTTGAGTCACAAAGGGTTAAGCTTGCAATTAGCCACTCATACAAAAGGCATGCACAATGGTGTTAATCACATTTTGGTGGTTCATCCCCTAGTAGATACTATTTACATTACAAATATCTATCAATTTATTAAAGTGAATTAACACAGTTAAACTTAGCTTAATCAACCACAATGAAAGAAAATAAGAATTATTTTAAATATTCTTTTTGTTTTTTACTTTTATATGTTTTACTTTTCTTTTATTGTGATTAATTTAACTAAGTTAATCAAATGAATTAAACTTGGATTGTAATGATTGCAGTGAGACTATAATAGTGACACGAAAATATATTTTTAAAAATACACTTTAATGCTTGGATATGTAAAAATGTTTTATATTACAGAAGTAGAAAATAATAGTATTGTTTATTTTATGTTGTTTGAAGTTGTTTATTAAATACTGAAGACAGGTATTGCATAATAAGAAAACAGACTGTTGTTAAAATTGTGTATGACTAAGAATAGAAATGTTATGTGGTAATAAACTTCGTAAAATAACACTTATTACTTATCTTCTTAACAGTTGCAGCTTCTGTACCACTGAATTTTTTAAATAGAAAAAAATCTGCAAGGAAGGTGTTTGAGGCACTGAGTTATTTATAGGACTTAATTTTTATCATGATAAAGAGAAAAGTAATATTGGCACATATCTGCTGATTTTAAATTGGCACCATGTGTCACCAAAATTGCAAATTTTGATGCTGCAAAGTAGGTGTTACAGCTAAAACTGAACTTTGCACTTTTATCTTTCATTACCATAGGATTATTGACCTGGTTTAGATGTTGTAGTTGCTTTTACAAAAATGAAAAAAATTCAAGCATATAATATTTGAGGCACCTTGTATTTCAGATATATTTTAGTTATTACTGTGACAATTAATAAAAATAATGACAAACCTCTCTCTCTGTTTTAAATTAGTGCCAGGGGTTTCCAAAATTGAACTTAGAGAGGCTGAAAAATAGATGTTGGTTATGTCTCAAACATCTACTCTGAACTCCTAAGATGTCATTTTGTGACTGGTATGCCAATTTCAGACAAAATTGAAGCTTTGGGTTTATCCTGCTGTCCGCCATTGTTTTTTAAATCAAAACATATTTGTTTTGTTTCTCATTTCCAAAATAACTTTCATCCATATTTACTTATTATAAACACGTTATTTAATTTTATTGACTAATTTATTTATATTTAATAATAAAAGTTAAAATGTTTTGATTTAACTTTATTATGTCAGAAACAAAACAAATGTTTTGATTTATCGCCCGCGGTCAGCCATCTCACTTTTTAAATCAAAACATTTTAACTTTTATTATTAAATTTAACTTTTATTATTAAATATAAATAAATTAGTCAATAAAATTAAATAACGTGTTTATAATAAGTAAATATGGATGAAAATTATTTTGGAAATGAGAAACAAAACAAACGTGTTTTGATTTAAAAAACATGATGGCGGACAGCAGGCTAATCCCAAAGGTGTTCCTAATTGAATAATAATTTCTGTTTTTAAGTCATCTTCAACATCTGCTTTTTTTAATAATGTTCAGTTTAAATACTGCAGTGTTAACTATTTCTCTTAGACATTATTATACCTTTCAATGTGATAACAATACACGATCTTTCATAGTTATGTTTCAGTTTCAACTGAATCCTAAATCTAAATGATTAAAATTGAAGAGATGAGTTGAGAAACGCTTTAAACTTCATAGAAGCATGTTGCCAAAAGGCTAAAAAATATAACAAAAATCGGAAGCCACTCCCACGTACACGTCATGTGAACCAATCACAAGCAACTCCATGAACGGTAGATAGCAGACAATCATGTGATAGCTGTTTACATTTTTATTTTATGACTGCCGGTAGAAACTGGATATCTGACGTGAACTTTTGCTTAAAAATAATTTTAGCAGATAATCCGTACTTAAAATTTTTGAGGGTTTTTTTAACAGATTATATGCAGGAAAATACGGTAAATACGAGTCTTGTAAATAGAGTGTCTCAAACACTTTCTCTGCATTTTTTTTATGCGATACAAAAGTAACTGCAAACCACCAAGTATTTATGTATAATCATAAAATTGTAGTTACGTAACAAGAAAAGTATGCGTGAAAAAAAAAGAATATTTTCCAATCTATTACTGTTTTATTAAAAACAAAATTCCTAAATATAGTATCGATGTTATAATGTTGCTGTTCACTGGTATTTTGAATTTCCCTCACTAATGTTTAATTCATGGGAGTAAAATGCATTCGTGTTTTTATCTTTTTACGAAATTATTATTTTTTACTTCTTTTTTTTTGTGTGGGTACTATTCATTGAGCAGGGGGAAAGGCATCCTGCAAAAATAAGTTAAAAATATTTATTTTCTAAAGAGATATTTAAATAATATGAATAATCACATATCTTCATGAGACTTATCTAAGCGGGAAATATGAATGGGATAAATGGGCTGTTAACCAGTCATATGGCATCTTGATATGCCGGTTAGAAACCATCTGGGTAGTTTAGAATACAATAACTATATGTACTAAATGTATCTGAATATAAAAAAGCTGTTTAGTGAAGCATAAATGAACTCTGCTAAGCCCTCTGGGAAATAATATTAGTAGCATTGATGATTTTCCATGTATTAAAATTAAAAAAGAAATGTCAAATGAAAGGTGGGCTTCAAAACAACACTTGTGTTTCTTTCTACTAAATTCAGAAATTAATCTGGTCCTGAATATAGAAGGACTAAATTCTGACCTGCAATATTTGGAAATGTTGAATTAGTTGTTAGTAGATTAAATTTAGCAATTGTTTTGCTTAGAAAAGAAAATCGTAGAAAAATTACCAGTCCAGACACATCGTTTCTTTTGCAAGAAAAATTAGGATTCAATATCTTTTCATAGCTCCAGAAAAATGTTACATATGTACAGCACCTAGAATATATTCTAGGTATTGTGTTTCTGGTATCCCGAACACTAACAGCATAAATTAAGAAATAATAGTAACTTATTTGGAAAATATTAGTAACATACTTGGAAATGTTATTAATAATTTCAGAAACCGTAACACTTGGATATGAAAATCATAATATTTTTCTCGAAATGTGTTCAAAAAGCTTAGTATCTTATCTAGAAATGTTCCGTTCTCGGAAAAGCCACAGAGAAAGGAAAGGACATGTTTACAAACAAACAGTTCCATCAACCAATGTAGCATTTTTGTCGCAGCTATCATTGCAAGAATCTCATGTGTACTGTAGGAGCGGTAAAGAACGAACAGGTTTTTCTTCCAAACCAACAGTAATTTAACCAACAGTGACGTCAGTTGCCCTTTCCTTAAGGTTCCTTATCAGTCAGGCTGCAAATTCCCCTCTCAGGGCTAAACCTTATGGGCTTGGAATGCAACCATATTTTTCAAATTTCTCCACGGAAAATTAAAATTGTTACCTTTTATTTTCTGTATGCTCTTCTTGAAGGATGTGTTCTTTCTTTTTTAATTGCTAAAATATTTTGAAACTTCATTGTTAGTTTTATTTAAAGTGCTAAAATCTTACATACAACTTGCTTGCTTCACTTAGATTTTAACACTTAAACTATAAAATTAAATATAAATTTTAGAAACATTTTGGCAAATAAAAAAGAAAGATACATTCTTCAAGAAGAGCCTACAGAAAACAGATGGTGCAAATTTTAATTATTATTATTATTATTATTATTATTATTTTTTGAGGAGAATTTGAAAAATATGGATGCATTCTCCAAGCCCAATATTAGAGAGGGAAAGTTGCGTCCTGACTGATAAGAAGCCTTAAATATAAATCAGAAACCTTATTAACGTAAGCAGAAAGGTTTCCAAAATATACAGAGAAAAATACAGAAACGGTTCCGAATTACAAGGAAACGTTTCAGAAATATTTCCAAATTACGTAGAGACATTTCCGAAAAATACAGGAAGCTTTCCGAAATACACAGAAATATTTCTGAAATATTATAGTACGTTTTTCAAAATACACTTAAACCTGTACGAAAAGTACAGGATAGTTTCTGAAATATAAAGGAAGGTTTCCGAATTATGCAGAAATATAGAGGAACGATTCTGAAATACACTTAAACATGTACAAAAAATACAGGAAAGTTTCAGAAATATACAGGAACGATTCCGAATTATGCAGAAACATTTACTGAAAATACAGGAAAGTTTCCGAATTATGCAGAAACATTTACGGAAAATACTGGAAAGTTTCCGAATTATGCAGAAACATTTCAGAAATATACAGGAACGATTCCGAAATATACAGAAACATTTACGGAAAATACAAGAAAGTTTCCGAATTATGCAGAAACCTTTCCGATATATACAAAAATATTTCCGATGTATGCTGAAACGTTTCCGATGTATACAAAAACATTTCTGATATATGCAGAAACGTTACTGAACATCTGACTGAAATATAAAGAAACGTTTCCGAAATATGCGGAAACTTTTATGAACATCTGACCGAAATATGCGGAAACATAACTAGAAACGATGGGCCACACTGCTGCCCCACCAGAATGAGTAACGTTTCCGAGTTTTTTTTTACAGTGAGAGAAGTTAAAGAAATCATGACATTGTTCTACATCCTTATAGATATTGTGTGTTTGAATATGGTAAGTTAAGTGTTCTATATCAAGTTATAATGAAAGTCATATATGCAAAGTTTAGAGACCTCTAGCATAGCAAACCCAACATATATATAGGTCGATTCAAATGATATATCACGAGTCGAAAAAAGTGTGATTGTAATAGATAGTATTTATAAGAAAGCGAGAAAGCATCAGGGCACGGACAGCCCAATGGTTAGCGTATCAATAATAAGTCCAAGCTGAAGTTCGCGGGTTCAAAACCAGCGCAACGAAAATAATATATGAAGGCCCTATAAATAGGACCTGTTAGCTTTCTGATTTTAAAGGTTATATAATTCTTCATAGAAGAAGAGACAATCACGTCGATTTCATGATCTTTGAACTTTCCTAGCTTTGTCATAATATGATGACCATCATAGTTTTTCGAGTTATGGAATATAACAGAAATTGTTTTACACTGCTTATAGTTCAAGTTACATTCCATATGTAAAGCTTTCCTGTATACATCTCTGATAGATGATTGTTATCATGTATACGTTTCCAACCTAATACTTTTTCACAATTAGAACACAGATTATATCCAATTTTCGGTTTCACAAGCTTTTATTGCATGAGTTTTTTGGATTATCCTTACCAACAACAAAAAAAATTGAATTTTATAATTATATGTGATGCACATGAATGAAAAAAAAATATATATAAATAGTCGCATTATTTTATAAGCAGGGTTTAATATCTATAACTTTCACCACATGCATTTCTGTATGGGTAAGTCTTTGTATTACTAAAGATTAAATTTATTTTATGTTTTAATTTTGACTACCCTACGTAAAGAGAAAAATAACCATTTCTTTTAAAACAAAATAAAAAGTACTTTAAAAATATATTACTACTAACCTACTATATATCTACATACCTAGACCTTAGAATCAACTCGTATACTTTCTTTAGAAGAAATGAATTGAAATGTGTTCTTATCAGTGAATCTTATCTAGAATGTTATCGCGATCAGTGATGTCATCAAACCACGTGGTGAAGAATCTAGTTGAATTTGTGTGAGGTCGAGTAAATCATGCTTGAAATTTTAAGGTAATGATAAATTTATATTATATATATATATATATATGTTTTGTATAACCAATATGTTTTAAATCATGTATTAATAGTTCATGTAGTCTTGTCAATATATTTTTACAGGACTTGTTAATATATTTTATGTGATAAGAGAAATTATATTTTACTTAAGTAGTAGCACATTTCGAATTCCTGTTCTTCTTGTGGTCACTATGTATTTTTTGAAGTGTATATTGTTAGCCTAAATTATATTGAAGCCATTTCTATGAAAATAGGGGAGGGTGCTATTAAATTTAGTGGAGAATAATTCATATATTGTAGGGGACTCTGTATTTTTAGTGTAATTTCTATTTATTAAGACTTGTATCGAATTAGGTTCATTAACCTATTTAATTAAAACCAATCTCTTATTCCAAAAATTCTTAAGGCTACCTCTTAATTAGTATTGTTAATTTTATTTCTTAGTTATTATTTTTGATTGAATACTCAATGAAGCATATTTAACGAATCGAGTTGAATGTTTAGGAATAAATTGTGTGTTCTTAAGTCATTTAAAAACAGGATCCTTCAAACAGATCCCTTCACGAAACTTTTAACCGTGAAACAGGACACTTCACACAATGTTTGGTCTTAAAAATACACCTTTCACAAGCATACTAATGTATATACTTTTAATAGGATTTTAAAATGTTAAACGATATAAATATTAGATCTAAATATAAATCATTTTTTTACATTCAGTGAATAATTCGAGTCAAAATTCACGATGTTCGAGCCTGTTAGTTAAATATGACATACACTAATAAGATTAGCTAATGATTCATTTTCTCATATGGTTAATAGTAACAATCATTTCACATACTGTAAGTGTTTGTATGAAGTATGCAAAATTTATGATTCTACCTTATAATACCTATTCATTCTGTATTCTACTCTATGCCTCATCCATGACGTCACAATATCCCGTGGTTTTAAGAGATAAGCGAACATGTTACCGTTCAGTTGTTGTAAGACAAGCAGACGATCAAATTTGACTGAAGTCCACTACATTATGGTTGAATTTTATAGGTAAGATACATTTTTATCTATATTTTCTCAATATTAAAAACAAAATTTTTTAAATAATGCCCTAACTAAATAGTACAATATATATTTTATAAAAACAAAGTCAAAAGGTTAGTTATCCTATTCATTCCTCAAAAGAAATTTTTAAGTTAGAATAGTATAAATCCAATTTACTATATTTTTTCTATACTTTGCAATACAAAAAGCATAAACGAATGTAATTTTATATTATTTAATTCATATATCTTATAGGGGACCCTGTATTTTCTACCATAACGTGTATCAAATTCATTTAAACACATCTTTTTGCGCCAAAATTCATAAGGAGATGACTATTTCTTAGTTCTTATTTTTCAATGAATACACAATGAAGCTTTTTAAAACTTGACAGATTTTAGTATATATATATATATATATATCACCATAGTATATGTCAAGAGTAGAACCTATATAGGACTACACAAAATAATTCGTATATATTTACGGTTTTAAATAGCTCATTTCATACATTTACCTACCTAAAATGTGTCAGAAAATGATTAAATTTGAGAAAAAGCCCAATAGCCGCATTTCTTATCGCGAGTGATTCATCATGACAAGTCAAAGCATGGTCTTCGCTTATCTGCTAATATGACTCAGCAATCCGTCTATTGAGGGGGTACTGGATAACACTCATTTCTTAGTTTCAGTTCTAATATATATATTTTAAAGCATATTCACTCGAAATTCAGTTATTTTTCATGAAACGATCTACCCTATTTTACAGACTTGTATTATAAATATGGTGAAATATGTACTTAAAAAAAAAAAATCTATATTTTGAACGTTATACTAAAAAATGCGTTCGTAAAAAACCTATTTTTACATTGCATGAATACGTATTCATTTGAGAATAGTACTCTATTTCTTAAAATATCTGTGGAATCATAATATTTTTACAGGGTACATTGTGAAGGGGCCTTTTCATTCAAACAGTGATCTTAGATTTTTATAAATGGTCAATATCCCTTGTATTTCTGTCGCCGTAATATAATGTGAATCTATTGAATTGAAGGGCGCTGGGATTCGAATAGGGTTACATTATTTGTGAAGGACCGTGGGATATAAATAGTCCCATTATTTTGTGAAGGTAGCTTAATATCTATAACTATGTATTTTGAACCTATAGATGCGCAAGCTGTACTTTTAGCCTAACTTGAATTGAAAAAAAAAGGCGAATGTGTAAATTATCTGATTTTGGGAAGGGATCATATACATAATTGGATTTTTTGTGAAGGATGCTTTTTTATTCTAAAGGGGATCTGTTCACTATTTTAATTAACTATGCACTAGATGGTAAAATTACATTTTGTTCACATAACATTTCGTTAATGTTGGAAAGTGATTCATGAATTATGGCACTAGGCATGATTTTTCATTCTTGTTTATTTTATATATACGTTAAAATTCTTCGTTTTGTAGCACTCTGTATTTTTTGAAGTGTGTATTGTTAGGCTATCGAAGGGCCCCTCTGGGTAAAAAAAGGGAGGGGGGGGAGGGGGAGGGGCGAGCTGTTAAATTGAGTGCTGTATAATTCATACGGGACCCTGTATTTTTTACTATAACCCCCGTGGTGATTCCTGGGACCAGGAAGTTTTGACTCTAGGTCACTTCTAGCCAAAAGCTTACACCTTAAGGCAAAATTCATTTCAGTTGAGAGGTTATATCTTAGATTACTTTCAGTTGAAAATCCTACTTTTGGCTACTTTTAAAATTAAAAATTCCATTTTAACTCTAAATTATACTTTTTGTTTAAAAGAAAAAAAAAAGTCTAGTTCCCCAATTAAAATGAATCACCATTTTTAATTAAACCATTATTGACTTTTAAAATTCTCCTCTAACATGTATATCGAATACCCTACTCTCGTTGAAAAAAAAAAATCTCCTGAAAATTCTTAAGTTCTGCAATTAAAATTAATTAATTACTATTTTTAATTAATATTTTAATTAATTAATCATTCACTTGTACTGCATACACTCATAATCAAACTGCGTACTATAGTTGATAAAAAAAAAATCTCGCGAAAATTCTTAAGTTCTGCAATTAAAATTAATTAATGACCATTTTTAATTATTCATTTACTTCTACTACATACACTCATATCCAAACTGCATACTCTCGTTGAAAAAAAAAATTGCTTCGAAAAATTTCTAAGTTCCCCAATTAAAATTAATTAAATTTGTAATTCGTTAAAATTCACCTTGTACTGTAATAGATATTTCTCCGCGAAAAAAAAAATTGCTTCAAAAAATTTCTAAGTTCTTCAATTAAAATTAATTAATGACCATTTTTAATTCATATTTTTGCCACAAACCGAAAAAAAAAATCGAAAAATTTCAAGTCCCCAATTAAAATTAATTAAAATAATCCCCTTATCTTATAGTAGAATTCCTTATCGCACCCCCCATCGAACCCTCCGTTCTTATCAGTGCTCATGCTCTTATCGCCACCTTCACCTGCTCCACCGCTACTCCGCCGCGCACAGTTCCGCCGCTGCGCTGCTGCTCGACTCAGGTGGCGTTGAACCGGCTATTCTAAACTACTATCGGTCTTAATTAAAACAAATGTCAAAATTCCTTAGCGCTTTCGGCTAAACATTAGCCATCATCAGAGGATAAAACGAGTTGAAAATCAGAGTTCTGAAGAAGTACACTGGTGGAACAGAAGTACACCTGTGGTCATGACCACTCGCAAATTAAAGGAAAGGATTAAAGAACATACAGCTGACATAAAAAAAGGTAAATTATTCACTGCTCTATCCAGGTTTTAACATCATAAATGGTTTTAATGATTCAAAGCTGCGTTTTTGTATTTGCAACTATTAGAGTAACAATTAAATTTTATAATCAATGTATTAACGTTGTGTTATGTGAAGTTAAGGAGGTGAATTTAACGTTCAACATATGAAATTTTCTATATTTTTATTAGACACAAAATGTGCTGAAAATATAATTCTCATACATGGACAAAAGAAAAAGGTATTAATTTACTAAAATTTGATAATGATCAGACATGAAATATATTTTAATGACACTACATCCGTAATAAACAGCTTAGTAGAAACAACCTTTTTTCAAGAGTTTTATATAATACTTTGTTAATCGGTCTTAATTAAAACAAATGTCAAAATTCCTTAGCGCTTTCGGCTAAACATTAGCCATCATCAGAGGATAAAACGAGTCAAAAATCACAGTTCTGAAGAAGTACACTGGTGGAACAGAAGTACACCTGTGGGCATGACCGCTCGTAAATTAAAGGAAAGGATTAAAGAACATACAGCTGACATAAAGAAATGTTAATTATTCACTGCTCTATCCAGGTTTTAACATCATAAATGGTTTTAATGATTCAAAGCTGCGTTTTTGTATTTGCAACTACTAGAGTAACAATTAAATTTTATAATCAATGTATTAACGTTGTGTTATGTGAAGTTAAGGAGGTGAATTTAACGTTCAACATATGGAATTTTCTATATTTTTATTAGATACAAAATGTTCTGAAAATATAATTCTCATACATGGACAAAAGGAAAAGGTATTAATTTACTAAAATTTGATAATGATCAAACATGAAATATATTTTAAAAACATTACATCCGTAACAAACAATTTCGTAGGAACAACCTTCTTTCAAGAGTTTCATATAATACTTCGTTAATCGGTTTTAATTCAGTTAAGTTCCTAATTACTAATTTTTGCGTAATTTCTAAATTTAAAAACAAATTCCTCATAAGCGATTTTCATTACTTTTATTTTAGATCACACTTCGGATTCCTAACTTGTTTTACATTTATTTACTGTAAGAAGGAAGAATCTAGTATTCAGAATCAAAACTTTTAAATTCAGTGATTACGTAGCACAATTGTCTTTTCGAAAAAAATTTCTTGAATTTTCTTTGTTAACCCTGCTGATGGTATTAAAACATACCATGTTCTGAAGTATTTTTTTCTTATGGAAATAATGAATTTGATCAATAACACAGCATTTTTGTAAAGAAAACTTGAATGTTTGTTTCAACTATAGAAATTGTTTGGATTGCCTGTCACATTTTCTTTATAATTTTAAATATGTGATTTTATGGTTTTTGACTCTTTGTAAAACTGAAAGGTGATTGTAAAAATGTGACGTCTTTAAATCAAATGCAACCTGACTAAGTGTTTTAGATATTTTATAAATAGTTAAAATTTAATTTTACATGATATTTTTAATTTTAGAAATAATTAATGTAAGTCATACTTTTGATTTTATGTTGCATGAATGGCTGATTACATCTATTTTTTTTATATTTCTGCTGACAGTGTGTTTATGCTCCGTTTTATATTTTTGTAAAAGTAATAAGGCTACTAGAGTTATTCAAAAGAATGTTCAATGAGTACGTTAAAACATTAGGAATAAGGTGCGGGCAGAGATACATATCACATATTATAATAAGAGCAAATCTTGTGTGTCTGTGTCTGTGTGGTTATGCAAATTTTATTTCAAAAATGGCTCTAACGGTTTTGACCCAATTTTGTGCCCTACCATTTTCGAACACGAGAAGACCATTGGGCAAGCTCACATGTTCGAGAAAATTCGATTAGTGGGTCATTTTGGGTCACCACGGGTCAAGATCAAGCTAATTTTATCCAAAGAACGGCTCAAACGATTTTGATTAAATTTGATATCCTACCATTTTTCATTATGACAAGAGAATTGGGCTAAATCACATCTTCGAAAAACTTCGACTAGTGGGTCATTTTTGGGTCATTACGGGGTGAAGCTAATTATATCTAAAAAACTGCTCAAACGACTTTGACTAAAGTTTGTCTCCCACTGTTTTGTAGTACAAGAAGACCATTGGGCTAAGTCACGTGTTCGAGAAAATTCGGTTAGTGGGTCATTTTGAGTCACTACAGGTAAAGGTCAAACTAATTTTATTTAAAAAACTGCTAAAAGTATTTTAACTAACACATAAAAGTATTTTAAGAAACACAATGTTGCGAAAACGCAACGTCAGTCGTTAATGGGTTAACCAACAGTTGACGAAGATGATGAATAGGAGCATTAACATTAATCAATACCAACAGTTTAGACAGAACTATGGAGACAAATATAAAGTCGATAGAACAAAACATTAAATAGTTTGACAAAGCAAAAAATGCCAGTAACCGTTTTTTATTAGTCAAACATAACTTAAAACTTTTTATGTTATGAAAATCAATAATTTGATTAGCAACGGTGTTCTTTATTTGCACACTCTTAAAAGGAAAAGTTGATGAAGTCATAACTGTTGTAATTCGTTCTTATACACGTTAAATAAATTTCGATACGCAGGACATTCTAAATATACAGGGTGATTAGAAAATGAGTATACATTTGAAAAATTAATAATTCACGGAATAATGTAGGTACGGAGGAAAAAATTGACACACATACTTGGAATGACATGGGGTTTTATTGTAACCACACAAAAAAAAGGTTAAAAAAAGGCCGACAAATGGCACTGAACAGCAAAACGTCAGTGCCTCTACCTGAGAATCGTGTATAAAAGGAGCTGTAATGAGAGAGAGAATCAGATGCACCAGCAATCGCAGCATGTTGACGTTACCAGAAAAGGCAATGTTAGCGAAGCTCTACTATCAAAATGGGGAATCTGCCGCGATCGACCGACATCAATAGGCATGCTAAAAGACAACATCCAACGCCAATTTCTCACCATAACTACAGATATGCTGCACAGTGCTGTGCACAACATTGCCATCGGCTACAGCTATTGTTGCGGGATGACGGTGGACATGTTGAGCATTTGTTCTGAAGAACATTGTCTTTGCTTTGTCATAATTTGTTATGCCAATTATTGCTTTTCTTATCACACGAAGCGCCATCTGTCGGCCATTTTATGACCTTTTTTGTGGATACAATAAAACCCCATGTCATTCCAAGCAGGTGTGTCAATTTTTACCTCTCTACCTACATTATTCCGTGAATTATTAATTTTTCAAATGTATACTCATTTTCTGATCACCCTGTATGTAAAACAGTTAAATAAAATGTATTTAAGTGACAAAAATATGAAATTGTAAAGAAAGAAAAATTTTCAAAATATTTTTCCTTTCCAAGTATCGATGAATAAGAATTTTTCATATGAGATTAGCAGGATACACAAACGTATGTAACATTTAAAGAGATAGTACATGTTAAATGAATAAAAAATATAAACCATCTATAGAATGAAATAATCAGCGAACTTAACTAGTCGTTGGAGGCCACCGTAATACTTACCCATCATGGTTATACATAATATAAAATATGAAAATAAAACATGTGTAAACTACTTATAAAATGCATTGCAATTCGAATAAAATCGTGGCTTGATGACGTCATAAACTTTAAATGTTGTATTACTGAATTGCGTAAAATAAACAACCTTATAACTAAAAAAAAAATTTAATCATATTAACTAACGGTTTATTTCGTTGGATTAAGTGACTCATTTCGAATTAAAATGTATCTTTGAATTGAAATTTGGATGAAATATACAAGGGTCATGAAAAATCGAAAATTGTTGAAAATAGGATTACAAATATCTCGGCAACTCATTATCCGATCGACTTCATTCTTTATGCAAAATTTATGTTTTGTTTTACTGTCTTTTATATTCACTCAATAAAATAAACAATTTCGAATACTTTTTTTATACCTTTTATCAGAACTAATATTTCGAGTGTCCGAAAAAAATAGTTCTGGATAATCGAGGTTACTGAAATTCAATAAGCTTCTTTCCATTATTACATACTAAGTACATACCAAATTTCAAGTCTCTAAGTCAATTTATTCGGGAGATAGAGCGTTTACAGACACACACAGACAGACGGACGACAATTTTTTTTCTAAAAATATGTTTTTCGGAATCTCCAGTGTCTGAAACGTGTAAATCCATCAATTTTTTTTTTCAAAACGACTTACCCTATACTACGTATGATGGGTAAGTAATAAACCTAAGAAAATAATCCTTAAATAATTCAAAAAATATAATTTTAATTAAGCTCAAATAGTCCATTAAATACTTATTAAAATACCTGTCTGAATGAATCATACAATACTATTTTGTGTCATTTATATATTTTTTATATCATTATATTTATATATATTAAGTTAAAATGTAAAATTAATAGCTTTCCTAGTTGGAGCTTACATATAATAATGCCTAGACGTCTGTGTAAATTTGCCGGTAGCTTTTTTGGTTAATTTACTGCAAAAACTATTAATTCCATTTCTCCGGAAATGTTTATATTCTGCTGTTCCGGATTGCATTCATCTGATTTTGCTGCTCTACAAGTGAGCGGAAATCTTGATCCTTTCGGTACGCTGAATTTCAGACTGAACCATAAATCAAATGTATCGTTGAATGCGTTGTGGTGAATTTCTATGCAACACATATTCCAGAAAGCAATAAAAAGTAAATTATTGCGTAGAAATGTTGTTTGAAATAATGAAATATATATTTCTCACACTAAAAATTTTAAGGAGAAAATTAAAATTATAATAAAGTTTGGCCCAATATTAGCATATATTTTAATTATTTATAAAAACATATTAATTAAGTTTTAATGTAGTTATTAAAGTGTGTGTCAGTCCCTGATTTTAACCTCAATGGCTTTAAATAACAGTATATAGGTACCTACAAATCCATACTTTGGTTGAACAATTGACGGTTGACTCAAATTAAAAATATTAATTCATTTTTGGACATCCTTAAACCAAAAAATATCGATTTTCGGCATTAAAGTAATTTAAACTAGCCATTGGGGGTCACCGCAATAATTACCCATCATGGATATGCATAATATAAAATATGAAAATAAAACATGTGTAAAATATTTATAAAATGCATCGCAATTCGAATAAAATCGTCGCTTGATGACGTCATAAACTTTAAATGCTCTATTACTGAATTGCGTAAGAGAAACATCCTTATAACTCTAAAAATGATAACCATATTAACTAACAGTTTACCGCGTCGGATTAAGCGTCTCATTTCCAATTAAAATATATCTTTGAATTGAAATTTGAATGGAATACAGGGTCATGAAAAATCGAAGAGTGTGGCAAATGGGATTACAAATATCTCGGCAACTTATTATCCGATCAACTTCGTTCTTTATGCAAAATTTATGTTTTTTATTGTCTTTAATATTCAGTCCTTAAAAAAAAAATTTCGAAAATTTTTATATACCTTTTATCAGAAGGAATATTTCGAGTGTCCGAAAAAAATAGTTCCGGATCATCGAGGTTACTGAAATTCAATAAGCTCCCCAGTATTACATACTAAGTGCATAAAAAATTTCAAGTATCTACCTCAATTTGTTCGGGAGATAGAGCGATTACAGACACACACACACACACAGACGGACGGACGGCCATTTTTTTTTTTTTTTTCAAAAAATGTTTTTCGGAATTTCCAGTGTCTGAAACGTGTAAATCCGCCAAAAAAAATTTTCGATTTTTAAAACGATTACAAGACTTACCCTATACTACGTATGATAGGTAAGTAAAAATCTTTTATTATCGGTTATTTTTTCATTATGTTTTCACAAACGCAATGATTGTATTTGTACAGATATATTTTAATTAAATTTAGCACATTATTTTTTAGGTGCGTTCGTAATTATATAAATACGTAGCACCTATAGTCGTCGTTTGGTCCGTCCGTCTGTCCGTCCGTCTGTCTGTCTGTCTGTCCGCATATAACAACGCAAAAACTACCCAACCAAATGGTTTGCAATTTAAAATATATTATCTTTGCAGAATTTTGTCGAGACATTTCAAATTTTATTAAAATCGAATCAAAACTTTAGGAGATATTAATAAAAATATTTATTAAGAAATTTGATTTTTTTTTTTTTTAAATCGGTGCTTTTTTGTTATAGGAGCTTCCGATGGATGTTAAATCGTCAAGCGACCAAGATGCTTATTTTATGACAGAAATTAAACTGCAGACGATATAATTCATTTCACAGGATTAAAAATCATCAAGATCTGAATATTTATATAACTAGCTGATACATATATATCTGAATATTTATATAACTAGTTAAGATATTTGTATGAACAGTGTCATAAAATATATACTTAACTAGCTGTTTAAACCCGTTCTACGCACGGGATATCATGAATTTAATTCTAAAACGTGCGTACGAACGCACCTCGTTTGTAACGTTTGACGTACAATTTCCAACTTGTTTTCTTTTCAGTCTTAAATTAGCTGATAATCGACTTACAGCAATGGAAGTCTTTTTGACTAGGCGACTGAAATTGTTATTATACATTTTATCTAAGTATATGAGATTATTGTACTGTGTTATACGTTGCAAATTCGTTCGCATTTCCTTTTCGTTTTCAAAAATTGTCACACAGTTTGGTACAGGTTGTGCGGGTTGTCATGTTTTTAGTTGTGGATCCGGTCCAAGTTGGAGTGAATATCGTTGTTTTTGGTTTGTAACCAGTTATCTTTTAAACAAAGTCCCCAATGTTGTTTCAGATAAAAACTCTGTATATTTGAATACCAATGATATATATATTATTAATTTTTGTACATAAAGAAGAAATTTATACGTGATGTATCATAATTGAGTATTTTTTTATAATCGCAATTAAATATTGATTAATTTCTTTTTAATTTTGAATTTAGTGAATATAATTTCGGTCAGGTTTCGAGCTAACAAAAATTAATTAGTCTGTTAGGGGTCGAATTGCGGGCTAACGAACGTTTTGTACGTAGCAATTTCATCGGGTTTCTGTATGATCTCATATAGAATCCACCAGAACTCAAATATAGATAAGAAATGAAGAGTTGTCACACAGAAAAACGAAGGTAAGATACGATCCCTTGATGTCAGTTTTAGTGTTTTCTTAAGCATTACTTATTACTTACCCATCAAACGTAGTATAGGGTAAGTCTTGTAATCGTTTTGAAAATCGAAAATTTTTTTTGACGGATTTAAACGTTTCTTACACTGGAGATTCCGAAAAACATATTTTTAGAAAAACAAATTGCCGTCCATCTGTCTGTGTGTGTGTGTCTGTAAATGCTCTATTTCTCGAACAAATTGAGATAGAGACTTGAATTTTGGTATGTACTTAGTATAGAATAATGGGAAGAAGCTTATTGAATTTTAGTTTCCTCGATTATCCGGAACTATTTTTTTCGGACTCTTGACATATTCGTTCTGATAAAAGGTATATAAGACTTTTCGAAATTGTTTATTTTAAGGAGTGACTATAAAAGACAATAAAAAACACAAATTTTGCATCAAGAATGAAGTCGATCGGATGATGAGTTGCCGAGATATTTGTAATTATATTTTCCACACTTTTCGATTTTTTATTATCCTGTATGTCATTCAAATTTCAATTCAAAGATATATTTTAATTGGAAATGAGACGCTTAATCCGACGAAGCAAACCGTTAGTTAATATGATTATCAATTTCGGAGTTATAGAGCATTCAAAGTTTATGACGTCATCAAGCCACGATTTTATTAGAATTGCAATGCATTTTATAAATAGTTTACACATGTTTTATTTTCATATTTTATATTATGCATATACATGATGGTTAAGTATTAAAGAGGCCCCCAACGATTAGTTAAATTGGTTTTTAGTTCAAGTGCAAAGGATTTCGTTAAGGTTTCGGTTTGACAAAAATTATTCTGTCGGGTTCGAGTAGCGTTGCGTGTCAACGAAAGTTTTTTTATGTTGCAGTCTAATCGAGTTTTAGGCTGAACCCAAATAGAACTTTTGGATTCGGTTGGGGTATAATCGGACCCGTGCGGGACTCAAATATGGATAAAAATAAAGGACTGCCGCAAAAACATGAAGGTAAAAAATAATCCGTTGACGTCGATTTTTGTTTTTTCTTAAAAATTACATGTTAAATGTATATTTTCATTCAAGTTACAACACTTCAGCTTTCTTGATGGTGAAAGATATGGACTGGAAAGTTAGAACTCTGAAACTTTTCTACATTTATACTCTTAGGCCATTATATTTTTTAAATTTTTTATTCTATAAAACAATAAAAACAATATGTTAAATAAATGAATTGAGTAGTGTTACATATCCCATAATAATCCTATATTTTACCCATTTTACCCATTTATTTTATTATTCTATTATTTCAATAGACGAAATCTTTCTAAAATTTATTTAATGATTGGATAAAAATTGTAACGTATTTTCAAACACTTATTAAAAAGGCTCTATGGAAGATGGAATTTTTATATTTGGTTATTTTGGATTGTAACTGTTGGTCAGAATTGTTTTGTGAAAGTACACACACTTTTGTTAATGTGATATAGTACGTGAAGTTTGAAGTTTATTTGAAGTAATTTATAACATAATTGTAACACTGTTCATAAGTTTATTACTTTTGAAATTGCTTTTACAAGAAATTAATATACTTATTCACAAAGTTGAAAATATTAAAGATATGATAGAACTATAAATGTAGGTTTAATTATATAAAAAATTGTCCTATCTTTTTTAGTCATGTAGTTGACGAAATAAGAAAGTTGCATCTACGGAAATTTGATACATATATTGATGTTTATATATTGCATACGAGAAATATATATGTAAAGTGCACGAATACTAATATACATGTTCTGAAGTTCCTTAGTTGCATCATTTTATGAAGCGTTAAAAAATAAGCAAAGTAAGACAAAATGGTCAGTCAGAAAAAATAGTTTGAATAATTTGTTTTCCTTGTGTGTATCATTATTAAATTAGAAATATTTGGAAGCAATTTTTGACGACTTCATTTATTTCTCAGGCAGATTCAAAGCCACTGTCGTCAATTTATTATTTCGTAAATCTTTTCTGACATAATCGTTTCTGTTTCGAATTTTCCAGCAGTTACACAGCAAAAGTTTTTGATTGTTCTAACGAGCAGAAAAGACCGAGCTATGCTCTATCAAAATTAGCTTTGAGTTAAAATATCATGACACATAACCAAGATGACGCACTAATCGAAATTTCTCTAACATGTGACCTAGCCCAATAGCTTTCTCGTTCCCGAAAACTATAGGATACTAAATTTAGTTCAAATCCTCCGAGCCGTTTTTAAGATGAAAATTGCTTAATCCATAATGACCCATGACCAAAATGACCCTCTAATCGGATTTAATCGAGCGTGAGACCTAGCTCAACAGTCTTCTCGTGCCTAAAAACAGTAGGATGCAAAATTTAGTCTAAATAGTCTGAGCCGTTTTTTAGATAAAATTAGCAAGACCCACAGTGACCCAAAAATGACCTACTAATCGAATTTTCTTGGACATGTGACCTAGCCCAATGATTTTCTCGTGCCCGAAACTCGTAGGATACAAAATTTTGTCAAAATCTTTAGAGCCGTTTTTTATATATAATTAGCTTTACCCGTAATGACCCCAAAATGCCCCACTAATCAAATTTGTTCGAACGTGACATTTTGCCCAATTTTTTTCTCATAATCCAATAATGGTAGGATACAAAAATCAATCCAAATCGTTTGAGCCTTTTTTTTGGTAAAATTAGCTTGACCCTTACCCATTGGGACCCAAAATGACCCACTAATTGAATTTTCTCGAACATGTGACCTAGGCCAATAGTATTTGGTGCCCCAAAACGGTAGGATACAAATTTTTTTCAAAAATAGTTAGAACCGTTTTTAAGATAAAATTTGCATATAAATATATTTTTTTTTTACACTCACACACGATTTGCTCGTATTATAATATATGATTTTAGTTATAGTCCGTACAAATCGCTAAGAACTTTGGCTGTTTTAAGAAGTTCACTCTGCACTGCTTTCTGAAGAAGAAGTTTAATCTTTCCTAAAAGACTTTAGTAAAATTAAACTAAGGTTTGTTCAATGTCTTCCATTTTAAAGATATTGGATTCAAAATTATTATGGATAAGTTTTAAGTTCTAAGCTGAATTTTTCAAATAAAAAAATTATTTAAGTCTCAAAAATTTAAGTTTACTGACAATTATAAATTGTTTATTGTCTGTATATGTTTTTTATATTGCCAATATAAATAAAGTCAACGCTTTCTTTTCTCATAAAGATTAAGATTTCTAATAGAATTATTTTCTGGATCTTATTGTTTTCTTTGCGGATAAGTATGATCTAAAAGTGCAATAAAATAAATTTATCATTTGCCGAGCTCCGATTTAACAATAAATGAATCATGAAACAGAGCACATTTCACAGTTATCATTCCGGAATTCGTTTTGAAATAGATGGAAAGGGTTTTATTTAATTTTAGTTTTTGAAAACATTTTTGCCGCATTTAAAAGCAAAAGCTAAAAGCAATTTATTTTTAATAATTTTTTAAAAAAATACTTGAGTTTTAAAAAACGATTTTGTAAAATTCTGTTCCAAATTAAAACCGTCAAAATACTTATCGAAAGTTTGAGAACGCTTCTTTGGTAATGCATATATTTGGTATAAGGCGTCTTTCTCCCACAAACAAAAAAGTGTTTGTCTTAAAGCATTCGTTGAGCACAAAATCAAAAGAACATCTTCATAGAAAAATTCTGAAAAAATAATGGATTTCATTTGTGATCATGTAAGTTGCATTTTACTAAATATTTAAATACGGGTTGGGTTCAGTAGCAAACCCTTCGCACCCATTTTATGTACATGCCTGCTACGACTATTTTGCCAATGTTCCAGTCTTTATCTTCAACGACCAAACTTACTGTAGGAAAGAGACAGATTATTTAATGCAGTCCAGAAACTTGTAATGAGTTCGTTTTCCAGATACGTGTTAGAAGTAAAGGGTATTCCCACATTCTTTCATACTTGTATATGATAAATATCGGATCTGTTTTAAGATGACCTCTTAAATAAGGTATGCAATCAGTGCATAAGAAGAAAAGTCTCAGACTTAGTAGATCAAATGTATATGAACGAAAATACTCAAAGATGCATATTAAGCGTTTCTTTATTGCGTATTACCTATAAATTTTCGTAAAGGTTTTACTCCAGTCACAAGTATTTCAAACAAATTTGGTCACCATATTATGAAAAGGCATTAAATTCTAAGGATCTTATACCAACATTTAGTTTAAAAGATTGATTTTTGACAAAATGCTTGTCATTTGAACAAAAAAGGTCACTTTTTCGCCTTTTTAACCTTTTTGCGAGCTCTAAAAGGTATTTAATCAATGAAAATTTTATTTTGTGGTAGTATGAGATCCAGCAAAAACGATTATAAAATGAAGAAAATTGGCCTAATAGTTCTCGAGAAAAATGCTTGACCAGTTAGAAAAACAGGGTTTCGAGAGAAACAAGTTTAAAATTGTACAATAACGTTATTTTCAACGACAATTATTAGTTAATTGTCATTGTAATATAAATAACTATTATAACATAATATTGTAATGTAAATAACTATTAATTGACAATTAATAGTTATTTACATCCAATGAGCAAAATATACTGTAAAGAATTGAAATATCAGGAAACCGCAATAATCTATGTACTTTAGGAATGTAAAGAAATGCAAAATAAAAAAATATTTGAAATATTTAGCCAAAGAAGTACATATATAGTAGATTGTAGATAGAAGTAGTATACCTCCCATTAAGGCACGGATTCAATTATTATTGAGCTTGGCATACTAATTGAAATATAACATATAGTCTTTGTTTTCCAATTATAAAACACAGTTAATATGGAAGTAGTGTGGTCAATATTTTATCTATTCAAAAGTATAGGCCTAGATTCACCACGCCTGTAGGGTGGGACTCGAACTACGGTGATTAGGTTTCAGTATGATACTATGTAACAAAATTTATATCAATCATATAAGCACCTAATATTTTTTATTGTTGCTGCTCCTATTTATATCTAAAATGTGTTGCAGTAACACATTTATTATAAAATATCTAATGGTTTTCTAATAAATATTTTTATGTACTCTTCATTAATTTCGAATTCCAAATTATATGTAACATGACACATTTTTTTTTTTTCTAATATTTGTTTAGAAAACTGTTTATTTTCAATGGCATATTGTTTATATTAGAAAGATTGTGGGTGATAAAAAGAGAAATATTTCGTTTTCTTATTTTTCTTCATTTACATTTTAACGTAGAACGGAATTCTCAGATGTTAGACTTTATTTGATAAAAAGTATTTTTTTCTTCTTCCATTAAACTGGGAAGGGTTTTATTTCTTGAAGCCTTCGGAGCTCTTTCTCGATGTTGGTGTTTGTACATCGGTACGACGTGAAGAGAACTAGACGCAATGCTGTAATTTTTTGACGAAATGTTGAGATTGCTTTACGGTTTTTATGTATTATATTTCTGTTCTTGTAATAAATATTGCTTTTGAAAAGAAATTTGATAATATAAAACCTGAAACTCGGGATATTAGCTTAAGGGGTCAGGTAACCTTTCAAATGTCAAAAATTCGAATTTTTTTTATTAGCTTATAATTAAACATGATTCTTTAGGAACATTTTAATATAAACCCCATGAAAAAAATTACTTTAGAAGAAATGTTATGTCTAAAAAAGTCTGAGTTCTTTTTATATGATCAAGGGGTAGTTTGATCTCTAAAGTTAATTTTCGCGAAACGATTTTGATCATTGCGCGCACGATTTCTAAAAAATGGTTGGTTAGAAGTTCATGAAATTTTGATTGAATGGCTTAACCATACAAATGAACAAAATTACCTATTATTATGTTTCTTAAGTAACAAGTTTAAAATTCATTACTACTTTTGGATTTAAAAAAAACACGATATTTCGAATTTGTCTAAAAAAAAAAATTCTCAGGATCTAAACATTTTATTTTTTTATCGTAGGTCATTTTGAGAACATATTATATCAGTACTCATTAAATTTTTTTGGCTGGTTTTATCCATTCAAATGTGAAAAATTATGCGCGCAATGCAAAAATAATTCTTTCGCAAAAATTGTATTATATTATAAAATAAATTAAAAAGCTTTATATGAGTGTATACATTTTCTGAGAATTATAATTAATAAAATACATCTGTTTTAATATGTGTTTTAAATTTTATAATTCAAAGGTATGGAGTTACTGTAATTCTTTTAGAGGTCCCTTTTTCATATATTTTGTGAGTTCAAAGGTAACCTGACCCCTTACAATAAAAGTAAAATGCTTTTAACTATCAAAATAAAACTGCTTATTTACATTAGCTATTCCAAACGCTTTCCAGACTCTATATTCCATGAAACTATAATTTACTGTAAACAATTTTGTGTATGTTTAGACTCGAGTTTCAAGCAATGAAACACTAAAAGTGTTTGTAAATGTATTGAAAATTATTTATTTGAAATATAGAATCATGTTTGGAATATTTCTTCAAAATAGGCATTTTAAGTTATTTTATACTGGGTGATTTCTTACATCTGTTTCGCCTCATATACGTCTTCAAAATAAAATAAATTTTATTTTATATTCGAATATTTTTGTTCATTTTTAGGAAATTCAACGGACTCACTACCCTTTGAATTTTTGTTTTTATTAAGCTGTATCCAAAGTATTTTCGTTTTTTGAATGTTTTTATACTAAAGCCTGTAGCACTTTTTAAACCCTGTTGTTGAAATTAAAATGTAATTTAACCCCTTGAAGGGCACCGGTATATAATATATACCACTTAATTTTAATCCCAAAATTCCACAATGACACCAGAACTTTATAACCAAATTTTAAATTTATGAGGTACATGAGGTAAAGTTTTTACTTATTTAAAAAAAAAATCGTTCGTGAATCCTGGTGTCAATCAATCATTTCAATTTTTTAGCTACAAGAGTACTTTGCCCCTGAAGGGGTTAAGAGAATACATGTCCCTCGATAGTATGTAATCATACAGGCTTCTTCCTATCATTTTTAGGTTACGTAAAGAGTGATACAAATGTTGAGATGTTATGCATCTTAAGGCATGATTTTAAACTAGGCCTTAAAACCAATGAAGCTGTCCTCAAAACTCGTACAGTTGAAGGCCAGAACAAGAAGAGTGTCCAGACAGTTCAAAACAAATCCAAACGTTTTAAGGAAAGGGATCTCAGCCTCGAAATCAAATCCAGAAGTGGCAGGTGAATTTTGATCAGTTTAAGAGAAAAAAGAGGAGAATCCTTTCTACGCAATAAATTTTGATGCTAAAAATTAACAAAAAGTCAAACATTAATAATTGTTGAATATCTTTTGTATAATGTAAATAATATATCTTGTGTATAATATATATATCTTTTGTACGCCATGCTATTTGAATAGTGGAATATGCATGAATTTAAGAAATAATCTGTTGAAATCCTGACTCCTGAATGCATACGTGATTGGTACGATAAAAAACCAGGCACCCTATTGTACTTCTACTTTGCCGCACAAATCACCTGATATTAACACTGGGTCGGGCGCAAGGTGCTTGACAGCGCGCTGCCAAGCCTTAGGGAACGCTACCTCGGAAACTGCTTAGTGTTTTACTTCTTTTGAGATTTATAATTGGGGTTTTCTTTGCATCAGATTTCAAAAATTATCTCTTTGTACTATTTTGTAAAGGTCTCCAATTACCTCAAAAGTGTTAGAATTGAGTTTATTAGGTACTGAAGAGGATTTTAAAACAGGCTCCTGTTAGACGCCCGAACCCGGGAGTCCAGACGTTCGCGTCACGGAGGGTTATTTCCATAAAAAATCTGTAGGACCATTTAGAACAGCAAATAAAGGACCAACAACAGTCTCTCTGCAATTCGGTGGCCTTAAGCGGTCTACTCATGAGCGCGTGGTGTCAACTGTGGGTAGTAGTTACCTCAAAAGTGTTAGAATTGAGTTTATTAGGTACTGAAGAGGATTTTAAAACAGGCTCCTGTTAGACGCCCGAACCCGGGAGTCCAGACGTTCGCGTCACGGAGGGTTATTTCCATAAAAAATCTGTAGGACCATTTAGAACAGCAAATAAAGGACCAACAACAGTCTCTCTGCAATTCGGTGGCCTTAAGCGGTCTACTCATGAGCGCGTGGTGTCAACTGTGGGTAGTAGTTACCTCAAAAGTGTTAGAATTGAGTTTATTAGGTACTGAAGAGGATTTTAAAACAGGCTCCTGTTAGACGCCCGAACCCGGGAGTCCAGACGTTCGCGTCACGGAGGGTTATTTCCATAAAAAATCTGTAGGACCATTTAGAACAGCAAATAAAGGACCAACAACAGTCTCTCTGCAATTCGGTGGCCTTAAGCGGTCTACTCATGAGCGCGTGGTGTCAACTGTGGGTAGTATGCCTGCAGAAAATTGTAGAATCTTTCCCTTGACAAACCCAGGCGATTTTAAAAGCAAGAGGCAGTGTTATACGGTATTAGAGTGATATCTACAGAGGGAAAATTTATTTGTTCTGTGAGCCTATTTATCAACATGAAAGTTCGATAGTTTATTTTACTCCTACTACGAAAACTACAGCTCGGAAGCGTGCAATTATGTCGCTTATTTTACTCACTAGTTTTGTATTTCTATAATTTTATTGTAAAAGTCCCGTAATTCGGTGACTTAGTGAAACAATGTGGGGTTTCATATAGTTGTCGGAAATATTCATCGTGTAATGCGCAACTCAATTCTGAAGTCTAAAATTTTGGAAATAACGCGCTATAGAGGAGTAAATACGATAGCTTAAAATTATAAGCAAAATGCTTTTAACATTCTTATTGACATCAGATCTACGGAACGTATCGAAAATCACTTACTACACACAAATGGAAATATATTATACTGTAAACATATTATTTAAATTTTGATTTGAGTTTAAAACAATACTGTAAACGCTTCAAAATATATTGAAAGAAAATTGTTAAATATATTTAAACATGCATTTAATATTTCTCAAAATAAGCATTATAAATTATTTTTTACATGATGAATTATTCAAATAACTGTTGCATCAAGTTAGCTACAGCGAGGATGAGGTGTCAAAATATAGTAAAATTGTATGCACGATGAGTTAAATGAGAGCGTCCCCTAATGGTAAATTTTGGAGTTCAGATCATATCTCGAAAATTATAGAAGATGTAACTAAAAGTTCAAGGACACAACTGTACAGCGCCCTCGATTTAGTAGATTTTCGATCAGAGATGAAGTAATAAAGCATATTGTGGATACGAATATAATGCATAGTTACGTCTGTAGAACAAAATATTTGACACTTTTTGCGAGATTTTTTCCTTGTAAAAGACAATGATTTTCTCCAAAAGCAAAATGATAATATTTTTAATGTATACAAATACAATTTTATGAAATCAGAATGCGACTGTACGGAAATATAAAGAGAAAAGTATAACGAAATATATGCAAGGAAAAAAACAGAATGTACGTTAATTTTGTTTTTGCAATACAAGTTATTTTGCAGAGCTCAGGCTTTTCTATCTGTGAACGCAAGTGTTTAAAATTGTAAAATGAGTTTATCGTCTGTAATTATTTTTCTAAAACAAAATATCTCACATTGGTTTAGAATATTTTTGCCCGCATAGGAAACTGTTTACTGTATCAGCGCGCTCTTACAAAATCGATGATGCTCTACAATTTTGTCATTGAACATTTGGTCGTGATTTAAAGATACGATCTTTAATTTCAAAATATACCAATATGGTGTGATGCTCTCGTGTATCACATAGCCGTTTTTCAATACCTAGACATCATATTCGTGACTGTAGGTAATTCGGTTCACCTGTTATTAGAAGCGAAACAGGCTTAAGGGTTCATCCTGTGTATAAATGCTTATATTTATTGTTAGACAGTCAATAATATAATACTTTGGAAATTAGTGCAAATTTCGTATAAATAAATATAGATATGTTAAAAATACTACTGTGGGCAAAAATAGTAAGACTTTGTTCATAATTTTAAAATTCTTCATTTATTCTTCCAAATCTATTTCTACCACTCTCAAAGTAATCCCCCCTGGCCTCAATACACTTGTGCCAACGTTTCTTCCAATCCTCGAAACAGTTGTAAAAGTCAATTTCCGGAATAGCCTTCAATGCGCATAGCGATTCACGTTTAATGTCTTCAATTGACTCAAAACGGTTTCCCCGGAGCGGTCGTTTGAGTTTGCTGAGTAGCCAGAAGTCACACGGAGCTAAATCAGGCGAATACGGTGGTTGCGGCACGATATTGGTTGAAAATTTGGCGAAAAACTCACGAAGAATTAATACAGCATGCGACGGTGCATTATCGGTGCATCTTTCAAAATGGTTTTCACTGATCCTTCCGATATTCCAACGATGCCAGTACGGTCTGACTGTTAATCGTCGATTCTCAAGCACCAATTCTTTGATTTTATTGACGTGTTGATCATCAGTTAATGTTGATGGCCGTCCTGGACGTGGTTCGTCGTCAACGCGTTCTCGACCCTCTTTGAATAATTTGTACCAAAAACACTTGCTCGCGAAAAACAATTATCACCGAAGGCCTTTTGCAACATTCTGAGCGTTTCGGCACCAGAAATTTGATTCCACACACAAAATTTAATGGAACTTCTTTGTTGAATAATTTCACTCATTGTAAAAATCGCCGAATGCACTTTTTGTACTTCAGAAAGACAAGCGTATACTAAACACTAATGATTATTTTGATGTGACATTTGGCACAGATGTCACTGACAGTCCTACCAACCTAGAAAAAAATATTTCGACGAATGGGTTTTCGCGCGAAATTTAAATTTAAAAGTCTTACTATTTTTTGCCCACAGTAGTATAATTAGAATCTGTTTCTTTTTGTATAAGCAACTTAACAACAAAATTTGTTTTGATGCTTACAAACGATTTAAAAGATTCATTATTAGCTCAAGAATACATTTCTTCACGTAATCAAAGGTTCTGAAGTTATTTTACTTTTTCAACTATTTATCTTTTAGAAAAGAGTGCTTCGGTCTTTTCTGTTTAGATAAAGAAAGATAAATTTGCTGAGAATTAATAATGCTATTGTCTTTGCTTAAAGTAGATCTGTTTATTGGCCGCATAACTATTTTTATAATAAATCTAGGTAACCAAACCGAAAGCTATAACTTCATATATTCCTTTTGTATTATATGTTATTTTTTCCGAAAGCATCGCTTCTTTAGTAGAACTGAAAATTTAACAATTTTCTTTTTTACGTTTGAAACATTTTATGTTACTATGCATATTTATGTCTATAAACTATTAACAAAACTTCAGTAGAAGAATCTATTAATTTATGTTTTTAAATAAAATGTAAGTAATTTAAAACAAAATAATTCAATATTCGATGGTTGGAGTATCATAGTTAAGGTTTATTCCAACAGAGCGAAAAATGTCTGGGACAGGTTTCGAACCTGGGTATTTTCTGCTGGAAAAACTTTCCTTTCTTCATTATGAAAATAATCTACTCAATTAAAATCCGTGCGCGTATCTATCTATATAACCTCAAAAACTCGGAAACCACAGGGCGCAAGGCTACGAAATTTGGTACACGGGTTGCTGGCAAGAGGCCCATAAACGATTGGGGCAAAAAATTCGAAAATATTAATTAGATTTTTTAATCTAACTTGCTTTGTTTTTAAAACTTGCTAACAACTTGTAGCTTTAACAAAACTGAAACAATATAATTGAACCTTAACTTTTTAAATATATAATCACGATCCAATACTCTTATCCTCCAGCTTTTACTGAACGCTGATACAGGCTCGAAAATCAATCTACAAGAGCATAAAACTCCAGTATAAAAATACTAAGGCCAATTCTTAATCCTGAGACTCGATGCGAGTTCTCAAGGCTAAATCTAAAATCTCAGTCTAAGTCGCAAATATTAAACTTCCCAGGCCAAGTCTACTCTAGCTCCCCTGAGCTCTGAACTCAAGTCAAAATTCGCTGCTTATATACTTCAGTGTCGATCGACCAGCTCCAGAAAATTTGCATAATTGAAATTACACGGCGACTCACAATTTCAGGGATTCAGCTGTCCTTCGGAAGTTAAAGAAAGATAGAGAGCCTTTATAACTTGTACGCACATAGTCGCTTAATGGACAAAACGATCTCATTCACACATTGCCTACTCACGTGACGAGAGTAGTCAATACCTTACAAGTGCTTTACTATTTAAGCCATCTGGACATTATCCAGTCTCGCATTTTTCACTTATATATACGGTCTGGACACATTTTTCATTCTGTTGGTTGTACGCTGATTAGCAAAGTGAAAAGAAATTCATATCCTTTTGTAGTGCCATTTAAAGATTTATGGCGTAGTTTCAGTCCTAGTGAAAATTTAATTGGAAATTTAGATTATATTTAATTATACTGTATTATAAGTTGGAGAACTTCAGATTTTTTATTTAACCTGAATTTTACTACAACACTTAAATAAATACCCTGATAATATGATATATAATAATGTATTTCTTTCTGTTTAATTACATTAATTATAAAATTGCCAAGGTTTTTTTTTCTTGTATTGTATTCTGAATTACTTACACGAAAATTTCTGAAATTGTTCTTTTTAGAGATATATATTTTTTAATTACATCAAATATTTAAATATATATTATAGATTTAAATTTATTTAACGATAAAAAGATAAAATTTATGATTTGAGTTGTAATTTTCAAACTGGAAGAAAAATGTCCGGGCCAGGACATTTTTCGTCCAGTTGGAAAATTACAATTCATACGATTCCTTTACCAATTTGAATAATTGTGTTAAAATTAATCTGAAATTTATGATTATTAAAAGAAATGACATTTTCAAATTCTGAAAAATATCACTTTGATCTTTAATTAAATGTGAGGAAAAATAAATCCTTTCTAAAGAAATGTACTTTTTTTTCTCCGTAACAACTCATAGTATATGTTATGTAATGACCCAGTATAAAAAAATACACACATTTAAATTTATTACTTTTTAAATAAATTGTTTATATTGTTTAATTCATGGATGTAAAAATATTTTATTTGGAACTATTTACTATAGTTACAAACAAATTTTTCAAAGTAATACACTTTATTTATACATTTTACCAATTTTTTTCAGACATTACTTATAAAGAAGCATGGTTAAAAATTTCCATTAAAAACGTCCTTCATTTAAAAAAAATAAAAACAGTCTCCAATAAAAACTTCCACCACCTAACAAAAGCGCTTTCACCCCCCGCCAGGGCATCATCAGTTGTGACCTCTAACCAACTTCCTCTCCATTATATAGATGACTGGTGGCTGAAGAGCTCCCCCTATCGGATTTTAATATTTTCTCTCTCTCCCAACATTTTTCTCCAGCGACAATCGAGTACTGAGTGTACCATGTCATTGCACGTGGCTTTGGATGCATTTATTTCAATTGATTCTCGTAATAACGCGTTATGTAAGTTTTCGTAGTTAGCTATTTTCTTTATTTGTAGGGTATCAAGTTTTATTGGGGTTTTAAGGTTTAATCTTGCAAGAACTGTTGACTGTTTATTTAGTTTTATATCTCGGATATGTTCTTTCTTTTTTTCTTCTATTTTCCTCTTCGTCATTCCTATGTAAGTAACTTTTTCATTTCTGCTGTTTAGACAATTTATTTTATATATTCCTGCTGTTTGTGTATTTCTTCATATTTTTCTATTTAATTTCTTATTGATTTGAAGAGGGATGGATTGGGGGTTAGTGGGACTATTTTTCTTAATTTTTCTAATTCTCGTTTTATTTTCAAAGATACACCTTTTATATATGGAATAGGGGGAGTGTATGTTAGATTCCTCTGTGCTGGTTGTATATGGTCAAATCTTTCAATTAGTTTAAGTATAGTTTTCCTCGGATGTCCTGCCTTTAAACCTATGTTTTCAATGATTTTTAACTCTTCCTTTAGTGATTTTTCTGTGGAACAAACATGTAGAGCTCTATTTATATATGCATTCATGGCTGCTAATCTGTATGGCATTGGAGTATCGGCTTTATAGGAGATTATATTTAAGTTTGCTTTGGGTTTTCTATATACTGTAGTATTTATTTTAGTTATATCATGAGTTATTTTTACATCTAAGTAGTTGATCGAATGCTTTATTTCTTTTTCTATTGTAAACTGGATATTCTTGTCATACTTCATAACTTTTTTTCATTCATTTTGTTTTTATGATAAAGTTTTAATTCATTTTTAAATTTTAATTTGGCGTTCTTATTCTAATCTTTTTTTCGCGCTATTTGTTTTATACACTGTATGACTATATCTAGATGGGTAACCCCATCCAGATAAATCTCTCATTAAGCTTTGTTTCTTTTTTAGTTTTTATATTTCAATTTGACGTACTTAATTTAATCTCTTTTTTTGGCGCAGCATGTCCCTAAAGGGACTTTGTGCCATAAAACCACAATCAACCATCAACCAACTAATATCGATTACGCAATTTTAATGTAAAACTTTAGTCTGCACCTTATATATTTACTGTAACTTACTTACACTATTTTTTTTACAAAAAGACAATTCCAAAATAATAAATTATAAAATAGTTTTTTAAACAGAGAAACTATTTAAATGACAGTATGTTGATATCGTTAGGGCTGCCTTCCCCTATTGGCCTAAACCTAAGTATCTTAACAATTACACGCTAAAGATCTGTTAAAATTGAGTCAAAAATGTAGTATCCATTGTGATGGATTGGGGTCCATCAGCACATTGGGGTAATTTCACACGACTGTGCGGTTTTAAAATAAATTTGTTTCACTATTGAAATGACATAAATAAATTATATTTTATTGATAGATTCTTACTAAAAGAATAAATTGCATTTCTTGAAGATTGGAGTTTAGATGAATGACTAATCGTCCAATAATTATTAGCTCTTCTTAATGCCACATTAAGAATATTTAAGTCTTCCTAACGTGTAAATTACTTTATTTGCAAGATTTTTCTTAATTTTAATTACAGAATGAAAAATTTGTTTCGCCGAAGAAAGAAACTAATTTATGAAGATAATTTTATCTATGACATCTTACATTTAAGAACATTTATTAATGTTATATTTATTTTTATTTGTACAAAAATTTGTAAGATTTAAAAAAAATCTTGAGATAAATAAACTTTTCTTAAACACTCTTTTCCATCCCAGTAAAACTTTCTTTTTCTAAATTTTGAATTTGGAAATTATGTCATATTAAAATTTCTATTTATGAAAATAACTTCAACTGCAAGATTTTTTATAATTCAGTTACAGAAATAAAACTTTCTTTCTCCGCAGAAAGAGACAAATTTATACAAAGAATTTTATCAGCGACATCTAACATTTAAAAACGCTAATTAATGATATCATTTTATTTATTTTTTTCTGAAATTTGTAAGATTTTGAAAAAGACTTTAGAGGATTAATTGCTAAAATACTTTGTTCCCATCCCACTAAAGCTTTCTCTTTCTAAATTATGAATTTGGATATTATTCCCTTTTTAAAATTTCAATTCATGAAACGCAAATGGTCACACATTATAAACGGCATGTCCTGAAAAATAACTTTCATAAATCTATCAACAATCATTCAGAATATTTGTGAAAATATAAATACATACTTTAAGGTTGTAACTTATGACAAAGTTAGCCTTACAAAGTAATCTTTACAAATATTTTATGGTAAGGAACACTAAATATCATTTGACGATTTACTTTTCTTTAAACAGTTTGCTCCTTATAATATAAGAATTATAACTTTTAAAATAGTTGATTTGGACATGAAGAATGTTAGTTTAAACATAAAGGGCATTAAATGACCTCACTCATAATACTTAAATGACCCCATTAAGCATTAAATGACCCCACTCAATTTTCGGAAGGCATTATCCTAAAACTTTAAATATCCACTTATCCTTAGTAATTCAGTGAACGGAAGGTGTAGAATGAAACGGCCATGCGAAATATATTTCAATATAATGTTTTTCATTTACTGTATGAGGAAAAATGATTTAGCCATTAATTGAAACGAATTTTTTCTATTAATGGAGTAACTTAACGGGTTTTGCGTACTTGTAAATTTTCAAAAGAGGCCTTTTTTAAATATTCACTTATCCTTAGTAATTCAGTGAAATGAAAGACATCTGTAGGTGTAGAAATAAACGATCATGCGAAATATATTTCAATATAGCTTTTTTCCTTTGGTGTATGAATAAACATAATTTAGCTGTTAGTTGAGACAAATTTTTTCCTTTAATGGAGTAATTTAAGGAGTTTTCCCCACCTGTAAATTTTAATAAAAAGAAAACTGCCCAGTTAAACTGAGGGCATTGAGCTCACAGGCTATTCACACTAACTGTTTATTGTTCTCTTATATTAAAGAATTTGAAATAAGCCCCTCGAAAAAATAATACATCGAGAATATATTAAGGGGGATCATCCCCCGCCCCCCCCTTATACTTAACCAATGAAACCCCCAAAGCTAATCAGAGTAGCGCCTTATCACAATAAGCATATATACAAAATTTGAAGAAAATCGGATAATTCTACATGAAAAACCCATTTATCTAAATTAAGGGGGGTAAGCCCCCCGTTCCCCTCTTTATACTTAACCAATAAACCACCAAAACTAATCAGGGAAGTGTCTTATCACAATGAACCTATATACAAAATTTGAAGAAAATCGGATAATTCTACATGAAAAACCCATTTATCTAAATTAAGGGGGGTAAGCCCCCCGTCCCCCCCTTTATATTTAACCATTGAACCTCCAAAATTAATCAGGGCAGCCGTTTATCACAATAAACCTATATACAAAATTTGAAGAAAATGGGATAATTCTGCATAAAAAACCCATTTATCTAAATTAAGGGGGGGTAGCCCCCCTTTCCCCCCTCCCTTTATACTTAACCAATGAACCCCCAAAACTATTGACAGAAACGCATAATCAAAATGAATCTATATACAAAATTTGAAGAAAATAGGATAATTCTGCATGAAAAACCTATTTATCTAAATTATGGGGGGTTAGCCCCCCCCGTTTTCCCCCTTTATGTTTAACCAATGAACCTCCAAAACTAATCAGGGAAGCGCCATATCACAAGGAACCTCTAAACAAAATTTAAAGTAAAACGGTTAGTTCTATCAAGAGTTATCGCGTTACGTACATACATACATACGTACGTACGTACATACATGCAGAACCGGCGAGCACATAAGCTCTCAGGCTTTGATAGCCTGTGAGCTAAAAAAAAAGAAATCTGCCCAGTTAAACTGAGGGCATTGAGCTGGTCCCCCACCCCCTTATAGTTAACAATTGAACCCCCAAACCGAATCAGGGAAGCCCTTTATTACAATGAACATATATACTAAATTCGAAGCAAATCGGATAATTCTGCATGAAAAACCCATTTATCTAAATTAAGGGGGGAGGATAAGCCCCCCCTTTACCCTCTTTATACTTAACCAAAGAACCCCCTAAACTAATCAGGAAAACGCCTAATCACAATGAACCTATATTCAAAATTTTAAGAAAATCGCATAATTCTGCATGAAAATCGCAGTTATCTAAATTAAGGGGGGGGGGGCAGCCCTCCGTTACCCCATTTATACTTAAATAATGAATCCCCAAAACCAATCAGGAAAACGCTTTATCACCATTAACCTGTATACAAAATTTGAAGAAAATCGGATAATTCTGCATGAAAAACCCATTTATCTAAATTAAGGGGGGATTAGTCCCCCCCCCTTTCCCCCTTTATACTTAACCAATGAACCCCCAAAACTATTGACAGAAGCGCATTATCAAAATGAACCTATATACAAAATTTGAAGAAAATGGGATAATTCTGCATGAAAAACCTATTTATCTAAATTATGGGGGGTTAGACCCCATTTCCCCCCCTTTATGCTTAAACAATGAACCTCCAAAACTAATCAGGGAAGCGCCTTATTACAAGGAACCTATAAACAAAATTTTAAGTAAAACGGTTAGTTCTATCAAGAGTTATCGCGTTACGTACATACATACATACCTACGTACATACAGAACCGGCGGGCACATAAGCTCTCAGGCTTTGATAGCCTGTGAGCTAAAAAAAGAAATCTGCCCAGTTAAACTGAGGGCGTTGAGCTCACAGGCTATTCACACTAATTGTATATTATACACTTATTTCAAAGAATTTGAAATAAGCCCCTCGAAAAATAAAGAAATCGACAATATATTAAGGGGGATCTTCCCCCCGGTCCCCCACCCCCTTATAGTTAACAATTGAACCCCCAAACCGAATCAGGGAAGCCCTTTATTACAATGAACATATATACTAAATTCGAAGCAAATCGGATAATTCTGCATGAAAAACCCATTTATCTAAATTAAGGGGATTACCCCTCCCGTATCTCCCTTTATACTTAACCAATGAATCCCAAGACTAACCAGGGAAGCTCCTTACCACAATGAACCTATATACAAAATTTGAAGAAAATCGGATAATTCTCCATGAAAAACACATTCATCTAAATTAAGGGGGGAGGATAAGCCCCCCCCCCTTTACCCTCTTTATACTTAACCAAAGAACCCCCTAAACTAATCAGGAAAACGCCTTATCACAATGAACCTATATACAAAATTTTAAGAAAATCGCATAATTCTGCATGAAAATCGCAGTTATCTAAATTAAGGGGGGGGGCAGCCCTCCGTTACCCCATTTATACTTAAATAATGAATCCCCAAAACCAATCAGGAAAACGCTTTATCACCATTAACCTGTATACAAAATTTGAAGAAAATCGGATAATTCTGCATGAAAAACCCATTTATCTAAATTAAGGGGGGATTAGTCCCCCCCCTTTTCCCCTTTATACTTAACCAATGAACCCCCAAAACTATTGACAGAAGCGCATTATCAAAATGAACCTATATACAAAATTTGAAGAAAATGGGATAATTCAGCATGAAAAACCTATTTATCTAAATTATGGGGGGTTAGCCCCCCATTTCCCCCCTTTATGCTTAAACAATGAACCTCCAAAACTAATCAGGGAAGCGCCTTATTACAAGGAACCTATAAACAAAATTTAAAGTACAACGGTTAGTTCTATCAAGAGTTATCGCGTTACGTACATACATGCATACGTACGTACATACAGAACCGGCGGGCACATAAGCTCTCAGGCTTTGATAGCCTGTGAGCTAAAAAGGCATTTTTGTCTGCATTTTCTGAAGTACCATTACTAAAGAATATTCAGTAACTTTTTCTAGTCAATCTGATAAAAATTCAAAAAGTTACACCGCTTAGAAAGGTGCTGTGTATGTGCAGGTGTACATTTCGAACCACGCTTGAATCTTTAAACGTGATTATCTCAAAACAATGTTTTTAAAGTCAGTGACCTCGATAACTCGAACAAATCTCAACCCTTATTCGTCAAATTTTCACCAATTTTTAACATCAATTATAGCTAGAGAGTAATCGTTCCTTTCAGCGATCTGATGATTTTTTTTCTATGTTTTATAAATAATCAAAGTTTAAAATAAATTGTGACAATCGGTACCTTAACCTTGAACGCCCGCTATTTAGTTCGAAATCAATTTTTCCAAAAACCGAACGATTACACTTTAGTTTTAAGTGTTCGGAGTAAAGACATTATGCTTTTGATAATTGAATCGTTTATTTTAGAAAGGGCAGAAGTCGCATTTTTCAAATTTTACACCAGAGATAAAAAACTGTTTATATGTCAGGATTGTTTTGTTTTTTACAATTCTTTGGATTTCATATTAGGAAGGATAATAAAATACACTTTGCACACGCTTTTCAGATTATTTGAATGAATAGGGTAATTTTTGTGATTTTTTACTTACCCATAATACGTAGTATAGGTCTTGTAATCGTTTTGAAAATCGAAAAAAAAATTGACAGATTTACACGTTTCAGACACTGGAGATTCCGAAAAACATATTTTTAGAAAAAAATGTTTGCCGTGCGTCTGTGTGTGTGTCTGTAAACGCTCTATCTCAACGAACAAATTGAGATGGAGACTTGAAATTTGGTATGTACTTAGTATGTAATAATGGAAAGAAGCTTATTGAATTTCAGTAACCTCTATTATCCGGAACTATTTTTTTCGGACTCTCGAAATATTCGTTCTGATAAAAGGTACATAAAAATTTTCGAAATTGTTTATTTTAAGGAGTGAATATAAAAGACAATAAAAAAACATAAATTTTGCATAAAGAATGAAGTCGATTGGATAATTACTTGCCGAGATATTTGTAATCCTATTTTTCACACTCTTCGATTTTTCATGACCCTGTATTTCATTCAAATTTCAATTCAAATATATATTTTAATTGGAAATGGAACGCTTAATCCGACGCAGTAAACCGTTAGATAATAGGATTATCAATTTTGGAGTTATAAGGATGTTTCTTTTACGCAATTGTGTAATAGAACATTTAAAGTTTATGACGTCATCAAGCTACGATTTTATTCGAATTGCAATGCATTTTATAAATAGTTTACACATGTTTTATTTTCATATTTTATATTATGCATATCCATGATGGGTAAGTATTTCGGTGGCCCCGAACGACTAGTTTTAGTCTTGGACATGTGCCCTTTCTAAATTAAACACAGGTAAACTGAGAGTTTAAAAAGTCAAACATATGGAAAATCAATGCTTTAATAAAGAATATGTGCACAAAATAGGGGAAAACATTGAAATGTGCCTCTTTTTTAACTTTTTCCACTGAAAACTTATAGTAGACATGGCAGGATTTTTTTGTTTTTAACAATTCATTGAATTTCACATTAGGAAGGATAATAACAACAATTCGGAATTTCCTTTTTTACAATTCATTGGATTTCACATTAGGAAGGATAATAAAATACACTTTGCACACGCTTTTCAGATTATTTGAATGAAAAGGGTAAATTTTGTGAATTTTTTTAGTCTTGGACATGTGCCCTTTCTAAATTAAACACAGGTAAAATGAGAGTTTAAAAAGCAAACATATGAAAAATCAATGCTTTAATAAAGAATATGTGCACAAAATAGGGGAAAACATTGAAATGTGCCTTTTTTTTAAACTTTTTCCACTGAAAACTTATAGTAGACTTGGCAGGATTTTTTGTTTTTTACAATTCATTGGATTTCACATTAGGAAGGATAATAAAATACACTTTGCACACGCTTTTCAGATTATTTGAATGAAAAGGGTAAATTTTGTGAATTTTTTTAGACTTGGACATGGACATGTGCCCTTTCTAAATTAAACACGGGTAAACTGATAGTTTAAGAAGCAAACATGTGAAAAATCAATGCTTTAATAAAGAATATGTGCACAAAATAGTGAAAAACATTTAAATGTGCCTCTTTTTCCACTGAAAACTTATAGTAGATTTGGCAGGATTTTTTTGTTTTTTACAATTCATTGGATTTCACATTAGGAAGGATAATAAAATACACTTTGCACACGCTTTTCAGATTATTTGAATGAAAAGGGTAAATTTTGTGAATTTTTTTAGACTTGGACATGTGCCCTTTCTAAATTAAACACGGGTAAACTGAGAGTTTAAAAAGCAAACATGTGAAAAATCAATGCTTTAATAAAGAATATGTGCACAAAATAGTGAAAAACATTGAAATGTGCCTCTTTTTTAACTTTTTCCACTGAAAACTTATAGTAGACTTGGCAGAATTTTTTTTGTTTTCTTACTATTCTTTGGATTTTACATTAGGAAGGATAATAAAATACACTTTGCACACGTTTTTGAGATTATTTGAAAGAAAAGGGTAATTTTTATAATGTTGTTTTAGTCTTGGACAATTAGTTATTTTTTATAGTCTGATAATTTACATTTTCTAATATTTTTCTCTACACATATCCTATTACTTAAAAAAATAAATTTTCCATTAGATTTTTGTACATATATCTAGAACGCCCATAGTGGTCATTTCATATTGTTTTTATGACAAAGATTTTAATAAATTTTAAATTTTAATTTGATATTCTTATTCTAACTTTTTTTTCACAGCATGTCCCTAAAGGGACTTTGTGCCATAAAACCCCATTCAACCAACCAACCAACCCAGAGTGGTTATTTTGACCTATGCTTTGGATCTCGTGAAAAAAATAAGTGATATTTTCATTCGTGATTTTTTTTCCTTCAACGTTTCCACGTATAACATGAAACAAAAATGCACAAGGAAGGTGGATTCTTATTGGCTAGAGATTTTTTTAAACAGCGGAACAATTTACCGTTACAGGTTTTGTAGGAATTTCGAGTTTGCCGTCTTTCGGAATCGTTTTTTTTTTCTTCAACGCTTCCAAGTATAACTTGAATCAAGAATGCACCTGCGGTCAGGTCAAGATCAAAGAAGGTGGATTCCTACTGGCTGGCCAGAGCTAAACAGCCATCAAATTGACAGTTACGGGCTTTGTAAGAAGTTCGATTTTGCCGTCTGTCTAGTGTTAAACAGTATAAATACCAAATCCTTTATAAATATTCCAAATAGTTTAGGTTGTAGAGCCCTTACACGTGTATTTTAATTATGGCTGTCCTGTACATATTTTAAGATTCGTTGAATTTCTTAAAATTTCTATTTCATTATAGACATATTTTTCTCTTGACTTTCTGCAAGATTTTTAATGTGAAAATCTAGAGTAAATGTCTGTATAATTCTGTAAGTGTCGTATTGAACCATTTATACAATTGAATCATTTATACAAACGATTTAATTATTTTTACAATCAATTGAATTATGTATGACATTAATTATAAATGCAATATTGTCACATTTGCAAGCAATATTTATTTTATATTTATATGTAATAAGACGATGCAATAAAGGGTGCACAAAAATTCAGTTTGCACTAAGATTCTAAAATTTAGGAGCCCTTTTTCACAACCTATCAATAAAAATATTGTTAGTAGAAAAAATTAAAAAACAATTTTAATTTTATGGAAAAACATTTTTAATTCAAAATTCTTTTCCATTATTAAAAATCTTTTTATAATTACATTTTAAATTTTGTATTGCAACAGATTTAATATATTTTTGTTTGCGAACTTTAATTTAACTTAAATACAAATAAATTTAATTGTAAATAAACTCTACTTAATTTTTGACAGCGGAAATAACATATTGTGAGTGATCTGTTGCTAAAATGTACTACGTGATTTTCCTGGAGTCATTTATCTCTTCTTTGAACATAATTAAATTCTCATCCTAGTGCAATAATTGTTCGTTGTCAGAATGACAAATACTAATCATTAACTTGTAATTTGCCGCAAGAAAACTAATTAAGTATTCATTGTTTTAAGAATGTTTAAATATTGCAGTCAAGATCTTGCCTGAAATTAAGTTTTCTGCAAAATACTTCAGTTTTACTTCCATCAAGAATTTATTGATGTGAAAAAACTGAATATATTATGGGGGAGAAGATTATCTACAATTTTAACATAATTGGATTTTTTACAGCGAAAGGATTTATCTCGGCATCTTTAATTTACCTTCATTAAAATAAGAAACTGTTGTTAATGGAACGTTCTACAATTTAAATTGCTAATAAGATGAAACTTCAACTGCGCTAATAACATATAAAATATTTGATCAAAAGTGACAGTATATTATTAGGTTTTACATTATATATTTCTTAATAATATATTTTAATATATATATATATATATATATATATATAGATAGAGAGAGAGAGAGAGAGAGAGAGACAGAAAGATAGATATTAAAGCTTCTTAAGATTTGTATTCCAATTATAAACTTCTTTTTAAAACTGAAATTTAAAAACTTCAAAATTGTTATAAAGGGTTTTACACGAGTGTTAAGGGTATTATAATAATTATATTTAATCATAATTATATTTTTAAAAACTTTTACTATATTTTTTAACTTTAATCAATTAAAGTTTTATCGAAGATTTTTTTTTACAGCACTATGAATAACTATGTTTTCTTACTACTTAAACAGATTTTTTCTTATTTCTTTAAACGAATTTCCTGCTGTTTTATAAAGTACACTTTTATTTGAATCAAATATTCTAAAAGTACTTTAACATAGTTAAATTTCTTAAATATACTACAAAGCAGATGTTTTAGAATAGCCATACAAAACATTTAAAATTGATATTCTGAAGGTAAAATACAAGATTTTAAAAATTTTAAACAATTTTTAATTTGACGTTTTTGATTCAATGGAAGTTATTGGTCAACAAGTTTTAAAATACTAGTATATTTTCAAATGTATTTGTACAGTGCATTAATATATTTACTTAAGCATAATCCTTGTGTAATCTTTCAAATTGTATTAGTGATTGCTAGTAAAATAAAAAAAAATGATAATATTTAACAAAATGTCAGTCAAACAAGCAAAATCCTTACTTATAGACTGTAAAATAAAGAAACATGTCTGGAACTAGCAAGAAAGTGTATAGAAAATACAATATATCCATTCCGAATTACCCACGATCCCGAAACACGTTCCTTTATCTTCAGAAACTATTTTTCAGATTTAATGACGCATGAATTTTGAAAGAAATTTGAAAGAAACTTTTTTTTGCCCCCCCCCCCCCCCCCGTAATTCTCGGAAATGATTTCGTGTATTTTACAATATAATAATCAGTTTTCTCTACCTGGTATTTACACGAAATATCAGTTTTTTGGATGGTATCACTTCTCAGACATTTTCAGCTGTGTAACAGAAATTGTATATGCAAGACTAACAACAAAACGGTCATTAGTTTCACATGCTTGTTGAACATAAAAATATTTACTTGAGAACTTATACCATCCGAAAATCCGATTTTATATTTTGTTTATTGCACTTTAAAAATTAAAATTTCCGAAAATTACAGTAAGCAAAAAATAATAAATTGTTTGTGAAATGCTTCTTGAAAAGATTAGTCTTGCGGATTTCTAAATATAAAGAAACGCTTTTCGAAATCGTGGGTCACTTGGCATAGCTTATCTTATATTTTCGTGAAGCATCTTGCTAAATTAAAAATCATTTCTCTTTTTTAGAGTGTATAGTTAAATATATTTCTTTTGCGCTTGATTATTGTTTTCCAGCATTAATCCTTATTATTTAATTAAAAACTTTGTATAATAATTATCTTAAATAATTTCTTATTTTGTAGCTATCGCTTCTTATCTATAATACGGAGTTGAAAATATGTATGGAAAGGTTTTAACACATTATAAACAATACTAGCAAGCTACGCTGGACAATTTCTTATAACGAATTTTTAATCCAACAAAATATTGACATTTCATAATTCACTTTTATATTTTAACAGAATAATAAGGCTACTATAATTTGTGACTCGTGCTATAGCCAATATACACGCCAGGACACGTCGCCCTTATCATTATCGTTTTACGCATGAAGGTTTCGCTATGGTACTCCATTGTGAAATTTGGTAATTTTTCAAATTCAATATTTGAAAAATGACATAATCATTAGATTTGAAATTTATATCAAGAAAAATACAATTTTTTACCTTTGAAACACAGTTTGCCTAACAATTTTCTGACAAATACTTTTCGAGCTACTATTTTTTTCAGTAACTTCAAATGTTTCATTTTCCGAGATTAATCTGTGGCAACAATTAGCGAAACACCCAGTCGTCAGAAACGCATTAAAGAGGCTGTTATTAAAGAGGCTGTTTTTTATTAATTTTTATATTAATCTTATAATATTGTCATTTTATTAAAGAGGCTGTTGGAGCAGGGATTGTCACTCTCGCGCAAGTGAGTAATAGAGCATTTAAACTTTATGACATCATCAAGCCAGCATTTTATTCGAATTGCAATGCATTTTATTCGAATTTCAATGCATTTTATAAATAGTTTACACATGTTTTATTTTCATATTTTACATTACGCATACATCCATGATGGGTAAGTTACAAACGGGGAACATTTCCGAGATTGCAATAATAACAGGGCATGTCACGGTATTCTTTCTTAACAGTGCCACATGATAAAATGTCAGATGTATTAGCTATAAAAAAGATTGAGTTTGGGTGCCCATGTGCCTGACGAAGGTTGATTGATGCTTGAGTAAACTAGGGCCAGAAACTCCGACAAATGGAGTTCTGGATTCCACAAGTTTGCGAGATTCGGGATAAGAAAATTTGAGTAATTTTAACAGCAAAAAATTATTTTTCCCTCATCCACCTTGGACAAGAGTGGGCGTATGCAGCATGGACATTTTTGCAGTTTGCGCAGCGTTCAGTTTCATTAGAAAAGTTACTTACGTTGCAGACTTCTCAACATCATTCCCACATGACAGAACCACGATAGATAGATTTACTGTGGCCATAACGCTTTCATTTAAAATAACGGAGAGGGTTAGGGATAGAAAGCCGGAAGGGGCAGCTTGAGTAAACAGATTTGATTCTAGTTGGTAGAGTAAGGCTAGTGGAAGTCAAAATAATGTGCTTCGTAGGAAGAACTTGCTCATTCCGATGAATAGTGATACGGGTACATCTAACAGTTGGATCTTTAATTTTGTAAAAGTTCTTTAGTAGAGAATAAAAGTTCTGTTTCTGATATTACACCACGGCTTGTATTGAGTGTTTGATGGACCTGAAACGAAAAATGAACCTACTCTTACGGAATTTGAGAGAAATTGTGACTATTTTCCACTGAAGAAATCTCTCAACAAGCAAATACCCAGAATGTTTTTTTTAAGTAAATGACCATCTCCAAAAACAGATAAATGTTTTTGCAATAAGAAAATGAGATGGTCTCTTAATTGGTTGGTTGAATAAGGTTTAATGGTACAAGGTCCCACTGGGCACAAGCTGCGCCAAAGATGGTTTCTTAAAAGAACAATCAGAAAAGCTATCAGTGTGTTTAATAATGTAGAAGCGATTAAATGAATTGTACAATGTGTTGGTGTCCACATGGGAGAAAGATAGAAGGAATAGAAGTATTTCCATCCATATTAGAGAGAAAACAATTCAGATCCCGGTCACACCATCTACTACAGAGCACAAGGTGATGCACTTCGTTCACCAGTGCTAACCAGGGAATATATATGTTCACAGGACACACCTATTTCAGTCTCCACTCTTACTGAGATGACTTGTATCTGACAGCGCTCTTGATCCCCAGGCAGTGACAAGTCAGCTAACCAGCTGATTGATGCATGCTGGAACAATATTGCACCTCCCATCTACCTGAAGCAGAGGCCAAAGCAATGTGTTGGTTTACCTCAACTGCCAGTATCCCCTTTTCCAGGGACACGGGTCTCCACGCACGGAAAACACGTGGGTGGTTTACAATTCTGCATAAGTCGATATAAACAGGATGATTATTGGCTTATGCAGAATGGCCCTCACCTCAAAAGAGGAAACCACAATGAGAGTGAAACAAAGAGGAATGATTAGACAAATGATTGGAGAGTAAAAAGATAAGAAAAATATCGCTCAGGTGTCCGGAGTTGCGATGCCCGTGAATACCTAAAGAAGGTATCACCTGGGGGCCATAATCGCAACATACGCATCATTACATCAGAAAGTTTTTTGTGCTTTGCTATTGGTCAATACTATTCTTTTTGTAAGCCTAACGCACGCAGACAGGCTGAGCAAATCTTAAATATTTCACATTTCTGCTACATTTTGAAGGAATAATTATCTTGTACAGACAGTATGTCGCAATACAGCAACAAAGAACTTTTTGAAATCCTAATGCTGCACAGTTTATGTGCTTCGTAGGAAGAACTTGCTGATTCCGACAAATAGTGATACGGCGTACATCTAACATTTGGATCTTTAATTTTGTAAAAGTTTTTTAGTAGAGAATAAAAGTTCTGGTTCTGATATTACACCACGGCTTGTCTTGAGTGTTTGATGGACCTGAACGGAAACAAAAAATTAACCTACTGTTATGGAATTTGAGGGAAATTGCGACTTTGTCCACTGCAGAAACCTCAACAGGCAAATACCTACAATATTTTTTTTAAGTGAATGACCATCTCCAAAATCAGACAAATGTTTTTGCAATAAGAAAATTAGATGGTCTCTTAAAAGAACAATCAGAAAAGCTATCAGTGTGTTTAATAATGTAGAAGCGATTAAATGAATTGTACAATGTGTTGGTGTCCACATGGGAGAAAGATAGAAGGAATAGAAGTATTTCCATCCATATTAGAGAGAAAACAATTCAGATCCCGGTCACACCATCTACTACCGAGCACAAGGTGATGCACTTCGTTCACCAGTGCTAACCAGGGAATATATATGTTGATAGGACACACCTATTTCAGTTTCCACTCTTACCGAGATGACTTTCATCTGACAGCTATCTTGATCCCCAGGCAGTGACAAGTCAGCTGACCAACTGATTGATGCATGAGGGACCAATATTGCACCTCCCGTCTATGCTAACGAAACTGCACGGGAATTTCAATGTAAATTTCTCAATTCTAAATATCCTTCTGGGAGATTTATTTCCCAATTAGTGCAACGAATGCGTGAAAGAGGAAGCATACACGCTTTAAGTGGGGGACTAAGACTAAGCCTTCACTCAACTGATGAAGATATTAATATTTTGGCTTACTTTTATAGTAATCCATATAGTAGCATTCGTACTGCTGCTTCAGAAATTAACGTACCCCGTAACAGTGTGGAGAATACAGAGACTGCAGAAATGGCATCATTTTAGCATTCATGGTCTGCCAGGACAGGAGCCAACAGATTACCAACGTTGTCTAGATTTTTGTAACTGCGTGCAGGAATATTCAAATCACGCTTTTCTGAAAAACATAATTTGGACTAATGAATGAGAGTTTTAAACAAGATGGATGTATATATCCTCAAAAAAACATTTCTGGTCTGTGGCAAATCCATTTGTTGTACGTGATATTCATTATCGGAACCAATTTTCTGTGAATGTATGGTGTGAAAGTATGGTGTGGCACTTTCAGAAACCGCTTACCTGGACCTTTACTGTATCATTGTATGTTAACGGAAGATATGTCAGAGATTCTGAATGTGGTTATTCCTGATTTTATAGATGAACTGACCATAACAGTACTTCCACATTTTTAGTTTCAACAGGACGAATCTCCAGCTCACCAAACTACAGTTGTGAAACACTGGTTAAATAACTAGTTTCCAGACAAGTTCATTAGCTAGCGTGACCAATCTAATTTCCCTCCTATATCACGTGATTTAACGTCTATAAATTTTTGTTTGTGGGGTTGTTTATGCGCAGCTGTTTTTCATCTCCCTTAAATAAAATAGAATTGTAACAACGTATTGAAAATGGCTGTCGTGACATCATCGAACATGAACAAGTGCACAGTAGTGTTATCAGACGAATTGGCATGGATGGGAAATACAGTGCTGGAAAAAATTATAAAGCCGATAGAAAAATTAACAAAAGTCAAAAAGTAATGGAATTGTTGATAACGCAAATTCTATTTTCATTTGCATGATCAACATCGCAATAATACGCATAAACTTTGTTCAGAGAAACGGAAGAGGGAACATAAATTCTGCTAATATCTTACAACCAATGAAAAACAACTTAGAAAAAAGTATAAAGCCGATAGTTCTAGCCTCATTTGGCATAATGCTAAACTTGAGAAACAAGTCGCCATGAAAGCTTAGGTAAATGTAAACGTGTTACGTGTATTCATTTTGTATTTGGTGCATGTAATACAACGTCAAGAGGAAAAAAGTTATCCGATGGTGAGCAAATTAAAATATTAACTTTAAATGATGCTGGAATGTCTGGTTCTAATATTGCAATAAAAATAGGAAGGTCCAAGGATGCAGTAAACAGTTTTCTCAGAAATCCCGAAGATTACGGCAGTAAGAAGCGTACAGAAGACCGAAATCCTTAACTGTAAGGCAATCAAGACAAATCCGGAGCTAGCTTGCGGACAAAAAAAGTCTGCCTAAATTCAAGAACAGTTACAATTACCATGTACAAACCAAACGGTAAGAAATGTTTTAAGTAACAATCCCATTGATCAATTAAAAAAAAAATTAAAGGAAAACCCCCTCTTTCTAAGCACCACAAAAATGCTCGCTTAGACTTTACACGAAAAGATTTAACCGAAGGCACAAATTGGAGAAATGTTGTATTTTCCGATGAAAAGAAATTTAATTTCGATGGACCCGACGGTTATAAATATTTTTGGCATTATTTACGACAGGAACCTCATTTTTTGAAAGCGTCAATTTGGAGGTGGCTCGTTAATGGTTTGGGATACATTTGCTGCCTGTGGAACCACTCTAACTGTTTTCATGCATAACAAAATGAATTCAGTTATGTATCAAGATATGTTAGGAGATAATGTATTACCCATTGCTCCTGTTATAACTTCAGGAAACTCGACATTTCAGCAGTACAACGACTCCGTTCATGATTCGAAGTCAACTAAATCTTGGCTGGAAGCTAATCAGTTGAAATGCCTTCAATGGCCAGCTCGTAGCCCCGATCTGAATGCAATAGAAAATCTTTGGGGAATTTTAACCCGAAATGTTTACAAAAATGGACGACAATTCAATTTAAAGTTAGATTTGATGAATGCTATTAAAAACTGCTGGAACAATATTGATGCTAGTACTTTGTGTGGTCTGATAGATTCAATGAACAAGAGACTAGTCAAAGTCATCGAAAAAAAAGGGTCTCACATCGATTATTGATGAAACACATATATCGACTTTATAATTGTTTCCAACTTTCTTTGTACAGGAAATTTTTCTTAAGTCTATTAACCTTTTATTAATGTAGTTGCTAACGAATTTATTTTTTTCTTTACTTCCTTGTAACATATAAGATATATGGATGAAATTTCATAAATGTTCCATATTTTGTTTTTTAATTATATAATATTTTCAAGTGGCTTTATAATTTTTTCCACTACTGTAGTTTGAGAAAACTATGTAACCTTTGCGTAAAATTATTTCTACACTGTTTCGATACTTTTGTTCCAATAAATAACATTTATGCAATCATTGTTTTCTTCCGTAATTTGTGTACGACCCCTGAAATGGGTTGGTTGGTTGTATAAGGTTTAATGGCACAAGGTCCCATTGGGGACAAGCTGTGCCAAAAAACCCCTGAAATGGGATTATCGGATATGATCCCCCCCCCCCCCACTTTTGCGAACTCTTGTCCAGGCATCGAAAAGTATTAAGCCAGCATTTATGTATTTTCATATCTATGCGACATTATGATAAAATTATGAAATTTTGTACATAAACTTTAGTGTATGGGGCCATTTTACTCATTGGGATTTTTTTGTATGGCGGCTGTGTCAAAATTTAAATTGTGTTCTTTCAAATTTCAATCTATTTCATAAAATTCTGTACCATTATATACGTAACTTCGTCATTTCTAGTATGTCTGACCAATATTTGATGAAAAAAGCCGAGGTCAATGCTTTTGAGACACTCTGTGTATATATATATATATATGTGTATGCATACTTGTGTCCAAACGTAAAAATTTGCATATTTTGTCGAATATTATGAAAGTACTGAACGAAAGGCAAAACTAATGCTTCAAAAGAAAGATACATATCTTTAGTGTCGAATACGTAAGTGTACACGTGTGTATGGGTAGACAAACTGAGTAGAGAAACAGGCTTTATCAGTGAGTGTCGCAATTTCCGCATTTCGTTTGATCGCACACTTCGCCGAATATCTTTTACATATTCGGTGAAATTCAGAAGCAAGCAATGACAATGAGTAACCACGAAAGTTAGGATGATTTAATGAGGTGGCGAATGGTGGGGGAGACTCGAAGCAGGCCAGTCTCAAATGCAGATTTCTCCAGCCTTCAATGTAACGTCCAGCGTCGCGTCTAACTTATTTTATACAGTTTAATGATACTAGATCAATAGAGAGAAATCCAGGGCAAGGTCGTACAAGAGCCACGACAGCATATATGTCCATCACAGTGAGGTGTAACACAAGTGCAACAGCTTCTCGCATCTAGTGACCTTTGTGTGGCCACAAGGAGCCGGATTTAAGGGTTACTGAATCCAGAAGGCTACATGATACAGGGCTGTTTGCAGGAAGACATTCCGTTTGTGTCCTCCTCACTTCTGCACACAGCAGAGACCGTTTAGCATGGTGCTGAGATAATAGACTTTGTTGCAGGGGTCAGTGTGGGACCGTTATTTCACAGATGAGTCTCTGTTCAGCCTAAAAACGAATTCTCTACGTACTTTTATGTGGAGAGAATCAGAGACCCGATTATCTGCCCTCCAGTGTATGAGAAAGAGACCACTATGGTAAAGGAGGTCTGATGGTCTGGACAACTATCATATTGGATAGGCGCACACCCCTCCATGTATTTTGTCAGAGGATCTGTGACTGGTGTGAAGTATAGGGATGCGATTTTGGAGCCCTATGTTCACCTTTTCAGGGATGCAGTTGGCCCTAATTTCATTTTAATGGACTACAACGCGCGCCTACATAGAGCTCATCTGACTAACTAATTTCTGGATATTTGACAGAGGAATTGGCCCACCAGATCTCCAGACCTAAACCCTATATAGCATTAGATTAAATTTAATACAATTATACAAATTGGTAAAGAAATCATACGAGTTGTAATTTCCCAACTGGGCGAAAAATGCCCGGGCCAGGATTCGAACTAAGGATCTCTTGGCTGAAAATATTTTTCTCCCATTTAGAAAATTACAGCATACGATTTCTTTACCAATCAGAATAATTGTGTTAAAGATAATCTAGTTAATCCCGTATTCAGCATTTAATGGACTTCCATTACATGTGATTTATTCTGTTGAGGTGATTCAGATATCAGACCAAATATTGTTGGTTGGTTGGTTGATTGGGGTTTTATGGCACAAAGTCCCTTTAGGGACATGCTGCGCCAAAAAAGGATTAAATTATGTACGTCAAATTGAAATATAAAAACTAAAAAAGAAACAAAGCTTAATGAGAGAAATATCTGGATGGGGTTACCCATCTAGATATAGTCACACATTGTATAAAACAAATAGCGCGAAAAAAAAAAAGATTAGAATAAAAATGCCAAATTAAAATTAAAAAATGAATTAAACTATCATAAAAACAAAATGAATGAAAGTAACACATTTAAATGAAAAGAGTGATATGATGACAAATGTATAATTAAAATCATTCAATGAAAATACAACACAATGTCTAAAAGATATAAATATAAGTTTTCAGAATTAAAATAGAAAATCTTTAAAGTAACAGTTGGTAAACTGGTCAAAGTTTCGAGCAGAAATCTATTTAAAATCATGTAGGTTCAAATACCTCAAAAACAGTATTATCATCTTTATCATTTGAGTCAGAACTGTAAGACTCAGATTCCATATTTTCCTCTGCATAGTGCAGCAGCTGTTTGGAATCCTTTGTAGTAGGAAGCGGTGTATCGAGACAAAATTTCCTCAACCCAAGCCTCTTCACAGTTTTCCACTGTGATGAGGCTTGGGTTGAGGGTTTCTCTCTCTGTGGACATGATTTGAGTTTTGCTTTCTGTGTAGTGGAAATAGGTTTTTTCAAATTGTTTGCAGATGAAACAGAGGTTTGATCTGTATCATCTTTAATGAACTGGTTAGATTGACTATAATAATATTCTATTTTTACAGGTTCGGATGATGGTGGCAAAAGTTTTAGTGCAGGCATAGGTCTTATTCTAGCTGAAGCACCAATACTACGGGTTTTTGAGGGTTTCTCTCTCTGTGGACATGATTTGAGTTTTGCTTTCTGTGTAGTGGAAATAGGTTTTTTCAAATTGTTTGCAGATGAAACAGAGGTTTGATCTGTATCATCTTTAATGAACTGGTTAGATTGACTATAATAATATTCTATTTTTACAGGTTCGGATGATGGTGGCAAAAGTTTTAGTGCAGGCATAGGTCTTATTCTAGCTGAAGCACCAATACTACGGGTTTTTTTCTTCATAGTGCTGGTTAGTGTAATAGATGAATCATTTGGTGGTAAAGAGAATTCAGTTTGGGTGCTTATATGTCTTAAGGATTTTATTTGTTGCTTGAATAGACTAGAATAAGAGACTCCTACAGATGGTGTTCTAGATTCAACCAGTTTTCAAGCTTCAGGATAAGAAAGTTTCTGAGTGATTTTGATGGTAAGAATTTCTTTTTCACGTATCCAGTTTGGACAAGAGCGAGAATATGCTGCATGGTCACCCTTGCAGTTTATACAGCGTTCAGATTTTTCACATCAGTTACTTTCATGGCCGGCTTCTGAGCATCTTGCACATGTAACAGATCCACGACAGGTCGTTTTACTGTGGCCATAACGCTGGCACTTAAAACAACGGAGAGGGTTAGGAATATAAGGCCGTATAGGGCAACTCAGGTATGCAGCTTTAATTCTAGTTGGTAGAGTAGGGCTATTGAATGTCAGAATAATGTGCTTGGTAGGAAGTACTTGCTCATTCCGACGAATAGTGATACGGCGTACGTCTATAACATTTTGATCTTTTAAATTATGCAAGAGTTCGTCTTTCGTAGAGAGTAAAAGATCTGGTTCTGATATTATACCACGGCTTGAGTTGAGAGTTTGATGGGCCTGAACAGAAACTGAAAAAGAGCCTATTTCTTTGCAATTTGAGAGAAATTCTGAGTGACTCGCTGAAGAAACCTCCACCAGCAAATCCCCAGACTGCATTTTTTTAAGTGAATGACCATCTCCAAAAATTGACTGAAATATTTTTGCAATAAGGAATGGAGAAGTTCTCTTAACAGAAGTATTTGAGAGACTATCAGTGCGATAAACTACAAAAAAACGTGTGAGTGAAACATTATGCACAGTTTGTTGCTCTCCACATGGGAGAGAAATAGAAGTATTTGAAGTATTTCCATCTATATTAGAGAGAGAAAAAAATTCAGACCCCCGGCCGCACCACCCACAACCGAGCCAAACAAGGGGATGCACATTCGTGCACCAGTGCTAACCAGAGCCTATACGTTCACAAGACACAACTATTTCAGTTTCCACCTTTAACGAAATGACTAGTATGTGCCTGCTCACTTGATCCCGAGCCAGTGACAGACAAGTCAGCTGACCAGCCGATTGATGCATACGGGACCAATATGCACCACCCGTCTACCTGAAGCAGAGGCCAAAGCAGTGTGTTTGCTTCCCTCAACTGCCAGGATCCCTCTTTCCAGGGACACGGATCGCCACGCACGGCAAACGCGTGGGGGGTTTACAATTCTCCATTAGTCGATATAAACAGGATGATATCGGCTCATACAGAATCGCCCTCACCTCAGAAGAGGAAACCACAATGAGAGTGAAACAAAGAAGAAAGATTAGACAAGAGAATGTAGAGGAAAAAAGAAAAGAGAAAGATCGCTCAGGTGCCCGGGGTTGCGAAGCCCGTGAATACCTAAAGAAAGTATCCCCCTGGGGGGCAGACCAAATATTATGATCAATAAGCTTAAATGGATGAATTAGGTCCTCTAGATTCGTCCGGGATGGCTCAGTTGGTCGTCAGCTTCAGCCAAGAGACCCCTGTTTCGATTCCTTGTCCGGACATGTTTCTCCCAGTAGGGAAATTACAACTCCTATATAGCATATTAGTCCAGTAAATTTAGTCCGAGGAAGACTTCTGCCTGAAAAGTTTTGGAGAAAGTTTTTTTTCTTCCTTTATGTGTTTGGGGGTGATGAACATGAATTTCAACTTTGCCACCTCGTATCTGGTCTGCTTAAAAAATTATAAGCGAAAAACCATGAAAAAATTGAAGTTTTTTTGGTTTTTCCATTTTATTTGGTAGAGGGTTAAATTGTTTTGAAAAAATTATTACAACAAATTAAACTAGAGGACATTTCCTACATTTTTCATACACTGTTTTTTTTTCTATGATTAATAGTTTTGGCATACGAGTAAAATGAGTTTTAACGCTATAATTGAAATTCCATCATCACAGGTCGAAAACGCTGAAAGTAATGGTTTTGTGAATGCAAAACGTGTGGGAGGGTGTCCTTGAAACACCCCCATGGCACCACGCACATGATATCACAAGAGTAATCTTCCCCCTATCCCTCTTCTCTCCTTCAGGGATTTTTTGGCACATGTTGAATTTGAAAGCTCAGCTCTCAGTTTGTTTTCAGACGTTTTGTCGGTCGGTTATGCATTACTTGTATTGCCTTAAAGTATGTGTAGTGTGCATTTAATTACAGATTATGTGTTATAAACGGTTCTGTTAGATGTGAAATGATATTCATGATGGCAGAAAAGTGTTTTATCTGTGACACGGTGTTAGAAGACGAACTAAAAAAACAGAAGTGAAATCAAAAGATATTGAGTTCTTCAGATTAGCAAGTGAAAAACGAAAAGATGTAAAAATGATTTTTTTAATGAACAAGGAGTCTATAAGGGTCCATGAAAAATGCCGTAAAAAGTACCCAAACGAAAAGCTCATTGCTGCCCACTTTTACAACTTCTGAACAACATGTAGAGATGAGAAACTTCAGAGTTGTGCGGGACAATGCTGATATGAATAAATTATTGGAATGGGTTAACCTACACATTCCTTTACGAGAAACAAATGACCTCATTTCAATCTCTACTGGGGTTGTTGGAAATGAGATAATAAACTGTCATGTGGCACAGGAAGTTGGCACTGCTGGCATATCAAGAATCATTCACAGCAATTTTCATTCCGTAACATTCAAGCGTAATGAAAGAGTGCAGCCATTAACTATGATAAATAGAGCTGTCAAGATAGGTGAAGAAAATTCACATCAACCCGACAGCACTCTTACAAAGAAAGTGTAACAAAGCAATCTGGTTGGTTGTATAGGTCCCATTGGGGACAAGCTGCGCCAAAGAAAAAATGTATTAAAAAAATACACACAGTTTAATGAGAAAAACATCTGGATGGGGTTACCCATCCAGATATAGTCATACAATATATAAAACAAATATAAAGAAATCTTTAAAAAGTGAGATATAAAAATATTACATTAAGAAATATTATCTGGTGAGGTTACCCCATCCAGATGTCAAGTTAAGTAAGTATAAACTAACATTGTTATAGATAAAACATGAAGAGCATATAAAAACTATATCTCAAAATAAAAGCCAGAATGTTTTAAAAAATGAAAGAGTGCCCCATGAGGTGTTTCCCCAATGAGGTTCGTCAAGATTGGTGATGATGAATTAAAATAAATTCTGTACAAGTGCCGGAGGCCCGGACAGTCAGTTAAAACATGATAAATGGTCAGGTAATCAAAATGACAGTATGGACACATGGGTGTGTCCTCCCGAAGTAAAAGATGTTTATGAGTGATCCTTGAATGTCCAATTCTCAGACGAGTCAGAAGAACATCTGTTTTTCTTGGATAACTCGGAGGCCAGGTCATGATTGTGGGTTTGATATGATGCAGCTTATTATTGTATTCCAAATTCCAACTCTCTTGCCATTTATTATAAATAAAGTGTTTTATAAATAGTTTAACGTCTGAGAATGGAATTTTATGGTGTAACCAAAGCAATCTGACCAAGAACTTGAGGAGTACTTGACTTACGAGCTCTCTGCCTACCCATTGTCTCTTTTTGACGAATCCGGAATGCGAAAACTGCCAAATACTTTTTGTACAAGGAATTCACTCCACTTCCACCAGACATTACTTTTGGGAGCAGATGTATATATGTCATAGATGGCGGGTATTTACTGCACAGAGTTTTATGGCATTACTTGAAGGGGTGGTCAATCATTTGGATCAATTTGTGACAGCTATGTGGACTTTGTTTAGTCGAAATACGCAGGGAACGCTCTAGTAATCTTCAATGGATACCCAGAAAATATTACTGAAATGAGCACTAAATTTGTTGAGCGTGATAGACGATCTCTCAAAACGGTATCTAATGAGGTTGTTTTTAATGAGACTATGGTGCCAACGGATTTTCAGGGAAAATTTCTCGCAAACGACAAGAACAAAAACCGTTTAATAGCCCTGCTGGTGTGTATATTTGGCTCTGAAAATGTGGTTTGTAAGTAGGCAAAAGAAGATGCCGACACACTGATTATCAACACTGCTCTCAAGTTAGTACCTAATCATGAGAAAGTGATAGTCACTGGTGAAGATGTAGACCTTCTGGTAATCCTAATTGGACTTTGCAATTTCCCCAATGTTTATTTCTTGAAACCAGGAAAAGGGAAAAGTCCCCAGAAGATCTATTCACCTTTGGGTGCAATAGACAGATTAATTGCCAAACACATCCTATTTCTACATGCCATGAGTGGATGCGATACCACTTCTGCATTGTACAGTCAAGAAAATGCAAAATACCTTCAAATTTTGAAGAAATTTGTTGACCTGTAACATGTGGTAGATATATTTAAAAACCCTAGTGCTGTAGCTGACTATGTTATTAAAGCTGGTCTGTTGTTTCTGGTACACCTGTACGGATTGAGAGGGAAAGCAACACTTTTCCTTAATAGCCTGATTTTTTCTTTGGCGCAGCTTGTCCCCAATGGGACCATGCGTCATTAAACCCTATACAACCAACCAACCAACCTAAATAGCCTGAGATACAGGTGCTACATAAAATCTTCTTTTAAGACCGCTGGAAATATAGCATCGCTCCCTCCAACAGAAGATGCAGCTCGATACCACTGTCTTCGAGTTTACCACCAAGTACAGCTATGGCTAGGTAACTAAAAATGCTGAGGTATGGGGCTGAAATAAAACAAAGAGAGGCATCATGCTTATAACAACTGTCAAATCTCCCGCACCAGAAACTGTTCTGCGAAAAATATCCTGCAAATGCAAAACAAACTGTAGTGGAATGTGTGGCTGTAGGAAAGCAGGTTTGTTTTGTTCGCTCCTCTGCCTGAACTGCGATGACCATTGTAACAGTGTCAGCTCCTTCATCGCCGAAGATGACTTGGAAACAGACGTTGACGACCCCATAAAGGATATTTTAAGTCAATTGGAGACATAACCTGAGCGGTTAAGTGATGATGATGAAGATACTGATGAACCTCCTGTTGAAGAACATCAACCAGGCCTTTCAAAGCGACCAAAACGACAGTTGGAAAACAACACTACATTCCTCTTTTTTTCCTGTTTCTTCCACATATGTTATTATATTAAACTTACAATACTTATAATTGTACTTATATCAGGTTACTGAAAAAATAAAAATTGGTTCTCTCAGAGTGATTGTGTTGTTATATCTTTCCTAATCAACTGATTTCAATTTATTTTCTTAGTGCTATAAAAGGTTTAAAACTTGGTACGAACATGTAAACATATTCGAAATGTAACCAGAAATAACTAAACAGCTTCAAATTTGTGATTAAAATGGATGCACAGTGACTGCATCGCGTTTTCGCCCTCCGATGATGGAATTTCAATTATATCGCTAAAATACCTTTCACACGTATGCCAAAACTATTCATCTTAGAAACAAACACTGTACATTAAAAATGTAGGAAATGTTCTCTAGTTTAATTTGGTGAAGCAAGGTTTTCAAAAAAAATTTAACCCTTTCCCGAATACAAGGGAAAACCGAAAAAACTTATCGCTTATAATTTTTTAAGCAGACCAGATACGAGGTGGCGAAGTTCAAATTCGTGTTCAGCACACACAAAAACATAAAGGAAGAAAGAGAAAAAACTTTTCAGGCAGAAGCCTAGATTGTCTGGACTATATCTGGGACGCTCTGCGAAGGGCAATTGCAAGTATTTACACCTCCCAGAATCCCCCCCCCCCATTGCCTGAAACACAAACTGCCCGATTTCTATTGTGTATCCACGTTGTGAGAACTGTATAACTAAGAAGGGATCATACCCCTATTAACCCATTTTTTTCAATATAGTAAGGTCTGTCTTATACCTTCTGACGCTAACGGGTCTTACAAACAATCATACGTATGTATTATAACTGTTGAATTATTATTTATTTTCCTTGCATTATATAAGCCTATGTACATACATAATTTCATTAAAATCTGTCCAGTAGTACTGAAGATAATCGACCAAATCTGAAAATTATCTTAATTTTGAATATAAGTATATATATGTGTGTGTATCAAACTTTGAACAAGGGATGTTTTTGAGGTCTGGGGCTCATGATAGATCAAAATATACTGAAAATTAACAGCTGTGCTCCGGATGGCTCCAATATGTAACTTTTTACTTTTTGTAATGAGAGCTACCTAAGATAGAAATACAGAAAACTAATAAGAGATGAATTAAGAACGATCATTTGAGCGTCCGGGGTTCCAAAACACGTGAATACCTGGAGAATGTACCATCACCCGGGGGAACTTCATTTTAGATATATCTATACATTTCTTTGCATTCAATAAAATCTAATACCGGTTTTATTTTCTAAAGCTTAATTTATATGCACTATCTAAAACTTTCCGTTATTTTTCTTTATGGAAATTAATGGAAATATATATCCTTTTAAAAGCTGGCCAGAAACAAAAATTATGAGACATAAGTATCGCTTTTTGTGTTTTTTTCGCAGGTGAATAACCAATTTACATTATCGCGTTAGCATGGAACACTTAATATGCATTAAAATGCCTAGAATTCAAAATATTCATTTAATACATTCGCATTTATTTGTTGTGGAATACATGGATGCCTTATTGTTTAAATAAACTGACCTAAATATATCTTTGCATATACATAAAAGTCAAATTTCTTGCTTTAAACACTAGAACTACCGTGTTTCTTGTATATCTAGAACTACCGGGGTGGGTCATAGCTGATCCATGGAATTTAGCCCTCTGCCTGTCCAGCAGAAAGGCTGAACTCCTTTCTGCGTGCTTTATTTTAAATGCTACAAGAAGTATTACAAAATTATATAAAAAAATTATATATATATATATATATATATATATAATTATAATATCTATGAATTTCAAATAACATATAAAGTTCTTCTTAATATATATATATATATATATATATAGGTTATCAATCAATATATATCAATATATATTGATCGATATATATCAATAGGTAGATATATAGATATATTGCTAGATATATATCAATAGGTTATATATCTAGGTTATCAATCACTACTGTATGTATTAAGACTTTATATTAGTAGAATTATATTAAATTTAAAAAATGCTTGTATTGCAGTGAAATCTGGAGCTTAGTGAATGTATTAACACTGGCTTGTCATTGAGACTGTTAAAAAAAGGAAATTAAATTATCTACATTTTCTATTTTAAAAGCAAAAATAAATAAAAAATATGATTTTGTACGGATTTTGAATTTATTATATATATTAATTTTTTACGTCTTAGATATAATAGTGACAACGTAATTAGCAGTTTAAAGAAGAAAGGACTACACAAAAATATTGAACCCGGACTTCATGATCGTCGGAAATCTCCTTTCCAAGATTAATTTTCTCATATAATCTTACAACTTTTGTTATTGTTTTTTACATTTTAACAATTTATTTTATAATACATTTCCTTTTGTATTTATTTATCAAAATTGATTAGAGGGCTTTTAATCTATGATGAAGCTTTGGTCGATTTTTGTCATTTCAAGCCTTTCTGGTCCCCTTAAAACATGGGTAAACTTAGCCATTGTCCCAGGCCCCTTGATTTGGAGAGTACAATTTTTATATACAACATAAAATTAACTATGATATATTAGACAGATTTTACTACATTCAAAAACATCTAAATTAAAATAAACACATAAAAATATCAAACATAAATGGATTCAGTTAAATTGGAGTTTATTACTATTGAAACAGTAAATATTCCGTTGGTACTACACCGGATTCATTCAAGGTTTTCGGGTATAACCCAGTGAACCAACTTTTCATAAACAATCTGCAATGATAGTCCCTGCAATTAAATTTCAGAATTTATGAATCCTTGAAAGATATGGTTTAGTCGTCGAAAGCATGTTGGACTAATCTTGGATTTAACTTACCATTTTTAACCCCCATTACTCGCGCTTCTTTTGGTCACGCGATCACTCGTGGGTGTGTTCTAAACACCCCAAAGATTTTATCACAATTTCTAAGTTGTAATGAATTATAATTTTATAGTTTTCTATTGATTAAATAGCCTATTTCTCTAAAAATTGTATTCTAATGTATTATATTTGTCTGCTTAACTATATCGTCAATTATATGAACTGATATAGTTTCAAAAATTCAGCAGCCGTTTCACAAGACATAGCAGCATTTATGTCACTCGGTAAATGAGTAACTATATTTGAAGAACGAGTACGTATGGCAGTTCTACCTATTTTCTTCTACCATTTCGTGATTTTATCCTTTACGAAGTAATATGGAGAGTCCGTCTGTATTTTGGCATAAATATCTTCTTCAGATTCTTGTTTTGATTTTGAGTTGTGATCAGAACGTTCCACAAAATAATTGTAAAGAAAAAAAAAACACTTGAGAGTTAAACTTAATTTTTTATAGCATTCCAATGTTGTAAATTATTTCTTCTCAGAAACTTATGCAAAATAATAGCTATTTTAACAGAGAAACAATTACATAAGTTCTAACTTAGTAGATATGAAATATCCTGGAATTTTTATTTTTCATACAAAAAAAAAAAAAAAAAAAAATACTGTGCATTTGTTTTGTTTTTCTATACATGCGTATATGTTATCTATCGATGTTTTCCTTTTGATTAAAAATACTGTAATACATTTATACTTTCAATTAAAATATATATATATATATATATGTATATATGAAAGATTGCAAAAAATATGCCTTTAAATTGGAACATCAAAAACAAAAACAAAAATTATGGATTGCAGCAAAAATATGTTCTATAGAATGTACTGTTAAATAAAGACAGTATGTGATTTCAAGTTTTCAAAACCTATAAAATACATTATCAAATCAAATAATATTTTATAACATGTCACTGCTAACTTTCCACAAATTCTTCACTTTTGTAAGAAAAAAAAAATACTGTAAATACTGTTCGATTTTCTTTTATTTTAATAATGCCTGCATAATTTAATGCATTTTTAGAATTAAAAAAAATCTGACATTAATTTGTTACATTTCGTGAAATGATTGGGTCAAATTGAAGCTTTCCAAGCAGAAATCTCGAAATAATTTGTGTTATCGTACTTAATATCTTATATCGCTAATTAAAAAAAAATATAATTTAAGTAACATTTATTACAAGGACAAAGCCATTTTATAACATAAAAATAAAATACAGCAGCAAAAACAGAAAAAGAAAATCCATCCAGAAGATTAAACAATCCTTTTTTCACCATGGGTGGGACTCTCATAACTTATTTCTATCCTTCCTCTTTGAGATTAAATCCTAGAAGGAGAAACAGTTTCGTTTCGCTTTGGTTTGTTTACGTTTATTTTTATTGCGAGAATGAAATCGAAGTTGCCAAGAAAGCGATCACCGCCAAAACAAACAGTTTTTAAAGCGCCAATCCGCGCTGATCCTGAAACCGGATTTTCAACAATATAACAAAGAGATGTGGTCTCTAGTAGATTATTCCTCTGAGTTCATAATATAATGAAGATGACGAGGCAACCAGTACAGTTAATAACTTTCTGGAGGATGACGAATTGTTTCTCTGTTAAAATAGCTATTATTTTGCATAAGTTTCTGAGAAGAAATAATTTACAACATTGGAATGCTATAAAAAATTAAGTTTAACTCTCAAGTGTTTTTTTTTTTCTTTACAATTATTGAAAATAATAACCACAGGCAACTACTGAAGATGTTGACTTCTAAAGAATACTTGCTGTCATAATTTGATGCTATGAAACCTTCTCAAATACAAAATGGCTACTTTATGATTACCTATTACATTCTCCCCTATGTTGGAATTTCTGAAAAGTTTTTGTAGATCTACGCCGATCATCACTTCCAGAACCCAAAACCACCCCCAATTCAAAACTTTTATCTATCTATCTATCTATCTAGATCACTTTTTTATGGACACGATAATTTCAATAATTCTGCACAAATCTCTTCCAAACTGATATACAAAATTAAGGGGCATAAAATCTTGGTCAAGTTCGATAAGGGGCAAAATCGAACCAAAGGGGGGGGGGTGAAAACAGAAAAATCCCCATAACTTCTTAATTATGATACGTATCGAATCCGTTTAAAGTTATTAATACTTCTAGAAAAAGGGCCGAAAATTTATGTATGACAGATTTTTGATATCATTAAAAATGACCTCAAGGGGGGGGGGGGATAGGGTTTAAGAAAAGAATTCAAAACTTCGTCAATTCACAAGATATCAAATCTGCTTAAATTTATTATAAATCCTCTTAATAGTATCTACAACTTTTACTTTGACAAGTTTTTTTATAAGACCAACTCTTATAATCCGAAAGAAAAAAAAATCCTGTCTACAGACACAGGTAGATTTTGAAGTGGGTGGTCTAAACTGCCACATCATGGCAAAAAGGTCATTTCTTCTGCAATTCCCAATAAACCGGTGCCTCACTATCTGTATTTTCAAAATCTACCTGTGCCTGTAGGCCGAGCCGTCAGAAAATTGTTTCATTAATTTGTGATCGGAAATGTATGAAATTTACAGGTGTTCTTATTTAGAAAGTTTGTAATCAAAAGATGCTTTCAATAAAAGTAGAAGATATTTCAGAAAAGTCCGTCAGCATTTTGAACCGAATTTCCGATGCCGCAGCACTTAAAAGAAGAAAAATGTTGTTACATGACAGGAATCACTTATTGTACCTCTTAAAAAATTAAACATAGCTAAATTTTTACAGCTTGTTCGATGATTTTAATATATTGAGTATTTTACATTTTATCACTTTATTACAAAATGGCAGTCAATTAAGCTCTTGCTGAATCACAAATTCTTATTTGAAATAAAAAAACAATTTTCTAAAAAGTAACCCATGTTATCAAAAAAAAAAAAAAAACCCACACCTGATGTAATCAGCTGAAAATGATGCATTTTATTACCTATTAATGGTTTAACCTAAAAACAATTAAAAAATTATGTAGATATTCTAAAATTTTATTATAATAAGAAAATCTGTAAAAATGAAGCTCATGCTTTTGCCAGGTACAATATCAATGGGTTTTAAAAAATGTATAAATAATCAATATTTAGATAATAAACTCAATTTTACATGAGAAATCTTACAAAAAGAATAATTACCCCCCTCCCCCAAGAGAAACATTCTAAATTATTTCGAAAATTAACAAACTATAAACACAGCTGTAGACTCTCAACCTTTATTATAGTTATTCTGTTCTTTTATAGCTTGGAACACTGTTGCAAGATATTTTAAAATAAATAAATAGTATTTAAGTGATCCATAAGTAAGACATAATAAATTTGGAACAATAAAAATGGAACAATTTTGTAGCATTTTGATTTAATAAGTTCTTAAAAGAACTGTTTGGAATTTACAATATTAGTCAATCTCTAGAAAAAAACAAGAGCACAGACAGACGCAATGTAAAGTTTCGGCGGGAAATTGGGGGAAATTCCAAGTAGGTTTTGACGGGAGAAAAACCAGTTTGGCGGAATAAATCTACCACCACCACCACTGATGTCCGTCAACGAAAAGGTTACCACTGTGGGGTCTAGTTTATTGTATGGTCTAAGATTATGAAACAAATGCCCAAAATATTCCATAAACGCTGTAGCTATTTTCCATGGAGATTTCGACATTTGCTAGAAAAAAGGCCAAAATTGTTGTAAAAAAGCTCAAAATAAATAAATACCCAAAGTTATTGATAAATAGAAATGTTTGTCATAAAAATAAAATAAAACGTTAACCCTTTCCGGCACAGTGGTCCCACTCCGGGCACACCTGATTTTAATTCCAAACTTGCATTCGACACCAAGAATATTTTAATAAAATTTTGTTTCTATAATGAAAGCTTAAAATAAGGAGTTCGTATTTTCTAAAAAAGTCGTTTGTAAATTCCGGTGTCAGTCAGCAATTTCTCATTTTACGAACAGACTTTGCCTGTGCCGGAAAGGGTTAATATGTTATCTTAATTTTTGTCAAATAAAAAATATTCGTTGATTAATCGCGGGGTGTTGCGAGCACACCCCAGCTGAAAATTTTTACGCATTCAAGAAAAATTGTAGAATGAATATATGATGTCAGTAAGCTTAGCATCTAGGACAGTGCAGCTTCTAAAATTATTTGACTTTGACCTTGAGTAGTTTCGTACTTGGGCGTAAGTTTTTATTTATGGTGTGTTCAGAACACCCCCCGACCGAGTAATGGAGGGTTAAACGCGCATACATGCTCCTTAAGTTGAACTCCATAAATCTTCCAGTCTCCCTATATATACATTCATGCAAGCACTGCACGGAATCAAACACCGGTTAGTTTTGTTTTGTCATATTTGAACTTGTGGCTATTTAAAAAATAAACCTATTTACTGGCTTAAAAAATACTCCAGTGTTAAATGATTTCAAAACAGATTAAACTTTCTCAGACACACCTCTGTGATATGGCAAACAAAATTATCAGGTTTAAACTATTGTAAAAAGATGGGGGGGGGGGGGAGGGATTTGAATCAACCAATTTTAAAATATTCTTCAAAACTTTTCTAATCAGGTTTTGGGGGTAACCGTTATTCCTTTAATCCTCATAAGTTTTACTCTTTTCAATATCAAAAAATTTCCTTGTTGCTGCAGTATGTAATAGCTCTAAGCTAAAGTTTTAATGGTAGAAATTTTTTGATTAAATAAGCAAACTGAATTAAAGTTCGTATACTGACTCGTTGAAGTCTGTTTTCTATAGACAGAAGCCGGAATAACTGAAATTACGCCTGCTTTCCACAGACAGAAGTCTAAATTAACTGAAAATCAATATCGTTCTTCCTTTTAATAAGGGTGTCAAAAATGTTACCTAACCATTATTTTCACGCTCGAGAGTGAACTTCAATGAACCTGCAATCTGGTTGGCTTTGTGTACAATATTTATAAAGCTGATAGTTTTAATTTGTGTTGATCTATGCTGATGGCAATTAATATTTTGAATTTATACACAAGGATTTCTTAAAAGTTAACTAACAAGTTCAGTTTGTAATATTTCATAATGTTCTATGGAAAGAAGGTTCACAGTTCACTTTACCATCCATCACAAGAGGGAACCATGGTTACCTTTGTAGGTCTCCACATTTCTCGAGTTCTGGTAAAGCAAGTGCGGGTCCGGAAATCCTGACTCCCTTCTGGGTGCTCAGCGACGAAGCTGTTGGGGGACTCCGGCCCGTCCAAAAGTGTTTTCAAGGTGGTCTCTAATAGTGGGATCCACCGGGTATTGCAGCGACCTATGTCGTCAATAAATGGGTTCGATCAAGGTGATGCGCAGGTGGCGGTGCCCCGACCGACCGTAACGCATGCGGATAGAAGCCTCTGGTCAGGCGTGTTATATGTGCATCAGGACATGAGTACGGTGGTTGAGACGCTTACGGGCGCCCTTCATGGCTCCTAGCGGTGCAGTTCAGTTTTACCATATTTAACGAGGATGCAGTCAAAATCCATAGGGCATTTAAAATGCAACGTAATAGGTATAGTGCATTCATAATACTACCTTAGTAATGAAAAACTTACTTTCATGAAGATTTACTCAGTTTTTACTTTATATGCAAGTTTATAGTTTTCGTATGTGTAAGTACATATATAAATTTCAATTTTAATTGAGCATCCGCAGGTTTTGCCATTTGTTTCTTGGAAATAGCATCGTTAGGATTCGTTGCCGTTTATGTAGGTCGATTTGAGTACTGTTTCATTTTCTCAATTAAATATCTTTCAAATAATTTTAAGACATGTAAATAATTGTATAAATTAAAAAGTATGTTTACTCGTATTTGTAGAAATATATTTTTAGTAAAATAAAATGTATGCAAGTACTCAATGGACACATGTAATTAAGTATTTCGTGCAAGTTTTTTCAATAAAAGAGTAAGATTTAACTAGTTAAAGCTTGCATTTATAAAGTTAATATAGATATAGGTACTTTTATATAGTTATTATAGTTACTTTTATGGAACAGATGTGTTACAAGTATGTAGCCCCAAGAGGCCAAAAATGGGCTCACACATATTTGCGACGTTTTTATTTTAAGAAGTACTGAGCCAAATGTGAGACACCCCGTAGGATGTGCATTGAGAACATCAGTAAAACTACAGTTCACAATACTTCCAATCGGGTCCAATTAGAATTTTTAAGGATAGATATGAAACGTTTGAGTTCTATTTCAAATCCAAGAAGTCAAATTGGATGTACTCTACAGATGTTTAGCACCATACAAGAATTGTTCTTTGTTTAGAGATATTCTAGTTTGCAGATTCTAGTTTATGACAAAAACAAATCATGTTTTATTATATATAGGCTGAATGGATGTACCATTGTTTTAAAATGTGTATATCATCATCCCAAAACATGGTTTAAGGTTATAAGCCTATTCCGGCCTCAATCCATCTCTTTTGTGGCCTTCCTCAATGTTTTTGGCTTATGAGTAATAGTGTTTTCTTTAAGTGGCTAGGGAACCAGCCTTGTGCACAACCCCAAACCTGGAGGACCAGGGTGTTCCTTTTAGTCTGGCACCTACCCTCCGACCTGCCCGGTTTGGGAGACCCTACCAGTGGCTACGCCACCGCCGGTATAGCTCTTTGGGTCATTGGTGCACGCAAGCCTCACTGCCCCGTCAAGGCAGGAACACCAGCGGGAGGTTTAAAAATGTTTATATGTGATGTGTTGTAAGTTGAGTTGTTGTGTATATGATGTGTTGTATGTAATGTTTATATGTGTAAATGTTATAATCTGAAGATATCTGCTTAATATCAATAACATTCACACTTTCTGATATAATGAGAATAAGACAATTTACTAGTCTTAATCCAGAAACCAAAATGTAAAAATCCTTACACGTTAAATAGGTTAAAATAGGTCCGTTCAGTTTTAATAATCACGTCCCAGTAAAAAAGCAAGATTATAACGTTCTCAGTAGCGATGTTCTTTTCTAAACCAGAGATTGCCTATCTATATCTTTACCCTACCTGCTTTCTTTATAAAAATGAAAAAAAAAATACCAATCCAACAGTTCACCAGAAAGATTAATTTAAGGAATGAGTATAGCTTCCCTGTTCTTTTCTTGAGGGAATAACTGATTTACATTATCGCTATAGGATAGAAGAACATAAAACAATAGACTTTAAAGTTTCCATACATTAAATACACTCTTATTTATATTTCTTGTTGACTATATGGATGCTTATTTATTGAGGCAAACTCATCTAGTGTACACATTTATAGAAATAATAAAACGTTACTTTAAATAAAGGTTTTTATACGAATGTTTATCCCTTCAGTTCCTACACAAGATTCAAGGGAACGTTTTTTAATTGTTTTAGTCATTTATGCTCTATAAAACAGATATGGATCTTTGCTTTTTTTTATTTCTTTGTTTTAGTACAACTGATTGCAATGATTCTTGGATACCGGAGCATTTCGCTTCTTTATAATTTTGGGATATGGAAGTTTTCTAAACTATGATACTAATCATAAAAAAAGTCAGCACGAAACTGTTGCAGATTCAATTTGCGTTGTATGGAATGTGATTACATTTAAGAGAAAGTTCTGAAATCACACTGTAATTCTGTCACAGAAGCCGTATGCAATATAAACTACATTTAGAAATCTAGCTCGGGGCTGTTTGGATGCGAATGCTGGCTATGTCTCATGACATATTTACAAGGTACAAAACAAGGTATGTCTGGTGAAAAGGTGGTTAAAAGAGTAAATATTTTACAGTGGAAAATTTTGGGTTGAGACTAAAGGGAGACATCCTTTAGTATTGACAGAATAAATAGATTGAGAAACATTTCTTCTTATTGTTCTATATCACATCTTAATATAATTTTTTTCATCACCCTCTATATATACAAGTTTGGATTTAAGTTATGTCGTAAATGGTTACATAAGTTGATTTGGATTGTGTGGTCGAAAAATGACTGAGATTATATTTTATCTTAGTGAGCTCCAATACTTTAAATTCCCATTTGTGGAAAGAAACTAGACTAAAAGTTGATTTAAACAGTTAATTCTAAATCATCTAAAACAGCAAAATGATTTATTATGAGAGTATATGGCGTGTAAAATAAGTAATAAAGCAATGCTTTCTAATAAATGTAGTTTACTTTTTATTCATAAAACATGCAGTAGCCTAGCTACAGTAGATTGTGTCGACTTGCGAATGGGGTCATTCGCTTCAGCGTAAATTAATGGAAAACTACAACACCCCCCACATCGAAGTAGTTATATGTTCAGTTATTCAAAAAAGCTCACCCTTAGCATCTGTGCATGAATAGTTGTTCCACCACACGTCTTTAACACACAAACGAAAGCCGATTACTTTCATCCTACAAGGATAGAATAGGAGGAGTCGATATATCAATTTTCCTCTGAGGAAAGCTTTGAAGCAGACAAATCTGTTCTTTTCTCTCGTCTTGCGTGACCTACGTTATACACCGCCGCTGCATGACGTTTAAAACGTCACATGGAGTGGATCATTTTTACCCGGAGATTGGTGAAAAGCGGTGGGCGCGCCACTTTGCACCAATCACCATGTAAAAATGATCCACTTCATGTGACGTTTTAAACGTCATGCACCGGTCGTGTGTAACGCAGGTTGCGCGTCTTGTCAATCATATACTGGAAAAAGGTTTGAAGCCATCAAACAAATTCTTCCCACGCCCCTTCTTCTTTGTCCGTCATATTTGATTTTGACCAATCTATGCGTCAGAATTCTCCAGTGAAAGACGCGGCACGTCAAATAAGTTGAACTCAGAAGAGTAGGGACGGCTTTAAGTGACGTCATAAATGACGACTACGAGGCTAACGAAACAGACAGACTACCGCGGTGCATTCCACTTATCTTTTTTTACTGACCGCTGGAGTGACGTGATGCTCATTTCGTACACCTGAATTAGTGTATTCGAGCATCACGTGACTCCCGCAGTCTGTAAAAAAAGATACGCGTAAAGCACCGCGGTAGCCTTTCTTTTTCGTTAGCCTCGTGACGACTATCCCATTCTTATAGCTTTCAGCACTCATTTGCTAACCGGATGGATAGAGGAGTGGTTGGTTGAGGTAGTTAGCAGAAATCATTAGAAAAAAACGAGAAAGAATTTGTAGAATGTAAAATATTACAATATTTTTAAAACAAAGGGCTCCATTCTGAGTTTTGTCAATGCGATCTTAATATAGTTGGTGTCATATAGAGCAATATATAACAGCATTGTGGGACCTCCGTGACCGAGTGGTTAAGACACCATTCCGCTAATCTCTTGAGAGCGTAGGAGTCAGGTCGGCGGATTCGACTCCCGTCAGCTGCATTGTACACACTTTGTGAAGCTACGGTTGTAATTTTCTGGCGTTGTAAATTTCCTTGTGTCTATCTCATCCTTTATATTGATGATGGCTTATAAGCGGGCACTTGATGTCAAGCACACGAGTCAGATGTAGTTGTTATTGTTGTTGTTGGTTTGGCCCGTGGGCCCAGTGAGCAGCTTTTTATTTCTATTTAGCTGTCTTACTCCGTGAGTCAGATGTATGTTCTCAATAAAATGAAATAAAATAAATAAAATAAAGCAATGTAGCCATGGAAATGGACTTCTTCAATTCTGAAATGTATAACTACAGCGTTAGGAATTGGGATCTAAAGCAGGAATCCTCAAATATTTTTTGCTATTTTCGAAATGAGATTGACCAATCAGAAGATTTATTTTACTCCATTTTCAAATAGACCGATAATTTCGCAAAAACCAAAACTTCTTATTGGTCACTATAGTTTCCAAAATGGGAAAAAACTATCTGTTTTCCTCGATACAAAGCGGCGCGACCATCGTTTTTTGCCAATCGCTGTATGTCTTTGATCGCGGCCAGCCACCATTCGTGACGTCATGATAATGAATGAGCAAGCCCGGTATCGCGACCTACGTTATACATGGCCAGTGTATGACGTTTAAAACGTCACATGGAATGGATCATTTTTACACAGTGATTGGTGCAAAGCGGCGCTCCCACCGTTTTGCACCAATCACTGTGTAAAAATGATCCACTGCATGTGACGTTTTAAACGTCATGCACCGGCCGTGTATAATGTAGGTCGCGCCGGTATCTAGTGTAGCCTTGCAAAGTGCCTAGTTTTTTGCACTATCGGTATGATTTCGATATCGTCGAAGTTCCATAAAATAATAGTGAATGTTTGATTCTGATAAAGTGCTTTTATCGAAATGATTCGACATACAAACAATAAAATGTGATTTTTAGAGAAAATTTTGGACAAATACGAATCACCAAATGTCTTGGCTTGGCTGCTATTATCGTCAAGCTCATGTTTACACGGCATAATTTCAAGTGAGAATAACTGCCACAACACAACGATCTAGGCTCCTTTCTCGTCAGTTTTCCAAGCATTTGGTTGGCTGTTCACAGTGACATTGGATCTTTACACCATGTAAGGAACACTATAGGCGACAGAATTACTACGATAATAAAAAATTTGCTTGTTTCGGCAATTCCTTTTGAAGCCATATGTTAACATTGTTTCGGCCGAGAGTACTGAGAACTCTGACGCCTTATGTTAATAGCGACAAGTTCGGGAGCTTCTGTATGAAATTGCCGACTTACAGAATATAAAATTTCATTGGTTTACACTATTTTAGAGAAAACTAAATCACCAAGCATCTTGGTGAGTTTGCCATTATCGCCAAGATAATGTTTCTGAACTTGTCGAAATCTTCTAATTGAACTCGACCAGACAAGTATCGCCAAATTTCGAAAGGCAGGTTTGCCATAGTTTGGACAAAACGTCTGTATGAGCACAATCTGAGCATACGGCCTCTGCATATATGTCCCCTCTCATATAGAGGCATCCTAGTATGGTATATCTCATCCACCGAGCCCCACAATAGTAAAGGGGACTAACTTTATATTCAATTACATTAAATCCAGCAGTCCGCCCATGAATACAATGTCATGGAATTTCGGAAGAAAATTATGGCACAACACAGATTTCCTCCCGTAGAGTAGCATGGGGTAGATATTTTCAAATTGGATTTTCTTTTAAAAATATGACGAAATTGCTACAATTTTCAATGGAATATAATTTTTATTGAAAAAATTACTGATGTTATTCAATTTAATCAGAAATATTTAATTTGATATTATTTTAAAATAAAATTTTATGTAAGCTTAACAAAAAAAAATTAAATTTGTTATGTATTGCTCATAAAATTTTGAAAAGAATGTAGAAATAACGAAAAGTGAATAAAAGTATGCGGAAAAGTTTGAAAACATGCTTCCATATTAAGAAAAGTGCAAGATTTATTACTTGCGCGCATTAAAAGTTAATGCGGTCACGGCTGAAAGTGGAGCAATGAGTTAGCTCTCCGTTCTATTATGGAGCTCAGTGATCTCATCTAATCAGACACGCAAGGTGATTATCGCTATAAGCAAGGACCCTAAACACAGAACGGAGAAATAAAAAATGAGTAAAATTTACGTCACTTTGCAATTATTGTAATTTATTTTCATTTTTATGAAGGAAAGTATAGGTTTATGACTTCATTTTTCACCGGAGAAGGCATTCTGCCAGTCTGCGTTTTGTTGCTGCAGGAATATGAATTTAACATTTGGACAAAAACCTCAAACTCTGTGCGTATGCCGCCACTCCCTTATAGAGGTACATTAGCTCCTGAACACTGTCGTTATACATTTCGATATCGAATCTGTTGTTCTTTCCATGGCATTACAATGTACATTACCATGGCAAACGATATCGGAATAGTACCGACAGGATTCAGAATCAGGCCTGCATGTTCAGATTGATATTTTAGTCCAAACTATAGCGCTAGACGCCTGATACAATAAATTTTACTAATCAAAATTCACCCCTTCAGAGTTTTCTAGCGATAGTACTAGGGATCCAAACGAAGCAAAATTTCACTAGTATCTTGTAGTTAAACTGAAAGGTAGCAGTTAAACTCTGAAAAGTGAAAAATTCAGTGGTCTGGGAGACCGATAACAGCAGGTAAGGGTTAATATTGAGAAAGGATAGTTAGGCAGGGATCCAGATAAAGTTTTTGCTATTTTCGAAATCACATTAACCAATCAGAAACTTTTAATTTGAGAGTTTTCGTAAAAGAGCGAAAATTTCGCCAGCTTGCAGGTTTGTCATAGGTCTTTTTATTTCGAAAATAACAAAAAATCTTTGGTAGTAGCCAGCCACCAATTATGACGTCATGATAAGGAATGAGCAAGCCCGGTATCTAGTGTAGCCCTGATCTCTGCCGTAATTTAATTTGGGCAAGGTTACAGATAGATTTTTTCGCTATTAGCTAAACGAGATTGACCAATCAGGAACCTGCATGTTTACGACATTTTCGTTATTTTAAACAGAAAAATTGACAGTTATCATTTCACTATCCGTGAAAATATCTGTCTCGGTGATTAAAATATTATCCAGATCTAGGATGATAGAACATGCGGAGACGTCATTAATGACGTCACTTGGAGCCGCTCTTACCCCCCCCCCCACCCCTGCGTTTGCCCTGTTTGACGCGCCGCGTCTTGTAGTGGAAATTGTTGAGTGCTCTCAGTCAAAGTCAAATATGGTGAACGCAGGATAGGGGAAATGAACTTCACTTTCAAAACTTCCTATAGGGAAAGATTGATATGTCGAAATCTTTTCTTCTATCCTTCTACATTCAGATAGAAAAACAAGCTCCTCCTTTTGTACACAGATGAAATATGTACCCACTGAGAGCTAACTTCCTATACTTCAACATCGAAACTAGCGCTCCCCGTGTGAATACAATTTTGCCATAAATGTTTACTCAGTTAGTTTCACTTTGAAGGACATCTATGACAAAACAATAAGTTCCCCCTTTGACGTAAATCTCCGTCGTCGGAGAAAGTGCAAATTATGCGATACTGTTGAGTAAAAGACAAATCAAATCTGATCGCCGAGTTAGCCCTCCGTTTTATATTGGATCTCAGTGTATATAGGGTAGTCCAACAAGTAAATGGACACTTAAGCACATTTAAAAACAAATATTGACAATACTTTAATGAACAGTTCGTTTTGGTGTCTGACAGTGCAAATAGATGTGTTGGTATAGAAATGATTAAAAAATAATAAAAGGAATTTTATATTTCATTTGTTAGGGATGTCTTAATAAAAAGCTATACAAAAACCAAATCTGACAGCAATTTAAAAAATAAATAATTTTCTTAGTATCAGGGTTGGCATTAATCGATTGATTAGTCGACTAAACGTTTAATCATACGAAATTTAATGATGATGAATGTAATCAAGATTAAAATTGAAAAAAGTAATTATGTTTACAATTTTTTTCATGATTAATTCAATCTGAACTAATTCAATCGCGATTATCATTAATCTAATTACACAGACCAAAATTAAATATGGCCGCCATTTACCTTTCTTAAATTTGCTTACATTGCTATGATGCTGTTATTAAGGGTCACTATGCGATTTTCCTTATTGAAAATTATACAGGATCAAATAAAATTATCCACGCAGGTCAAAATATGTAAATCATTTAGATTAGAAGGGACAGTTGAGTCCCTTTTTATAAAACTGGTATAATTTTCTTTTGTAATTATTATAGGCAAAGGAAAACAATGTTATCAAATAATTAAATTTTCAATAAACTAAATAATTGAAATAAAATTGAATTATGTTTACATCACAAAAAATCTTGCGACAAACTGCAGAAGAAATAATATGTTATAAGCAAACTCTAACAGTTCAATGTTGGCTATCCATCATAAATTTATAAGAATAAATCATTACCGTTGCTCTTTATTTTTTTCCCTTTCCCCAAGATGAATCTTTCAAACTTACTCACAAACCAATTGATATCGTCAACATACTCATAACATATTTGTAGACAATTTTTAAACATTTCGAAGAATTATAAATGAAAGATTCTGAATCAGATAAATAATTTGTTGGCTATACTTGCAAGCTTAAATTCAAAGTAATGTCAGGTTTCCTAAAGTTTTATCAAAAATTCTTTAGATCAATGAAATTTTATAGTCTATGTGTCGCTATTCTGTTATAAAGGTATTCTACTGTAATTTTAACGTATCATATATCTTGACTTGTACAATACAAATTTTACAATCTGCCTCCTGATATCTTGGTACGATATTAGTAGAATGGAGCGTCAATTCGTTATTTTAACTGTACTATCACGTTTTCAAGCTACGACATGAAACTTTAGCATGCGATCTCTCTTTTCAAATATTTCAAACTGCTTCGTGATATCTCAATATGATATGAGCAGAACGATGCACAAATTCGTCATTTTGACAATACTTTTGCGCTATCAAGTTGTGATAGGAAATTGTTGCCAAACTAAAGCTAAAAGGGGCTGTACATATTTACCGATATCAATATTTTGGTAATTTTGGACACCCTGAACCCCACTTACGATATCATATGTTATCATTCCTTGAACCCCCACCCTCCCTTAATGATATCGTTATGAATTTCTAAGAATTCTTTTTATTTTACAATTACTATTTGTTTTTTGCATTTGCAGTGATATACATATATGGTTATACATTTATTATTCGCATAGTTAACGGATTCCAATGAACAGAAGAACTCAATAAAGTATCACTATTATAAATATAAAATAACTTTGTATTAAATGCATCTAAAAGAGATAGTTACTATTTAAAAGTATTTAATAATAGCTTACTGTCACGTAATTAATGCATTCAACAGTAATGTTGTCTTTTTGCATATTCCACGGGGAAGGTGAAAGAACGTCTTATCAACAAAAAAAGTGCATAAAATTATTTTTCTTTCTTTACTAAACTAGTAAACACAACGAGTATCATTTCAAACATATTTCGCACCTGGTTTCTCCAACAGCGAATTATATGCGCATATGGAACAAGAACAGGAATGCCGAATGTTGGCGTATTCCATATTTTGGAATGAGAATTTATAATCCTTTAAAGGCTTCAATAATAACTTTATATTTTCATTATTTTTTTTTTTTTTAAATAAGATTATTTTGATGCAAAGAAAAAGTTACAACATTTTTTTTGGTTGGATTAAAAAGGATAACGATATCAAATTGCAACCCACCCCTCCCCCTAGAGATTTTTACGATATCAAGTGACAAACCCCCCCCTCCCCCTAAAGTGATTCCCAGCCCAAACAATGATTTTTAAAACCCCTTGAAGGGCAGTGGGATATAATATATCCACTTAATTTTAATTCCCAAACGCCACAATGACACCGGAATTTTGGAATCAAATTTTTCATTTATAATACACGTGAAGAAAATCTTTTACTTATTTAGAAATAATTTTGTTGATTAATCCCGGTGTGAATCCATGATTTAAACATTTTAGAAACGTAAGTACTTTTCTCTGAAGGGTTAAAATATTTATTACACTCCAAATGTAAGAAAATCCCTAGTCATCCCCACCCTTTTTTCTTCAAACTACCGGAATTATCACAGAAGATTCCACTGGAAAATTTAAAAGTAATTTTCATTAAGTTAAGCACACCAATCAGCGGACTCAATCAGGACATGGGTGTTTAATTCATCAAATAACCCCAGTAGTTTCGAGCTCATTCATTATTCACACACTTGTTCTTTGTGGCCATACCGTACCACTGTTGCCAGTGGGCTGCTTTTTTAAAATTATGTGTTCTCGATTACCACCAGTTTTATTGAAAAAGTCAATTTCGCCTTACTTAATGACAGTTTAAATAATCCGAACACAAGGAGAATTATACAATTTTAAAAAAGTGGTGCCAATTAAACAATCTCAATTTGTCGCCCACTGGCGACGCTGTATCGTACCCGAACCCGAAATTTCTGTTTAAAGTCAACCTGAAACGCGACCTGAACACGAAGTATCACATCCGAGCCCAACCCAAACTTGAAGTGAAAGAATATTAATCTATAATTAAAATATATTATTGAAAAGTAGTATGCAATTAAACCTCTAATATCAATTCTATCCTTTTTGCATGAAAACGAGCCTATATACACTCATTTTATTAAAATATATAGTTTGTTTTATTTGATAAATATTCAGGACTTTCTTTTAAACAATCTGTCAAACCAAGATCGACCTCAAATAGTAACAACCAAACACAAAATATTTAAAGTCAACATTTCCCAAGCCAATCCGCGTGTTGAGTCAGATAAAATTGTACTCGACCAGATACAGGACTCTAGCTGCAAACCCAGGGGGATAAAACCAGAAGAAACATGAGAAAAAACACATTATTTATTTTACAAATTGTACAATTAACGTATAACATGCTTTTACTGAATTACGGGTTTTTTAAACCTAGCATGATAATTAACTAGTGGGGAGGTTTTCAAATCTTATTTTATTAAAACACTAGTAAAGAAATGAAAACATAACTTGGTTCACTAAGAAATTTGGAAAAAATTTGCTCCCACCTCACAACCTGGAAACAAGGTGGCCTGTGTTCACACCTGACGTAGCTGGGCTAGGCCCAAAGTTTCAACCAATCAAATTTTATTACTCGTATATCAACACTCACTTACAGAGTCACCATAGTCCACAGATTACTTAATATGATTTATTACTCAACTAGCTGACCCGCCCGGCGTTGCCCGGGCCCGTGATAATACATTCAAGTTTTCGATACCAAGTCGAATGACCCAAACCCTGTTTAAATCAAGCCCATATAACCCAAGAAAAAAATAACCCCCAGGCGGTGGAATGTGCTCCCCTGTAAATTTAACGAATTTCCTTTAACATTGACGCGATATTTAATTTACGGATGAAATCCCCCCGCCTCTCTTTACACTTAACCACTTATCTTTAAGAGTAACGCGATTTTTAATTTACTGCTGTAGTGAGTAAACAGAAGTTGATGCCGAAAAAGAAGATTAATATTTAAAAATAAAGTGGTAGTTGGGGGTGTAAGGAAATGTTTAGTAGTTTATAAATTAGCTGCAGTACCCTAGAACTATGTTAATGAAAATTTCAAGAGAATCGGATAATTTTTAAAGAAGCTGCACCAAGGGCCCCAAGAAGGAGATCAGTATTCCAAATTGGTGGCAGTTGAAGTACAAGAAACTTTTTACTCGTGCAGATAGTAGCTGGAACTCTTAAGAAGTTGTTATAAAAAAAGCTACCGAATCGGACAATTTTAAGGGAGCTATAATAACTGATAGTTTTGAGCAGGACCCTATAAGAGGAAAACGTATTAAAAGATCCTAGTACTTAGCACTTTAGATCTTTAATTAGTCGAAATTAAGCATAGGTTATAACTTAATCATTGTAATAAAATTTTAAAGAAATGCTTAAAAAGAGGCCCTAGAGCCCCAATAAAAATATGAGTGTAGTAGCCCGGGAAGAGAAGTCCAAGACTCAACTTTAAAATTATGACTTGAGATGGTGACACAATTAGGAGGAAGTGGAAAATGCACGAAAAGTTTAAAGGCCCAAGAGGGCCAGGTTCCAAACTGGAATGTAGAAATGGAGGAATAACTAAATATAGAAAAGGCCCCCAAAAAAAGATGATCGAATTAAAAGGGGCAAGTTGAGCAAAAACTTCAAGGGACCCTGTACCTGGCCCCATGAGGGACAAGGTCTTAACTGGAAAACAGTAATGAAGGAATATCTAAATGGAGAAAGGAGCTCCCGAAACCAAAAAGATTACCATCTTTGATCGCGACCTGCTTTACTAGGATAGCTAGACCAGCCCATATTTGTTAGAGTTGAAACTTTGCACGTGCTCCAAGGCTTTGAAAAGTGTTGAGCTTAGCTGAATGCTAGTTGCAGTTTGGTACGCGTGAAAAGCGCTTATAGTTCAATAAAGTTGATCGGCAACCACGGAGTGCTAGGTTTAGTAACAGTTTTGAAAGTTTATAGAATTGTGAACTAGCCTTGGTTTACTGCAATAGCCGTGCTTGAAACTCGATGTTAATAGTGGATGCATGAGAGCCGCCAGAATTTGTTACGTAAGTGAGTTTTTTTAATAAATCTTGCACTTCTTTGTGTTATTGAGTATTTATCAGAGGAATAAATTAAGTGCAGCGTAGTATAGGCAAATTAAACGATCGCAGCTCTTCCCAATCTGGTTTTAATAGACAGTGTTTTTAAACTTACTCCTGTGTATGTATGCATTTCAACAGGGCTGCCATGAAAGGTACTTCACAATGCTACATATTCTGTTTCTTCTTTACATGAAAACAATACAATTTCTACATTTTTAATTTAGAGATTGTTTTGAATAAAATGTTTTGTTCAAATTTTTCTTTATAAATATTAACTGTGTATACAGTAAATGTGTATACAGTATGCTGAATATAGTATATAGTGAATATATAATAGAAGTGAATAATAGAAGTAAATATATAATATAGTTAATATAACAGCTATAACATAAGTATTATAAAAAAGTTATAATAATGTCTAATAGTATTCTATATTTTTATAGAAATGATTATTAGGGGGAAGAAATCCTAATATTTTTCATTCCGGGTGAAGCAATGAAATATGTATTAATAATTACGTAAAATTCGTAGTCTTATAAACAGAACAAATACTATCAATAAAACGGTACACGGGATTTTACTATTATAATGCGCTGTATCACTATTAAAAATACTCTTTCTTCACAGCGAAGTTTTAAAAATTTGTATTAAAAAATCCTAAATATATTATGTTAATATGTTCGTGCTCTATGCATTTAAATAAAGACATAATATATATTTTCTTCGAATGTACAAAAAAATAGAAAAGTGAAAATGCAAACAAACATATAACCAGGCACAACAAAAATGTCTTCGAAACTTAAAAAATATGTTCCCTATAGAACAGTTTTTTGCCAGCATTGAGTACATTGACGCTAACAAAAATTCGTAGAAAACAGACGAATGGAAATATTATGTAAGATTTATTATTTTCAAACGTATTTTTCTTATGACATATGTTTTTGAAAGTATAATAAATATTTAATATCTTTCACGCAACACAAATGTGTCTGAGGATCATATCAAGTGTGTCATGATAATAATAGGAGTATAAGATTCGAATAAGATATTTACTAAAATTTTATATTTTCTATAATTTTTTTTATCACGAAATAACGGAAAGAAGTGCATATGTGGAGCACAAGTAAATTCGGATGTGTATGTTTGTATTGCACCTTAGTATACCCATCAACTCTGTTCTTATACAAAAAAATAAATGAATGTAATAAGCATTTTAAAAAGATTTATTATACATAGATATTTTTAAAATATGCTTGTTACATTCATTTACTTTTTGAAGTACTGTTATGTGCTGGGAATGCGTTGAAGTAGAACACGTAGATTTTGATGTTCATGGAAATGAGTAAATTAAATAATAATGAGGAAATTAATAATTTATTCCACTTAATCTCATCATACAATTCCAAGTTTAAAAAATGGAATATCCTCTTCACTACAGAGTATTAATGTAATATTACCGAATATTGTTGAATTATTCTTTTTAAATTTGACTTCAGAGCAAGAATTTTAATTTATTTGCATTATTTCTAAACTTAGACATCGAAGCATATCATTCTAAAATCGGAATTGCAATAAGGAAAGGGTAAGACTCCTATAATAGGAGCTGACGCATATCCATTATTGGTGCTCAGTTCAGCATCAATCTACCGCAGCCGGAGTTGTGGTTGCCTAAGACTTGGTTCTGATTGGCTGAACCGGTTCTGATTAGCTTGGGTTTTCGACTGAACTTCAATTTGAGCACGAAATTTGCGAGGATGCGCCAGCCTCTATTATAGGAGCTCTGGGAAAGGGTCGGTGACGTAACTGTGAGTTCCCCGTGTAAGGCTGTCCCTCTATGATATATGTAAGGATGTCCTCTTTATGATTCCTACTGTATACAAGAATCCAGGCGAACTGATTGGTCTACGATTAACGATACTGTGATACGATTGGACTACTTCGAGATGTCGATTCCTGGAATGATCGCTAAGGCAAAAATGTGGTAGGTAGATTGGTTGACGGAAGTGTTTGTAAACATGCCCTTGCTTTATTATGTTAGAATATCATTTTTAAAAGGAGAAAGAACAGAAGTTCGCATATGGGTACCTACGGAGTGAAGAGATTATGGGAAATGCGTGCCTAATTTTTTAGATGTCTTTTTTTTTTATATTTTATTTATTTCACATAGGCTAAATTTACTTCTATTTAAAATGTGTAGATTGTCATTCAAAATTATGAATAATTTAATATGCAAAAAAATAATATAAAATAAATTTTCGTTATCGAATTAAAAAATGATTAATTGAATTTTAAATTTTTCTTTGATATTTGATCTGTCAGTGTTATATTTTAACCTTTCAGAGGGCAAGCTGGTCACAAAGTTTACGGCAAAAGTGTTGCTTCTTACGAAGTTCTCAAATACGGCACTGAACCAGTCGGAAGGTCATTGTAATTTCTCAACTGAACTTTCTTTTCGAAATAAAAGAGGTTTCTCCATTGCAAATTTGTGAGTCTTTGATAAATTTGTTTTGCTCGTTCGCTGCAGCAAGTAGATATATTAAGTATTTCACGATTTAACTTTTTTGTGGCGAGCGTCCTTTATATCTCTTTTAATTTCTTGGCACTAGTTTTTTTAATAGAATTTTTTATCTTATTAAATCTCAGAAAATCTACGATTAGATTAATTTATTTTTGCAGTAATGTATTGGGTTGTTCGGAAAGTTCCTTCCGTTTGGGAAAACCAATTCGTACTGGAAAATTCCGCCCGTCAATTATTAGACATTAGGTATCGGATTATAATTAAATGATAGAATTTTCCGATACGAACTAACTTTCCCAAACGGAAAGAACTTTCCGAAAAACCCAATAATAGTTCAGATTTTTTTCCTTTCCTTTTACATAGTCAAACACAAAATATTTAATAGATTTTTTGCCCAAAGTGGAAAAAATGAATTATATTAAATATATTTTTTGACGATCTAGAAGAATCAATTGAAGATAAAATATATATATATATATATGTATGTATATATTTGTACAGATAATACAAAATGGAGTAAAAACATATATGCCACGACGTCATAAACGAAAATGTTGCGTGTTGTAAAAATTCATTCTGGCATTGAAAAAAATGTGAATAAAATACAAAATAAAACCAGATCATTTTTTGATGATATTGGATATTTTATAAACATGAAAGATTTTCTTACTTTTGTTTTTTGGCATTAAATTGTACTTGATATATGTTCGTATAAAATAATATTATTGTTTTTAGATTATTAACTGGCACATACCAATCGTACTTTAAATGTATGATTCTGGATATTTTTTCTGCATGCAAATATTTTAAAATTTAATTTTAGCTATTGATATGTATAATCGCTCATCTAGATTGTCCATTTTATTAGAATTATGCAATATCTTGCATTTTTAATAGCGTAACAAAACGAAAATTTTTTGTCGTAAACAATGCGACAAATGTTTGACTGATCTTTTTTTAGAATATTGTACATTTTTTATTAATATAACCGGTTTCATTATTTTTGCTTCTTGCATCAAATTGTACTTGATATAGATTATTACAAAATATTATTGTTGTATGATTATTAATTGGTACTTACCAATCTTACTTTAAATGTATGATTCCGGATACATTTTTATGCATGTAAATATTATTAAAATTTAATTTTTGCTTTTCATAATTGCTTATCTAGATTACTTATTTTAATAGAATTATGGAATAACTTGCATTTGCAATAGCGTAAAAAAATGAAACATTTTTGCCGTAAAAAGTGCGACAAATGTTAAACTGATCATTTTTAGAAAATAGTAGTTTTTTTTTATTAATAAAACAGATTTAATTAATTTTGCTTTCTTGCATTAAATTGTACTTGATATAGATTATTATAAAACATTAGTGTTCATGATTATATATTGTTTCATGATTATTAATTATTACTTACCAATCTTACATTAAACGAATGATTCCAGCTATTTTTACTGCATGTAAATAATATTAAGAATTAATTTTCGTTTTTTATATGTATAATTGCTTATCTAACTTTACATATTTTATTAGAATTATGAAATATCTTGCATTTTTAACAGCGTAACAAAACGAAACACTTCTGTCGTAAAAAGTACGACAAAGGTTTAACTGACATAATACCTAATCTTGACATAATAATCTTAATAGCCTAATAAAAATTAAGAACGTTTATAATTATTATTGTTTTATAGTTTGTAAAAATATTTATAATTATCCTATTTTGTCAAAATAAGAACCATTTCCAATAAAACAAAATTTTAGAATGTTATTTTTTATTTTGAAAATCATTTCTTGTTATTCAAAACAGCTAACAATAATTATAGATTTCAAATCCTAGTCTAAGAATTCTGATTGTACAGAAATACTTTTTCAATATGCAAAAATATTTTGCAAACACCTTTTCAACGTAGTTGAAAATTCTTTGTAAGCTCGGTTTGTCTGTCTGCCGTCCGACCGTGGTCTAACTTTCGTAAATATACTCAGATGATCATGCAATTGAAATATGTTATGTTATGTTATTTATGTTATGTTACTGTAGAATGTATGTATTTGAAAATAGAGTGCATAGCGTTTATAGTTTCTTTACAGAGATACTAAACGGATTCACATTGCATTATGGTCTATGGGGAAAACTCGTTTGAGATGTATTTTAATGATGTTTCACTATTTCAAACATAATGAAATTGATATGCATTTCTGAGGTGCACTAAAACATGTTTTCCGTAGAATATGGAGTGAAAAGCATTTATCATATGTATACATTACCATTTACAGAATCAAACAAGGGTATTTGGTTACACAATGGTATACAGGGAAAAATTGTTTCCAGCATGTATGGTGTTACATCATTTCAAACATAATGAAATTGATATACATTATTGAGGGGCACTGCAAGTTGCTTACTGTAGAATATGACTTGCATAAAAGGTACAACGACGCAAAAAGATTTCGGTTACAGTACTGTTCATGCTGGAAGTGTGTTTTGATTTGTGATATGTGTTTTCATATTTAACTAAATTTTTACATATCACGGGTTGTGTATGAATTCTATAGATCATATGCAGTGCTGCACAAAAAAACTTATAAACATTACTATGTATGAGCGTAAATTGATAAAATTTGTCTTTTATTAGCTCACAGGCTATCAAAGCCTGAGAGCTAATGTGCCCGCTGGTTCTGTATGTACGTAACGCGATAACTATTGATAGAAATAACCGTTTTGCTTCTAATTTTGTTTATAGGTTCATTGTGATAAGGCACTTCCCTGATTAGTTTTGGGCGTTCATTGGTTAAGTATAAAGGGGGGAACGGGGGGCTAACCCCCCTTAATTTAGATAAATGGGTTTTTCATGCAGAATTATCCAATTTTCTTCAAATTTTGGATATAGGTTTATTGTGATAAGGCACTTCCCTGATTAGCTTTGAGGGTTCATTGGTTAAGTATAAAGGGGGAAAGGGGCTAGTCCCCCATTAATTTTTGGGTTATGAATTTTTCAGCTGAACTATATTTAGTATACTGAGAAATGTTTGTAGGATTCAAATAGAGGAATACCCGGAAAATTATATACATTGCCAACTATGAATGGAATCTGAAAGTACGTTTTTATTTGTGTTATGCGTTTTTTTCTTAAATGAAATTTTAGTTTAATGTGAGACGTGTTTAACAATTTGTAGATAATATACAGGGCTGTACAAAACTATTATAGTACATTTCCGTCTATTGGCGGAAATTGCTGATGGGGAAATTTCGACTGTCGATATTTTATAATTAAGCTACGTTTCCGGACACTATGTACTGTATATACAGTTATATAGATACAGGGACACACAAATAAATTCGTGTACCATTCCGGCAATGGACGGGAATTGCTGAAATCTGGTTTTCAAATGTGTTATGAGTTTTCTAAATTGTTTACTTAGATATCTTTTTTTCATCGTTTTAAACGGTTTTTAATGCCTCTAAGCTTCTCAGCTAGCTCAAATTACTGGTTGAAATGGATTATCTAAAAAGAAAAGCTATCTACAAGGTATTTTGAACGAAATTGACAAAAATATCACATTTTATGAGAAAATATCGTAAGGCCTAGAGTTTCTTTCGTAAAATCCTAAAACAGAATTTTTTTTAACATTTCATTTTAAATAAACATTTAAAAAAATTATATTTATTATGATTTATTTACGTATAAGATAAAAATACAAGGAAATCTAAATTAAGAACTCGAAAAATACCACCTGCTTTCAATACCTGAGTGATGACATGACGACGTTATAATATGAAGCTGAATGTCCCCACCGAATTCTACAGATTGCATCCTTCTAACCATATACGTAGGTTGATCCAAAAAAAAGTTTACAAGCAGAAGCATTTGAAACGTAATAATTGTGGAGCGAATATTTCAACCCAGGGTGGTTGACAGATGGCGCTAGTTGTCCTACAGCGGTTCTACGAGTAAGTAGCGTCAGTACGCAGACACTTAAGAGCGACAGTAATGGCACGACGTCTAGAAAAGTGGTCTCGCATAGAGGTGCGAGCCGTAATCCGATTCTTATGGGCCAAGAATGTGGCCGCATCCGAAATTCAAAGGCGTCATTATTCTGCATGACAATGCCAGGCCCCATACAGCTCACCAGACTGAGCAATTGCGGCACAGGTTCAAGTGGGAGGTCTGGAATCACCCCCATACAGCCCCGATTTGGCTCCAAGTGACTATTTCCTTTTTCCGGCGTTGAAGCGAAACTTATCCGGAACACGGTTCACCTCAGACGATGCAGTGAAAACAGCTGCCGAGAAATGGCTCAATGAGCAGGGCCCTGATTACTACCAAGACGGGATAAATAAGTTGGTCAAACGTTCTGACAAATGCCTAAACAGGTTTGGCGACTATGTGGAAAAGTAAAGGCCAGATGTGTCTCTTGATTGCCATTTGTATCTTGTTTCTATTGTTAATAAATACTTTTTCCTTTGCCTTGTAAACTTTTTTTTGGATCACCCCTCGTATTTGTTCAATGAATATTTACTAAGTCTAAAGGAGTAAGTGAGTACGTACGGTATAACTTTGCCACATTGAAAGCTGCAAATATACCGAGGCTATATAAAAGCCTGTGTTTAGGCTTTTAAAGGCAGTGAGGCCTCATAACCCCACGCTATTCATATTCTATGGAAATCATGTCGCAGGGAATCTCGGTAACTTATATAAATTTCATTATATTTGAAATAGTGTAAAACCATTTAAAAAAATTTCAAAAAATTTTCTGTCATGAACCATAATGTAACAGAATTGTTTTGTGTATTCTTGTAAATGAACAGTAAAAGTTACACATTCTATATGCAGTAGGGAACGTCCTATAGTAAATATCAATAACATATACCTATTACATATATTTGGACAGTTGAACTTTGATTTAGGCACATATTTTATGCCTACTTTTAAATCCGTTATCTTAATAGAATTGTTGTATTGGAACATTATTGAATTAACACTTGAAAAACATAATACTTATAACTTATTAAAATACCTGACCTAGCCTGTAACAGTTGGAAAGGACTAGTGTCCGTAATATAAAAATGGTCCCTGCGACATTCAGGTTAAATTTAAAGTATATCATAGAACAGCTAGTAACTAAAAATACGAAATTAAAATTGTATTAAAATGATTTAATATAAATTGTTATTACAGTAAAATAATTTATTTGTTGATTCAACTGAAATATAATTTATTTTCTTATACTACTTAATTAACTTAAAATTACATTTAAATAAAATGTCCCTAAAGGCATTTTGTGCTATTAAACACATACAATCAACCAACCAACGATATGAAATAAAAATATAATAAACTTTATCTTCTAAACGAAATAATTTTATTTCAAATATAGACGAATGCACAATTTTATTTTAATACTTTATCAATTCTTATGTCCCTAACATAAAATATACCAGGTGGTTATAAAATAAGTTCCCTATTTGGAGCTGTCTGTAGCTCGAAGGAATAACCCGAATGAAACCAAAATTTGTACGCATACTATTTGAGAAGGGGGAAGAAGAATGGAACAATAAAAAAAATTGCAATAATCGCCGACAGATGGCGCTTTTGTGTGTAAAATGTAATGCGCAATAATAGTAACTGAACACGTTACAGGGCCTGCTGGCCGTAACTCCTCAAAAAAAAATAAGGACCAAGAATGAAACTTGCAGTAAAGCCACACCACACAGTGATTTTTGGAGAGTGGAGGGGTATTTCGTTAATAACAGTTCGTGGCTCCAAAGCCCATATTCTGCAGTTCTGCGTATTGACTGTCCCATTCATATGAAAATGGGCTACATCTCCCCATAAAAACAAAATCCAGTCTCTGCTGCGCGTCACCGGGTAACAATTGTTGATGGCAACTAATTTTAAACGCATAAAATTGGAATAACTTTCTTAGAACTTTTCCAACAGTAGCATATGGAATATCCAAATTTCGGGCAACTCTACGTGCACTAGGACCGGCTTCCGGAATCCCTGATGACTCCACAATCGCAGTGGCAATTTCTTCTGGCATGCGGAGAGGTACTGGTTTCCTCTCTCTTCCACATTATAAAGTAATTGATCCAGTCTCTTCGAATTTTTTTACCATTCTTTTCACTACACACGGTTTCAAAGGACCTTTCCCTTTACGCATTCCTTTCACACGCTTAAATTCACGTAAAGCAGCTGCACTGTTTGAGCTGTTAACGTAGAATAGTTTTTAAATTAAAGAGCAATCTGGTAAACTGAGAGCCATGTCGCATAACGTGATTGGCAGAAATGACCGCATTTTGAGTTTACTAATGATTACAACGGCGTTTGCACCGACAGGACCCGTAGCGTCATCTGTTGCCGATTATTGTAACTATTTTTTTATTGTTCCATTCTTCTTCCCCCTCCTCGAATAATATGTGTACACATTTTGGTTTCATTCGGGCTATTCCTTCAAGCTACAGACAGCTCCAAATAGGGATACTTATTTTATAACCACCCTGTATATCAGAATCAAAATGGTAGGGGAGATAGGGGATGAAAGGGACATTTTTACAAAAATATTTATTTCAAATATTTTATTTAAGTTATTATTAATGTTATATATCGCATTTCATACATTATGTGTTTGTCTACATCTTATGTACAATATTTATTCAAAAATATTATCATACAGAAATTTATTATGAAAGAAAAAAAGTTCCTCTCTGTCCCAATCATCCCCACAGCAGGGATGGATGAGACACAAATATTTTCCTCTCTGTATTCAATGATACCAAATTAAAATTTATAATTATAAACTTATATGTAATTATATTTATAATATATGATCTTATATGGCTGTTATATATCAGTGTTAGTAATCTAAGAAGTGAAAACAGTGTTAATGATGCATTAAAAAGCTGTAATTTATATTATATATTTTAACTGAAATTATAATGAATTACAAAGTTAAAGTTGTACGGATGTGCAAATATCAGTAAAACAATAAATGTCGTGTGTCTAAAATGCTCTAAATGTGGTCTGTCAGTCGCATAAACTGGTATAAAATCAGTTTCAGTGAATGTATTGCTGTTAAAAAGGAAAATGACAGTTTTCCGAAAACCACTAATTATGTTTATGTTCCTAGTACTAAAAGCTGACAAAATGCCTCCTTGGCAAAAACTGAGAGATTAATAAAAAGCTAATTTGATTTATAATTTGATTTATAAATTGCAATATGCTCTCCCAGATTATTTGTCGGCCAATCATCTTGGACTGATCTCAGCTTTGCCTTTAAAGGCCCATAAACAGAAACATCCAATGGCTGAAGAAGACGGTGGCTACAATGAGGAGGAAATGTTAAAAGAATAATTAACATAAATTAATAATTTATCAACTGATATAATATATTTAGTTAATAAAAAAAAAATTCAGTATCCTCTATGGATGGATGAATGAAGCAGTCCCTTTTATCCCCATTTGAAAATGTCCCAATAATCCCCATGATGCCTATATTCAATCGTCAGCCATTTTGTCTCAGATATTATTTTGTCACAATGGTTGACATTCATTCATTTTAATTACCAATATTGAGCCTTGAAATAAATAACTATAACATATTTTAATTGTTTATAATGCATAAAATATGTAAACAACTTAAAATATAAAAAAAAATTACTTTTAAGCAAAGCTTCCAGGAAATGCAACTTTGAAGGAAATTGAAAACAGCCATGTGGCTTTTCGGTGTGTGAAGCTTTTCGTTCTGAAGCACACTATGACAGTGTCATCTATGAGGATAGAAAGCAACTAAAAAAAAATTCTTATTCCCTGAAATATTGAGAATGTCCCATCCATCCCTTGTCCCATTCATCCCCCAGTTCCCCTACCTTCATTCGCTCTGTGTAGAATAAATAATTTAAATGTGAAATTCAGTGAAAAGAAGTCGGAAACATAAAAGTGTTTTCAGGTATAAGTGAGTTTAAGGTAGAAAATTTATTTTAAAATTTTATAAATCCTTATACCCATAATTTAAACAAATGTCAAAATCAAAATTGTATTTCCGTTCACTATGAATGAAAACAGTGATAAAGTGTGAAAAAAATTGTAAAATTTTAGAAATTGGCCAAGTTTGAGAACCAAATAAGATTTGTTTAACAAATTTGCTTTAGTCGTAATGTATCAACTAGATCCAAGCCACCATTTTCCTCTTTTAGTTTTTGAAACAAGTAGATTCAGAACCTGTGGCTTCCTCTACCTTTCTCCCACGGGTATACTTTATTCAACTGCGGCAGTTGCTATCGAACCGGCTAATGCATTTAAAACTTACAAGAGGAAATGGTTGTATATATCACAGAAATATACACTGAGAAAAATGACACTTTCAAATCTGAGTAAATCGATGTTTTCATTTTGTTTTGAAACTTTTTGTTTCAGATAGGACGACTCAATGCTTTCAATTCTGAAATACCAGAAATACTCAGAATATTTAAACATGGACATACTCAAAAATGCTCACATACAGGTCAGTTCATACTCATTTTTGAAACCTGGACATACTCAAAAAATATTAGAATCTGTCCAAACTCATTTTTGAAAGATGGAAATACTCAAAAATGAGCACATAGAAATCAGTTCATACTCATTTGAATGAAATTAATATTTCCATTTTTCAAGAGAAAAATAATTGTGGCATTAATGGGTAAATGTGTCAAAAAGAAAATTTAGTCGGTTAAATTTCAATATCCAGGGAGCGCTTTTTCATTTAAGATATATACAATCAAATTGAAAATTTGTATAATTCATAGCTCCTCTTCTCTTAAAGTTGTACAATCTTAACCACCATCTCAAATTACCAAATCTATCCGAAATCCCGATAAAAATTTTCAGTTTTCTCAGCAACGAATTAATGAATCCTATAAAAATATCAACATGCGTATAGAATCATTCGATGACTTTCATTTAAAATATCCCACTCATGGAATCTAGATATGGATAAAGCAATGGCCTTGTAACTAGTAGGACTCGGGTTCGATGCTGGCTCTGGGAAAAAGGCGTAAATTTAGTTTACCCTCCCATAATCGTAAATAGAACCAGAGATGGCAGCACTAGCGCTTTTTTTCTAGCTGTTGTTTACTGTTGTTTGAAACATGGACATACTCAAATATGAGCACATGATGTTTTATTCTTTAGTGTGGGCATGATTTCAGAAATGAGTAATACATCTTTCAAACTTCAGTCATTTTAATTCAGAGCCATTTTGACTATGCAACACACTCAGATTTGAGTATTTTTTGCTCAGTTTTGAAAATGTCGTTTTTAGAGTATAATGTGACTGACGCAGGATTAAAGTGAACCTAAATATAGCACACTAGCATTGCATCGCATTGCCTTAGTCTTATATAGCATTAGCCTTTAAAGTCTTGTATAGCATTGAACAGATATAATACAATTTTAAAGAAAAATACTTTTAAAAGACAAGTATTAAAAGGGACCATTTCAATTTGCATTATCGTATGAACCCTAGTCACTTGCTTGAATTGAAACTTTCTCTTTCAAAGTCAAAATAATCAAATAATTTATCTCGAAAGACACTACTTTATACAATTATTATATCGAAGTATTCTGATGGTACAAAAATAAACTAGAAAAATTAGTATTATATTCCTTTATCTGACACCAATCATTCTTTCCGATACTGATATGAATGTGACTGTTTTCTTAGGTGGGTTTATATTTTATGGGATCTCAACTAATGAAAAAACAACACTTAATATTTGTGTATTTGTGTTATCATTCCATTTATTTCTTATGTTATTATTCCATTTTGACATTTCTCTGTTATCTTTTCATTTGTATGTATTCAATCTTAAGTAGATCGATAATAGAGTTAGTAGCGAAGCTATAATATGATTTAAGAAAAAGAGGAAAGCATCGTTTCAATAAATATAAAATATTATTTTTCATATTTTCGTTAGTTATATTAAATGTATTTCAAACAAAATACACAGATTACTTTCATTGTTAGGAATAAAATTCTTGAAAAAGCATTAACGATTTTTAAAAAGCAAAACTATATAACAGAATGAAAATATCTTTTATTTGATAGAAATAAATGTAATCTATTACAACTTAATTTATGAAACATCATGGCTCAGACAGTATCTAAATATAGACTAAAGTTTCTCATATTACAAAAAATTTAAACAATATTAAAAGAAAATTTAAGCTCTTATACTAAAGAAAAAATATGTTAACAGATACAATGAAATTATAAATTGAAGATAAATAACTTAAATGCTTTATTTTTTATTTTTAAATTAAAATTTTCATGTAAAGTATCACTGCATCAACTATTTTAAAGCTACATTTTACAACGATAAAATACTACGCGCTTTGAATCTATAAGTAATAAAGTTTTATAATTATTTCACCAAAAATTTATAAAATCAATTTCTTTAGTGAAAATAATGCAACAAAATAAAAAGATTTTTCCCATTAATAGCACCGGATGTTACAGCGCTGCGAAAATTAACACCTTCTTAGGGTCTTTTACTTTGAAGTGGTAGCTTTCAATATACATCTTAATATTAGTTGCAGTAAGCAGATATTTGATAAATTGCCTTAACACTTCGTCAGGTGCAACTCTGGACTCCCGGGTTCGGGCACAATGTGCCTGACAGGCGCCTTTATAAAATCGTCATTAGTACCTATTTAACTCAATTCTAACGCTCTGAAAGTGATTAGTAACTTTCACGAGGAAGTGAAAAGAGAGAATATTCGAAAAAACGTCATTTATTAACCTCAAAAGAAGAAAACACTATGCTATTTCCGAGGTAACTCTCACTAAACCTTTACAGGCACGCTGCGATAAACCAAAGGTTAATTAATAGTATGAAAAATTTCGATTTTCATACGTTTGGTTATGCTAAAAGAAGTGCATATTTTACTTAGATAAAATCTTCTAAAATTTGCATTGAATTATTTGTATACGCAATGACTGTTTCAATTTCTTAAAACTTTTTTGAAGTCATAAAAAATAAAATAATAATAATTTTTTGGTTTCTTTAAATACTATTTCGCTTTAACTTTGACTCTTCATTAAAAGCACTGAATGACGGTATACCATACTTTTAATTAGAAATTTTTTACTCATAAATTTAAAATTATTGACAATATCTCATAAAATATTTAGAAATATGTGCATGTGTTTTACACGACAAGTTAGTTAACTCATTCAATGCACTGCCAGAAGAATTTTTTTCTTGAAGGTTTGAGAAATGACTTTATGTCTCTAAGTACCAATTATATAATATTCAAAAACTTCATAATTATATTTAATCATGTCAGTTAATTTAATATTGTAAAACCAAATTACCTTTATTAGACTAACAGGTTTTAGTATATTTAAAGTTAAAAGCATACACATTTCGTTTATTTATAAACCCACGAATCAGTGTAATTTAAGAGAAATTATTACTTTTCTCACATAGAAAATTAGTAAAATCAATATGTGTAATTTTTGATAATTTACTATTTTCTTTTTTTCTGGACTCGTTTCTTTTTAATCTCCTGGTACTTTCACGTATATACGAGTTTTATTTTTAAAGTATTGTCCATTATCAAGTATCTATTTAAATCTCGTGCGCTTGCAGCAAAGCGCATGCGCGAAGACTCCCTGCATCCCTTGCGCTACAGCAGTGTACCTACGGTGTCAGTGAGTTGCTTTGGGGGGGAGAAATGTGAGCACCCTCCATGCAGTCCTGATTTTGTACCGAGTGATTATCACCCTTTTCTCATAGCTGAAATCGTTTCTCGGCGGCCAGCAATTCAACACTCACGAAGAAGGTTAAGATGGGGCTTTCCTCACAGACAGAGGCATTCTACCAGGAATGCAAAACGGACCTTACTTTAAAAATAACTCTAAAATACTAACTAAAATAAAAATATTAACCGATTTTTCAATTATTATGTTTGGTAAGTATGATTTTTTTTTTACAATTTATAGCATGCTTTTATTATTTTAGACTTACTAAACCACTATTCTTTTATACTTACTACTTACTGAAATTTAAAATTGTTATTTTTATTTCTTCACATGGCAACATGTCGAGAGCTAATTTTGTCAAATTCACGCGTTTTGTTTAATTTCTTGTGAAAGCATTTCAGTTTAAATTTATCGTAATTTCACGTATATAAGTTTTTGGAGGAGTAACCCTAATCCGTTTTTCAATTGTTAGCTTTATTAAGAATCATTATTTTATAGTTCAGTTTCTCTTTATTCTGGACGCATTTCGTTCTATGGTTTCTGAATATTTTGACACAGATAAATGTTTTGGGGGAAGTGATACAAATTGAATTTAATGAGTATTATTTTTCGCAAGTTTACATCATCTTTTTACTCTGGATACATTTCTTTAAATTAAGCTGCTTTGCTTTTGATAAATTTAATTTTTTGGGGGGCAAGATTAAGAGTAGATATTTTCAACCACCACACAAGTCACTATAAAAGAAACATTGCGCTCTTAAAAAAATCTGTGAATTGACATGTATTTTTTACTTATTATACTCGTATTCCGTTATAATACTAAAACGTCAGATATTATTTGCTCATTTTCCCTCAAAACACAAAAAATTCGCCATTCTAATGTAAAAATTACTTGAAATCCTTCAATTTAAACTGCATTCTGGTCAAATAACAGAGATGATTCGACAACTCTGTTGCGTAACACTTTTTCATATAAGGGACGGTATTTATAAGTATGTTTTATTCCACTTTAAAACAGAAAAAAAATGCGAGCCTAAATTCAAACTTTACAGAAATTCTCCAGAGAAAATACGAAAATTTCGTCAAATATCAGAAATATCGCTTGAACTCACAAGGGTGTTGAGGGAACGTGCTGCAAGTAATTTTTACATTTTCTGACGAAAGCTTTTTCAGTGTGTGTAGCATATAGCAAAAGTAATGTTTCGAATTTACAGTTTAAGAATATAATTTATATTACATTTTACCATCCCAAGTGCCAAGTAGATTTTTAATACGCAATAGTACGTAACACATTTTTTTTTAATTTAGCCTCTAAATTAAAATAAGTTAAACTAGTCGTTGGGGGCCACCGTAATACTTACCCATCATGGATATGCATAATGTAAAATATTAAAATAAAAATGTGTAAACTACTTATAAAATGCATTGCAATTCAAATAAAATCGTGGCTTGATGACGTCACAAACTTTAAAGGCTCGATTACTGAATTGCTTGAAAGAGGTTTTTCCTTATAACTCCAAAAATAATAATCCTATTAACTAGCGGTTTATTGCATCTGATTAAGCGTCAAATTTCCAATTAAAATATATCTTTGAAGTGAAATTTGGATGAAATACAGGGTCATGAAAAATCGAAGAGTGTGGAAAATAGGATTCCAAATATCTCGGCAACTAACTATCCGATCGACTTCATGCTTTATTCAAAATTTATGTTTTTTTATTATCTTTTATATTCATTTCTTAAAATAAACAATTTCGAAAATTTTTATATACCTTTCATCAGAACGAGTATTTCGAGAGTCCGAAAAAAATTGTTCCGGTTAATCGAGGTTATTGAAATGAAATAGGCTTCTTCCCATTATTACATACTAAGTACATACCAAATTGCAAGTCTCTATCTCAATTTTTTCGGGAGATAGAGCGTTTACAGACACACACACAGACACACACACAGACACACAGACGGACGGCAAAATTTTTTTTCTAAAAATATGTTTTTCGGAATCTCCAGTGTCTGAAACGTGTAAATCCGTCAAAAAATTGTTTTCGATTTTCAAAACGATTACAAGACTTACCCTGTACTACGTATGATGGGTAAGTAAAAAGGGAAAATGTAATGCTAAATATCTTTACATGTTATTAAATGGAGCTATCATATTATCCTACAAACTTTACATGGAATGTAAAAATAATACCTATGAAAAGATAAGACAACTTTCAAACTGAAATATTGTTGAAATTGTAGAAAAATAAATACCATTTTTGAAATGGACAATAAATTTTCAATAAATTAAGCAAATGAATCGATCTAAATTAAATATAAATTTTATTAAATGTATATGTATCTAGAAGAATGCACACATACTTTCCTATATTAACCCTTTAAACACTGACGGGACTTTAAATTCCCAATAACAACAATGAGATATAAGATATATTTAGCACTTTTATAAATATCGATAGATGTTATATTTCATGAAAAATATTTTGTTTTACTATATTTAGGAAGTTCATGCAATTTTTCGAAGATGAATAGTTTTAAAAACCGATTTTATGGAACCATTTACTTGAGGATAGCTTTTGTGTTGATGAAAAATATGTACTGGAAAACTTTATACTCGTAGAAATAGCTCACTTGTGGATAAACACACTATAAGAGGATTGCAAATATCATTTAATGCAATTAAAGTATAATTAAGATACAATTAAAATAGAAATTAGGGAGTCGGGGCAGATATTTCAATTTGAAATTTTTTTGTTTTGGCTATATCTTAAAAAATGGCTGAGAAATGGCAATTCTAGGATAGCAGCCATTTTGAAACAATCTGATTTTTGTTATGCTGTAACTCTCATGCTGAAATTCGCATTCAAATTCAGTATTAAGGAAAACCAGGATTGAATCTTCTGTAATCGGGTTCCAATCATTATAGCTTCGTATGTTGGAGTTGAATTTTTAAAAACATGGACTATGAAAGCTACCTTTTCCTCTCGGTACAGGCTGGAAGGACTTTTTGGTTTGGCGCGGTCTTGGAAATCGTGTCAATCAAAAAGTTGCCAAACATCAGTGCGTGAGTGTAACACATCTGTCCCAAAATCAGATATCAGCAGAAAATCAGTAACCAAAAATCACACTTATGAGATTTTGATCCATATGAGTATGAATCAAATATAAACGTGTCTTTTTAAAAATATTATTTTTGAAATACTATTTTCCAAAATTATACCAATGTAATATTGTAAGATAGCTTTTGTTAATATATTAATAGTAACCTTTAATAGCCTGTGTTAATAAAATTTTCCAACATATTGGGAAATTTTATTTATTATTCCATAAAAAATGTAATAAAGCTCGTATGATGCCAACTGCACAAAATATTTTGTCTTGTGCCACTCACGAAAATCTTTCTTCTCTTATTGCTGCTTAAAGTGTATACAAATAAAAGCTAGACGAAGGATAATAAGTTACGACTATCGGAGAATGATCGACTACTGTGCGGTGATGTTTCTCAATTTTTTTTTCTTTTTTGTCTCAAAATCTGTGAGAGGTCTTGCATTATCCTAAGGAAGAAGAAAATTGGGATTGGAAAGGAACGTATTTAGGATAGGTGTTCTGCTTAATATGCCCCAAAAATTAAAGTACTATACTGCACTATATGTATATAGTGCATAAAAAACGACGTAAACAATGCCCGTAAATCTGAAAAAAATATAAGTGAGAACTTTTGTCAGCTCTTTTTTTCAGTGGAGCAGTTTCTCTTTTTGCGCGCCATTCTATTCTGAATCACCTTCTTTCCGGTCATTTTTAAAAGTATGGTGCCATTTCTATTTTTGAGATCTCGTTAAGCAAGCATATTCGAATTCAATATACATCTGTGCCAAATATGAATAGCATTAATTTTTCATATGTTGAATGTTTAATACACTGCTCAAAACAATTTAAAGAATATTGTAAGTCTTATACAGGGTGGTCCTAAAATATATGTCAAAAATGTAAAGGTAGGTAGAGGGGACCTAAATAAGCATATTTCGTATGGGATTGTGTGTGCGGTAATGCCGCCTTGAGCCGGTAGGGAGCGCTGATGACTGCGGCGTATAAAAGCGCTTTGCTAGCTGGATTCATCATTTCCCACACGGATCTCAAACAGCATGCATTGTTTTACCAATGTGGAGCTTGCCGACATACATTTCATGTATGGGACTGCACAAAGAAACGGATTAGCTGCTCAGAGGATGTACAGGGAGCGATTCCCGGATAGGAATCAGCCAGATCGTCGAACATTCGAGCGTCTTCATCGGGAGTTACGCACAAGTGGATCGTTTTATGCTTCCAGACGTGGATCTGGCATTGGAAGATATCGCAGAACTCCTGCAGTGGAAACCAGAATACTAAACACAGTAGAGGATAATCCTTCGACGAGCTCGAGAGCTGTAGGACGTGCGTTGGGTGTGAGCCATCAAAGTGTTTAGAGGACTTTACGTGAAGACGGAATGCATCCGTATCATTTACAGAGAGTGCAAGCAATGACCCCTGACGATTATCTTCCACGTCTCAACTTTGCTCGTTGGTACCTACAGCAGACGGCAGCCAATCCAACCTTCCCAACAAATGTTTTATTTACTGATAAGACTACCTTTACGGGGTCGGGTATGTTTAACATTTATAATTCTCACCTGCGGGCTCATGGCAACCCACATGGCACAATAGCACACGCGTACCAAGAAAGGTTTTCCATTAATGTTTGGGCAGGCATTGTACACAATAACATAGTAGGACCGTACATTCTACCTAGTCGTTTAACTAGCCATACATACAACATCTTCCTACAGGAGGTTTTACCTGAACTTCTGGTAGATATTCCTCCAGCTGCTCGCAGACGAATGTGGTTCCAGCACGATGGAGCCCCAGCTCACTTCAGTCGAGACGTCAGGAATCACCTGGACACTGTCTACGACCAGCATTGGATAGGACGGGGCGGTCCAGTTCCCTGGACACCGCATCTCCTGATTTAACCTGCTTGGAATTTTTCTTTTGGGGTCATATTAAAAGCCTCGTGCACGAGAGTCCCGTCACATCTGAAGATCTTTTTGCCCTTCTTGTCTGTTGCTGCTTTACATGTGCTCGACATGCCTGACGTCTTTTCTAATGTACGCCGATCTATGCGCCGTCGCTGTGAATCTTGTATCGCTGTTGGTGGCCGCTCTTTCGAACACCTCTTGTAAACTGTTGATAATTTTTTGTTTTCTTTTGTCTTTACTTGTTTTTTCAGTTTCCTTTGATTCATACTGCTTTACAAGCTAGTGCTTTAATGTGTCATTACCGCACACACATTCCTATTCGAAATATCTTATTTAGGTCCCCTCTACCTACCTTTACATTTTTGACATATATTTTAGGACCACCCTGTATAAAATAACGGTATCAACGAAATTTACTTGCAGATAATGGAAGAAGGGAGTCACAAATGCAAATTTTTCTCATTTTCAAACTTCGGAGTATGCAAATTTTGAGTTTGACATCAAAAACGACGCTTTTGAGTGAATGAAATTTAGCTTTCAACTTACTGAAATACAAAGCGGAAAACAATGATCGACATTCAGTAAATACTTTGTTTCGGTAAGTGTGACGTCTCAACGACGTTATTTAACAGAATCAGAAGCGTGGAGACTTGTTTGTCGGTTAGAGGGAGGGGAAACACAAGCCGAAGTAGCAGAATCCACTGGAGTTTCACAAAGTGTGATTTCCAGGATCTGTAACCGTTTTTTGAAGACTGTAAATGCAGGCCAAAGACAAGCGTAAGGTCGTAGACGTGCACCAACGCCCAATGAAGATCAATATTTAACGCTAACGGCTCAGAGACACCGAAATATGAATGTCACTGTTCTTCAAGAACACTTCCGCTCGGCTACTGGCACCACAGTTTCGACTCAAACTGTCCGAAACTGGCTCCACGCTGTAGGTCTGTATGCTCAAAGGCCAATGGTATGTGTTACGTTAACAGCAAGGCACCATGGTTCCCGCAGGGAGTGGGCAACAGAGAATGTGAACTAGAGGAGAAATGGATGTCCCAATATTATTCTCTCTGACGAGTCCCGTTTTTCTGTTCATTCTGTTAATAGGCGTATTTTCATCTGGAGGTAGAGTTGCAAAGGCTAGAAAAAAACCCGGTTTAAACCTGGGAATAAACCGGGTTTTTGGGAATAAATCGGGTTTTTGGCAATAAAACAGGTCTTTTGGGAATAAACCTGGGAATAAACCGGATTTTTGCAACTCTATCTGGAGGGAACGTGGCACTAGAAACAATCCTGCGTTCGTGCAAGGAAGAAAATGGCAGATAATTAAAAAAATATATTATTTGGCAAAAAAATATTATTTGGCAGTGGGGGAGTGATGGTCTATACTGGCATCTTCATAGATCGGCGCACCGACCTCCACATCACTCGAAATGGAGCTCTGAAAGGGCGGCGATATAGGAATGAGATCCTCAAATCTATTGTAGCCCCTTACGCTGCAGCAATTGGAGATGACGTCGTGTTAATGAACGACAAATGCAGGCCACATCGTGCTCACTTGGTAAATGATTTCTTTTTCGAGGAAGGAATCATACGAATAGAATGGCCAGCGTGTTATTCAAACATGAACCCAATAGAGCATGTTTGAATATTCTAAGCAGACGAGTTGCTGGCCACCTACCACCTCCACAAACTTTCCAAGAACTGAAAAGAGCTCTTCCGTAGGAGTGTTACAGAATACACCAGCTCCTCATTAATAGTCCCATTGACTCCATGCCTCTTTCTGACAAACATGTGTAATTTTTTGTCACATAGCCTACCATGTCTGCCGATCATGTATCGACCATCTAATCAATTTTCCATCCATAAATAAGATCCCTCCACAACCTCAATATAAATTAACTGTTTTGAGCAGTGTAATAATACTTTTGCAACTATAATAGGTTCTTTTTACTTACCCATCATATGTATTATAGGGTAAGTCTTGCAGTAAGCAGTATAGGGTAAGTCGGTTGTAGTATATGGTAAGGTCGTTTTAAAAATCGAAAAAAAATTGACGGATTTACACGTTTCAGACACTGGAGATTCCGAAAAACATATTTTTAGAAAAAAAATTGCCGTCCGTCTGTCGGTGTGTCTGTAAACGCTCTATCCCCCGAACAAATTGAGATAGAGACTTGAAATTTGGCATGTACTTAGTATATAATAATGGAAATAAGCTTATTGAGTTTCAGTAACCTCGATTATCCGAAACTATTTTTTTCGGACTCTCGAAATATGCGTTCTGATGAAAGGTATATAAAAATTTTCGAAATTGTTTATTTTAAGGAGTGAATATAAAAGACAATAAAAAAACCCACAAATTTTGCATAAAGAATGAAGTTTATCGAATAATGAGTTGCCGAGATATTTGGAATCCTATTTTTCACTCTTCGATTTTTCGTGACCCTGTATTTCATTCAAATTTCAATTGAAAGATGTATTTTAATTAGAAATGAGACGCTTAATCCGACGCAGTAAATTGTTAGTTAATATGATTATCATTTTTGGAGTTATAAGGATGTTTCTTTTACGCAATTCAACAATAGAGCTTTTAAAGTTTATAACGTCATCAAGCCACGATTTTATTCGAATTGCAATGCATTTTATAAATAGTTTACACATGTTTTATTTTCATATTTTATATTATGCATATCCATGATGGATAAGTATACGGTGGCCCCAAACGACTAGTTTTCACTCATATAATGATATCCACTAAATAAATGAATTTATGGAAAATAAAATAACCCCAAACGGATTTTTAAACCTTAAACACTTTATCATGATTGCTATAACACTAAGTATATTTTTTTAAATAAAATTAATGTTTCCTTTATAGTTGTTTCAATCTTGTAATATTAACTGATCAACTACTGGGGAGGTTGATCCACGACTAGTGCAGTAACCCTGTATTTACTTTTACTGTTTCATAAGAACTGAGAAATTTCAGAAAATATTATTATCTGTTAATAATTCTATGCATCATGTAATTATTTCACAACTATTCAATAATTATTGATTTAAAATGTCAGATTTTATGCAAAAAATTTTCTGTTTATATACATTGTCTAATCTATCTTCAGACATAAAGAGTGGGAATTATCGGGTTGGGATTTTTTTATGTTTAATTTTGGACATAAAGAATTAAATGAAAGTTCGTTTCAATAAATTTTATGGTAATCACTTTTTGCAATTTAAAGTTTTTCTTTTATAAATATGTCTCTTCTTTAAAAATGAAAATTTGTAATCATTTGAGGTTAAATAAAAGAAAAATTCGTAAGATAAAATAGAAATTTATTGCCCCCTCTAACTAACCGTTACCATTTTAAACTTTACATATTTTTTTTTTAAGAGAGTCCAGTTTAAAATTACGAGCGTTTTTATTACATAAGTACTCTTTATACAAGATTAATTTTAACACAATTATTCTAATTGGTAAATAAATGACATGAGTTGCAATTTTTTAACTGGGTGAAAAATATCCAAGCCAGGATTCGAACCAGGGATCTCTTGGCTGAAGCTGTCAATTTTCTGCCAAATGAGCCTTCCTGACGAATCTGGAGGACCTAATTCATAAAGCTAACCTTATTGCTCATAGCATCTGGTCCAATATCTGAATTACCTGAATAAAATAAATCGCAGGTAATGGATCTCCAGTCAGCGTAGATGATACGTAATTCCACTAGATTAATTTTAACACAATTGTTCTAATTGGTAAATAAAACAGATGAGTTGAAATAACTCTCTAAAGCCCAAAAAATCACATTTTATTAAAGAGAAATTACCTAATCGAAAGTGAAAGAATAATTTTGGGGCCAAAGGAAGAAGAACGCGCCATAGGGAGTAACAGTAACTAATATCTTAAGAGCGTTTTCTTTCAGAACAGCATTTTCAAAATCGGTTAACCCTCTACTTCTGCCAATTTCATTCAATCAACTTGATCTTTTCGAAAATTAATTATTACATATTTTTTAAGTGAAATACGTAGGATTTTTATGAAATGTTGATTTCTCGTTGTTCTGGGTAACTTTAAATAACAAAGTTTGTGGTTGAAAACTTACATTTTACTTGTCATTTCACTAAACATTCATATTTATTAAAACGGCTACGTATAATAGAAAACATACATGAGAAAACTATTAAAACTTATATTTAAACTTCTACTAAATATTAAAACTTATACTTTAACCTTACATTAGCAGTACTTATCAAACTCATTATCCTTACAGCACTTATTTTAATGTATCATATTATTTTTACTTTCTTCTATCTATAATCGAAGAAAGTATTGTAATCGAAATTTTTTTCGACTTCCGGTTTTTGACGGATTTACACGTTTTAGGGGTCAGAGATTCCGAAAAACATGTTTTTACAAAATGTCTGTCTGTCCGTCTGTCCGTCTTCATTGTACCATCTAAAAGTGTATGAAGTTATGCTTCAAATTGAACCATATTTTTTTCTAGGTTTTTGGCTATGGCAAGCAGGTTCTATCAGAATTGGGGGATATTTCGACGAAAGGGGGCGCTGTGATCGATATTTTTGTTCCATTTTCACTATTGTACCATCTAAAAGTGTATGAAGTTATGCTTCAAATTGAACCATATTTTTTTTCTAGGTTTTTGGCTATGGCAAGCAGGTTCTATCAGAATTCGGGAATATTTCGACGAAAGGGGGCGCTGTGATCGATATTTTTGTTCCATTTTCACTATTGTATCATCCAAAAGTCTATAAAGTTATGCTTCAAATTGAACCACATTTTTTTTTCTAGGTTTTTGGCTATGGCAAGCAGGCTCTGTCAGAATTTGGTGATATTTCGACGAAAGGGGGCGCTGTGATCGATATTTTTGTTCCATTTTCACTATTGTACCATCTAAAAGTGTATGAAGTTATACTACAAATTGAACCACATTTTTTTTCTATGTTTTTGGCTAAGGCAAGCAGGTTCTATTAGAATTTAGGGATATTTCGACGAAAGGGTGCGCAGTGATAGCCATTTAAAGATTTCAAATTCAAAAAGATGTGCAAATTCAAAAAAATTAGAAATCCTAAAACTTTTTTTCGTTAAATGTTTGGCCTTGATCCGGAGAATCCGGAGCAATTTTTGTTTTGCCTCTATCTTAAAAAATAGCTGAGATATAGCGGTTTGAAATTTTAGGGTGGCTGACATTTTCAAACAAGACAGCGGAATTTCATCCATAAACGGGTTTAATTTATGAGTTTTAGTTAACATGATTTCGGCAAATTTTCTTTCATTGTTGTAACCATTCATCCTATTACATGCTTATCACTATATATTTATATTCGCCAACGTCGAATTCTCGCCAAACTTGGCGACAGTTGGCAGAATTTCGCCAAATTTGGCGACCAAAATAAGTTGCCATAAATGAAGCCAACTTGGCTGTAGAGGCTATTAATTTGGCGATATCCTCATTCAAATTCAATGTTGACGAAAACTGGGATTGAATCTTCTTTATTTAGGGCCACGCATTTTAGCTTCATGTTTTCCAGTAAAATTAGCTAAAATCGTAAAACCAAGAAATAGGGAGGCTATCTGTTCCTGTCGGTTCAGGCCAGAAGGACTTTTCGTAGTTTAGTATAGTATACATCGGTTGTTCGCATCCCTGTAACCCGACGATTCGCAAGCAGCTGACGTACAACAGAATGACGAAAAATATTGATTTTATTGGCGATGTGATAGCGAATTTTGAAGTATTAACATGACTGAGATAGAAGAAAGTTTTGGGATTGGCACATCCGACTAGTTTACATTGTTCTCCATCGTGTTTGCAAGGTGTTTATGTGTCCAACACATGACTCTCTCTTTTTTTTAAGCTCTCCGCCTATTAGCTACCAAGTCGTCTTTTTTAATATTTCAACTGAACAAATATAGTTTTCCACTTTAATACATGCGAAATAAAGACGTGTAGATGGAATTTTGTAAACACTTTGCAATTAAAAAGAAAAAAAAAGTCCTTCCGGCCTGTACCGGGAGGAAAAGGTAGCTTTCCTATATCTTCGTTTTAAAATTTTAGCTAATGTTACACGAAAACAGCAAGCTAAAATGCAAAGAAACGTTTACAAAAGATTCGTTAATACTGAATTTGAATAAGAAATTCGCCAAATTATTGAGCAATAGCCAAATTGGCTTCATTTATGAAGACTTATTTTGGTCGCCAAATGTGGCGATATTTCGCCAAATGTCGCCAATTTTGGCGAGAATTTGGCGCTAACGGATATGAATATATAGTTTTATGCGTATGATTGGGAAAATTATTACAACAATGAAAGAAAATAATTTGCGAGTAATCGCGTTAATGTGCTGTTTTGTTTCAAAATGTCAGCCACCCTAGAATTTCAAACTGCTCTATCTCAGCCATTTTTTAAGATAGAGGTAAACCAAAAAATGCTCTGGAATCCTTGTATCAAGGCCTAACAGGTAATTAAAAAATAAATTTGAATTTTTAACTTTTTTGTATATTTATTTTAGTTTTAAATTTTTAAATGGCCGCCATCTTGAAGCAAAATGGCGGACCAAGCTGGCCAACGAACTCGGTCGAGACATTGGTGAGCTTAATACACACAATTGGTTTCATCGAAATTGATTTATAAATACGAGCGTTATCGTATGACATAGGTCAGATATATATATATATATATATATATATATATAAATCAACATTTGAACGGAGGGGGGTTTTTGGGGTCTGGGGGTCATGATTGGTGAAAATATATCGAAATTTTCTGGAACTGCTTTCCTCCGAATGGCTGCAATAGGTAGCTTTATACTTTTTTGTATTGAAAGCTACTTAAAAATGTAAGTACTGCAAAGCGAACTTAGCAATGTTTACAATATAAACAATTCTTATATTCAGTACTTTAAAGCACAATACTTAACAGATAACAAAACTTAAGACAAGTTGCGTATGTTTACTTATATTAAAACGAGGTATTTCTATTTATTTGCTTCCGCATTTGTTGCATAATTAACGCAATTTTCTGCGATTCGCTAACCGTGTTTGCAGTATAATATTTTTTCAATAAATAACACACAATAAAGATAAATATATGAAGAAGACTAAGATTCTTTTGTATCTAAAACTCTACAAACTTATATACATTACATAAAGCACTGCTTCTTTTACAATTTGACACGTAAATGTAAATAAAAATCAGACATCAGACTAAAAAGTTATTTGTTATTACTAACCTGATTTTAATATTATGGTGAATTGTAACTATAAAAAAAATTGAAATTTTACATTTGTTATCTCAGCTATTAATGAACAAAACTATGGGTTTTCGATTTAAATATTTTCAAATTTAATATTTCAATATTTTCAAATAAATTACTTCTAAATAGCATTTTAAAAGTACTTTCTAAACTTTTGAATATAAAAGAAATTACTTTTTTTCTATTTATTTATTCGACGGTGCTTTAAGCTATGCTGCTCTTTTATTGAAATACTTTTAACATCTAACTACTTTATTAATGATATTTCCGCCCATATTTTTAAACTTGCAAAATTCTAAAGGAAAAATAATTGATTTAAACTTTGATTTTTAAAACGTTTCATAAAGAAAAAATACATTTACATTATTTTAATTTCTAAATTTTCATTACCTTGCTTTTTATCATACAATACCTCATTATTTTTTGTGAATTTAAAGTAGTCTTAGTTCTTTGAAATCACTTATTTTAAGCTTTATTCAATGAACAAGGAAAAATCTGTATTTAAGAGATTATTTTAAAATAAAAATATAATTACATGAATATTTTAAAGAATATATCAGGCATTTAAATTCTGCATTAAAATTGTCTTATTATTCTGTTGAATTTTGCAGTAAAAATAAAAGAAAAGAAACATTGTGTTCTCTAGCAGCACATTATGATGCTTCATTTAACATTTTTTAAACATTTTAGCAAAAGTAGTCTAAAATTAAATATTTTTCCCAGACTAAATTCAAAAGGAATATATACAGGGTGTCCGGTTTTATCGTTGTCCAATACCTAGTTCCTAAATCGTTAGCACTAGATGTATCAATGCAAAAGTATTACAAATATTAATCTGGATCGTATCAAAAACTATTTACCGTCAACCGGGATGACTTGGTCCCACCTTGTGGATAAAGACAAACCGTGTAATAAATAATTTTTTTTACAATAAAACTAATTAGAAAGGCCGAATTCTGATAATTTACAGCAGTATCTCTAGCAGCACATTATGATGCTTCATTTAACAATTTTAAAACATTTTAGCAAAAGTAGTCTGAAATTAAATATTTTTCTCAGACTAAATTCAAGAGGAATATATACAGGATGTCCGGTTTTATCGTTGTCCAATACCTAGTTCCTAAATCGTTAGTATTAGATGTATAATTGCAAATGCAAAAGTATTACAAATATTAATCTTAATCGTATCAAAAACTATGTACCGTCAACCGAGATTACTTTCTCCCACCTTGTGGATAAAGACAAACCGTGTAATAAATATTTTTTTTACAATAAAACTAATTAGAAAGGCCGAATTCTGATAATTTACAGCAGTATCTCTAGCAGCACATTATGATGCTTCATTTAACAATTTTAAAACATTTTAGCAAAAGTAGTCTGAAATTAAATATTTTTCTCAGACTAAATTCAAGAGGAATATATACAGGTTGTCCGGTTTTATCGTTGTCCAATACCTAGTTCCTAAATCGTTAGTATTAGATGTATAATTGCAAATGCAAAATTATTACAAATATTAATCTTGATCGTATCAAAAACTATTTACCGTCAACCGGGATGACTTTGTCCCACCTTGCGGATAAAGACAAACCGTGTAATAAATATTTTTTTTTACAATAAAACTAATTAGAAAGGCCGAATTCTGATAATTTACAGCAGTAGCTTTAGCATTAATTATTTAATGCAGCATTTTACAAAATGTGTTCGGCATCCCTTTCGTCGTTGTTTTTTTTTTTACATTTTCGCACGCAATTTTACTGCAGGAAACTTTTGATTTGAAAAGTTATTTATACTTGATTCTGTAAAGTGATAAATACATCTTTTTCATTTCTTAATATTTTTTATTTAAAAATCAATGAGAAATATATATATATATTAATTTGATATTTTAGATTTTACATTGACTATATACACAATCGGCATTTTGAATGCCAATTTGGGGTGAGATTGTCTCGGGAAAAAGTCACCGTAAATGTGGTTTATTGTTATATTTACTTTTTGAAAATAGAAACATAAAAAGAAGTACTTATTGCAAATATAAACGTTGTACCAGTATATATTTATTATTATTCTGCACAGGTGCAGGTGTAATAATGCCTTGTACGTATAAATCTTCTGCAGGTAGTCGTAATAATTATAAAAACTGTACTTATGAAACATTGCAGAAAGCGGTACATGTTGTTCGATAACATGTATTAAACCTGAGAAAAATCGCTGAAAAATTCAGTACTAATCACTACTTTAAAAAATGGGCTAAAAGATCCTTTAAAACATTAACCCTCCAAGACCAATTTCTTGTAAAATAAATGTTTTCTCAGTACTTGAAATAAATGAATGTATCTATAATTTTGTTTTCTTGAAAAACTTTAATCTTACCATGTCTTAATTGGTAATTGTTTTTACATGTCTTGCAAGGTGGTGATTTTTGAATAAAATTTCGCTTTTCTTTTCATTATCATACAGAATTTTTTTTTAAATGACGTATATTTTACGTTTTCTTACTCTATCATATTAGTGGGATTGCAGTGTCTTGCAAGGTTTTTAAGCTTATTCAATGATTTTTCAGTCATGAGCCAATGTCACCCCAATTCAAGGTGACTTTGTCCTACTTTTAGAAAAATAATAAAAAAAACTATTCTCCAAAAATTCAAAATGTTAATTTTAAAATTTACAAACACACGTATAAAAGATGCTTAAGATATGGGCAATGTTTTATTGACAGATTGTAGGTCCATGATGTTTGGTCTTGGATAATTGCTTGGGTCTATTTCCAAATGGCTGAGATTTTCATCGCTAAATATTTCAGTTTCTTGAAACTGATCAATACATGTTAGTTTCTCTTCAGCTTCGTCATTTTTAGAAATTGACTGAAGAACACTCGCGCTCATTACGACATGGGGTGCTTACAATTTTTACATATGTCACCACTTTTCAAAAAGTAATCTTCGAGATACTTTATGGTAGAATTTGTAAAAAATATCTGCGATTAAAAAAGGAAATGATAATTATTTGGAAGTAATGGTGGTAAAATAGAAACCGTGTGCAGACTGGGTATGCACGAGTGTACCCCCGTTAATCTGTCTATTGTATGGTTCCAGTCAGATATTTTCGGGTAAATTCCTCATTCGTATTTATGAAAACAGACTAAACCTTTTATAGCAGATGATTGAAATTTGTGCTAACTCTTATAGACAAAATGTAAGTCCAAGATGTTTGGTCATGGATAATTCCTTAGGTCTATTTACATGCAGATGGATTTTTATCAATCAAATTTCAGTTTCTAGAAGCTGATGAATAATTGGATGTTTTCGTCATTTGCATCAATTAATCTGTTCATTGTATCGCTTTTGAACATTGTGAAACACTTTTATGGACTCTTATAAGATTGTTTTTTGGTGAATTCCTCATTCGCATTTTGTTTGATAATGTAAAATTCCTCATTGTCAAAAATTGTCCTCATTGTCATGTCTCAAAATTTCAGTTTACAGAAACTGAAGAATAAATTTTTGTTTCTCTTCAGATTCGTCATTTACATCAATTAATCTTCTAGTACATAAATGGGGTAATTTTGAAGCGTTTTTTAATTTTTCAGGTTTCATATCTAAAATTTAGTAAGATTTAGCCTTTGTCTACTAGGTATCTATTTGGTTTAGTTTATGCAGTTCAATTTAATCACATTCGTTGTTTGAATATTTTGAATTAAAAACCAAATGAGTTGAAAACGACTCTAAGGTAGGAAGGGTTCATTGTATCGCTTTTATGCATCATGAAATAATTTTACTGGCTCCGGTTTAAAATATTTTGCACGCATTCTTTAGACACATATTTCTGTTAGTGGACCAAACAAATTTGCTTAAATTGTGCTTATCATATCACATTAGAGAGTACTTTGTGAAGCGAAAATATATGAGTACAATGAATATACTTAGAGAAGATACTGTTTATCTTCCCACTCATATTTATAATAAACAACCCGTTTGCTCAAACTTTGTGTAAATCGATCCAAGAGGAATTCAAAATATGTTTTAATCACTGTTAAAATTAATTGTAATTCCCAAATAAAACTGAAAAACCGCTAAATACTACAAAATAATTCTTGATTTAGCATACAGTGGTCAAAATAAGTATTCGACATGCATGAAGTTTCCAATGTTTTGTCTTATATTTTAAAATAAATGATAAAAACCTACAGATTCTAGTTGATGTGCATTAGCTAAAAATAGCTGATTTTTATTGCAATCAATATTATCTTAAGAAATTTAAGAAATAACGAAAAATAGCAATTAATTCATTAAAATCCATAATTACGAGACCAAAAATGCATTCGAATCATCGGTAATAAAGTTGGAAATGCCTGGCTCTTACAAGGAAAGTGCCAAGCTTGGTAATCACAGATTTTGTTTATTTTTATATATGTTGTAGGGTAGAAGCCCCTTAGTCTACGGTTCAATGGATTTTATACAATGCTCCTTAGTTCTCGAGAAAGGGGGGTCTAATATTATGACCCAACTTAAATACTTACTTTGTAGCGAGCTAACTGCGTTGGTCGTAGCTCAGTTGGTACGGCGTCTGCTCGTTATTCCGAGGACCCGGGATCGATGCCGGAACGCGCTATGCTTGTTTTTTCCTTTTTTTTTAAATAAATATACTTGTAATTATAATTTAATAATATCAATAAAAAATTTTGTTAACATAATTAAATTTTAATTTAGCATTTTTGATTTTTTTAAATCACTTTTAAAATGTATTTTATATATGCTTTATCAATGCAACGATATTGAACAATTGTGTCAGTTCGTGATAGTAAAGGAACATCATTTATAAATTGCCTTAACAAGGGAAGTCATTGCGATGATAATACTACTCTTTTAAAGTAAGAAGCATAATTATATTAACATTTAGCATAAGAATTAAATTACAACATATTTATGTTTTATTTTATTTAACTAGAGGGCGCCACAACAGACATTGGTTATTTCCTTTTTTTTGTTTGTTGCAGTTAAGTGATTTTTGTTTTCAATCTTTATCACACCAGTGCGTATCATTCTATAACAGCTTATAATCGTATAAAAATGGAAGAAGCAAGTTGTAGTTCACAAGAAGATCAATCTGAAGTGTTGGGATTTGATGAAAATCAGAAAAGTGATGTCACAAATGCGTTGAAGTACTGTAAAATTTATTGCAAAACAATGGATTTTTAACAAATAATCCAGCATCTGAAATATCTTCGTTTTCTATTGCGATTGGAGAATAATTCTATAATTCGATAGTAAATATGCTAATTTTGCTACGATTTTTGAATTTTTGCTATTCAATAATAGATCCAATTTTTTTATAGCTCTTTAAATGATGAGAAATGTTTAATGATGGTTTAAAAATCAAAAAAGCTAAATTAAAATTTAATTATGTTAACAAAATTTTTTATTGAGATTATTAAATTATAATTACATGTATATTTATTTTATAAAATTGAGAAAAACAAACGTAGCGCGTTCCGGCATCGAACCCGGGCCCTCCGAACAACGAGCAGACGCCATACCAAGTGAGCTACGACCAACGCAGTTATTTGGTTACAAAGTAAGTATTTAAGCTGTGGTATAATATTAGACCCCCATTTCTCGAGAACTAAGGAGCGTTGTATAAAATCCAATGAACCTGATACTAAGGGGCTTCTACCCTACAACATATATAAAGATAATCAAAATCTGTGATTACCAAGCTGGGCACTCTCTTTGTTAGCCAAAAATCAGCGTTTAATGTTTTGAAAATTACAAACACGTAGTTTGACAAGATTAATTTTTGTTTGTTTGATGCATTTTGTTTATGAATATGTGAAACATGGGGTGCAAAAGCAAAGACACCAACTGAATCCAAATATATTATAATTCACCACTTTTTTCAAGGAAAAACAGAAAACGCTATTGCTGAAATTGCTCAAAAGCCTAGAACAACTATCCACTATGTAATAAAAAGTTTAAATCAGATTAAACGATGGAAATAAGTCTAGAAATGGTCGCCCTAAGAAACTGTCAGAGGCTGGTGAAAAATGGATTGTGCGAGAAGTTAAAAATGATCCTCTAGTCATTACGCCCAAGAGTTAGCAAAAATTGCATCAGACTACATGAACATTAGTGTTACTCCTCAAACAATTCGAAACACTTTGAAAAACAAATTCATGCAAGATCTGCAATTAAGAAGCCATATATATCCAAGAAAAACAGGTTGGCTAAACTGTAATTTACTAAAGCGCACGTTAATAAGCCTGTAAATTTCTGGATGAATGTTATATTTGCAGACGAATCGAATTTCAATCTTTTTGGATGTAATAGCAAAACTTTAGCGTGTAGAAAACCAAATATAGAGCTCCAGGAAAAGAATATGGTACCCACTGTAAAGCACGGTGATGGGGAATTACTGCTATGGGGTTGTATGGCAGCATCGGATGTCGGAAATTTTGTTGTAACAGAAGATACCATGAGACAGTACTCATACATTTATTTCCTCAAAGAAAATTTGTAACAAAGTGCAGATAAATTAGGTCTTACGCAAACTTATAAGTTATACCAGGATAATGATCCTAAACATACCCCCCCTGAATACACGTCTGTGGTTGCAGTGAGGGTGCAGTGAAAAAACGAAAGTTGTAATTTTGATTTTGGATAGCAGCTAAAAGTTGCCTTTTAGTACCTATAATATATGTGCAAAATTTCATGAATTTTGAAAAACCCCTTCAGGGCTCTACCAGGACCGTTATATTTTCATTGTTTCATACAGTAGGCTCTTACCATAAATTGTACCTCTACAGTGTTTGTTGGTAATCTTGTTCGACATTTTTATATTTAAAATGTTTAGTGTAACTTCCTTTATCATTTCTAAACCTTAAGTCTTTATTTTAAAAATTTTGAAACGTTTAATTGAGTTTTACAAATTGTTTTTTTTGTGTGAGTGGAGGCAAACCGAAGTTTACCATTACTAGAAGTGCAGTGGAATGACCCACATTTCGTTCTCCCTCAAAACTAAATGAAGCTGTTTTGCGAACAATAGCAGACGTTATAAAATGTTACTTATATACAAGACATTAATTAAAACACAGTAGAAATGGTAAAGATCTACCAAAGTCAGAGGTAATTCAAATCCTAAGAGAAAAGATCGAAGAAATTTGAAAGAAAGCATGAATTCCTGTAGTTTCCCAGAGGCGTATTGATCAAATAATAGACAACGATTTTCCTGAATGCCAGAACCTTATTCGATTATCCAAATCCAACAGAAATGATATTTACATGAAGAAGGTTAAGTATTCCAAAGTTGAAGCTATAAGTAAACTTCTAGACATCTTGGCGTGCAAATGCAATGCAATTCCTAAATATACCTGTAAAAAATCAAATAAGGCGCCTCCAAAACAACAGGAATTTCTCCTTGACTAAAGGTCAACAAGAAAGATGGTTATTGGCACAATCGATAAAGCCAACACAAGTAAATTGATATAAAGAGAAGACAGGAAAACAAGGGACTCAGTGAGGGCCGAAAAGGGAAGTTTAAAGTCTGCAGATAATCAGGACAGTACAGTTGTTATGTATCGTGACAGTGGTGATGAAGAAATAAGTAGTAGCTTTTCATCAGAGTGTGAATAATTAATATCCATATCACGAACAACTACTTCTAAAGAAGAGTCACAAAGACAAATGAGAACACATATACCTACGGTTTCAAAGATTTCTGATAGATTCGTGGCAGCAATAGCTTTTGCAACTCTACAACATATTGGCATTGTAACAGAAAGTGATTCACCACTTATAATTCACAGAAGCAAAGTTCGCAGAGAACGAAAGAAAACTAGAGAATGTTCTAAAAAGGATAATCTGAAAGTTTTATAAACAGGAATCGAAAGGGCATTTTTGGGTGGAAGAAAAGGTATACATCAAGACATCAATACATCAAGAGAAAATTGGAGATAGATTACATCGAAGAACTATAAGTTAAGGACATGTATCTCTGATTGAAGAGCCAAATTCACTGAAGCTGAAACAGTAGACCATCTTCTGTATCAGGAAAGCATATTTCAGAAAGCATTTTAAAATACTGCACTGCAAACAACTTAAACCTTGGCACACTTATGACTATAGGTTGTGACGGAACAGCTGTAAACACTGGGAGAAAGAATGAGGCTATTAGATTTTTTGAAACAAAGTTTGAAAGATTGATTTTGAAAGATGTGGGAAATTAGTTACTGAAGCATCATTAGCAGTTATAGAAGTGGAAGCAAGGAACAGATATATACTAGAAAAAATTAAATCACTAAATATGACTAATTTTGATACCAAAGGCCATTATAAATTAGAGTGAAATGTCAGATCGTCTTTCCGTACATCTTACATATTCCTTCTATTGTATTCCTATATATTTAGAAAACTGTCTTTCTTATATATTCAGAGAACTATCTTTCATGCATATAAAAAAGTAAAAGTGAACTGTATATCTAATTATTGCCCTTTTTTATTATCTTCTTGGCAAACAATTCACATTTTAGGGTTAGCTTTACCTTCAAGGTGTCAAAACATGACGACACTTGGCTTGATCACAAATAATACTTTCATCAGTCATGTTTTATGGGTTATTTTACCGAAATCAGAGAAATTCTGTAAAAAAAATTATTTGATTAATTTACAGTATATAGTGCAATCTTGGTTTTTCACATATAAAGGGCATAACTTTTAAGAGATGGTACAGCCCTAAAGATGAATTCCAAATGAAATGAAACTTTAACCGAATATTCAGTGTGCCAAAAGGCAAATTTTGAGACCTCTCTGAAGGAAAAATTCATGGTCATTTACACTCCCTTGGTTTTTCACGTACAAAGAGCATACTTTTTAAGAGACAGTAGAGCCCTAAAGATGAATTCCAAATGAAATGAAAATTTAACCTAATATTCAGTGTACCAAAAGGCAAATTTTGAGACCTCTCTGAAGAAAAAATTCCCAAAAGAAAAATTCATGGTCATTTACACTCCCTTGGTTTTTCACGTATAAATAGCATACTTTTTAAATGATGGTAGAGTCCTAAAGATGAATTCCAAATGAAATGAATATTTAACCTAATATTCAGTGTGCCAAAAGGCAAATTTTAAGACCTATCCGAAGAAAAAATTCGAAAAAAAAATTTCATGGTCATTTTCACTCCACCCTGTCAAAATGTCATATAACTAAATTCTCATAACTCATTAAAACTCCAGCTCAGTCTCCAGATTTAAACCCCACAGAGCACCTGTGGGATCATTTCTAAAATAAATTACGCGAACGTCATTTTTCTTCTAAAACGGAGATAAAGGAAGTGTTGCTAGAAGAATGACAAAAATATTACCTGCATTTAGTCAAATCGATGCCAAAGCGTTTAAAAAGATGCGATTCGCCGCCGAGGAAAAGCTACAAGGTATTAGCATTATCATTTAATATAAATAAATAATTTCAAATTTACTTGTTGAATACTTTTTTGTTTTGTCATTACGAATGTTAATGAATTAATTGCTATTTTTTGTTATTGTTAAAAAATTTTAACAAACCACTGATTGCAATAAAAAGTAGATGTCATAACCTAAATTTTGACTGCTAGAATGTATTTGTTTTTGTTCATTATTATAAAGACATAAGACAAAACATTGAAAACTCCATGTATGTCGAATACTTATTTTGATCACTGTAAAAGTAAATAATAAGACAAATCTATTCAAATAGTTTAGATGTTATTAGGTGTAGATTTACCTAACAAATACTTCCTATTACATGCAAACATACAAAATTTAATATAAAATCGTACTGATTAGAAAATTATAGATTTATACAAATAGTGATAATTTATTGAATATAAAATAGTAGAGTAATAAGGACAAAGTATTATAAAAGAACTCAATGCTAAAAAAAAAATGAACGATTTTAAAATTAATAAAGTTGATTAACTGTCGTACTTCATCATAAATCTCTGTTACAACATTCATTACATTTCATTTGATATTAAAATACATTTTTCATGAATTACGAAGCTATTTTAAGTACTCTGATATTTCTCCATAGAATTCTCACTAAACAGATGAAACTCAGCCTAGGGCTTCCATGTAGAAACATTTTTGGCCAAAATAAAAAACTAAGTCCAGTACTGAGGCCGGCAAAATTAAACGTGTCGATGCATAACTAGTTTGACGCTGTAGTGTCAGGAGTGTACAATACCTTTAACCTTGGAAAGCTCTGTTGACGAGCTGGGAAAACTCCTAGAGTTCTATCAAGGGCAGCAACTTCACACGTCAGCTGATCTGAGAATGTATCAACTGTTATAATTGGGATCACTCCCCAAACCAATAGAGATGCAAGAAAGGGGTTGTAGTTAGCCCATTCAAGCTAGAGTGGACAGAAAGAAGATGCATGTATTTTGAACTCTTACACTGAAGAGTTAAAAGTGATACGATAGAGAAGAGTTGATTATTAGATCCAGAGAAGGATAGAAAAGGATCTTCAAAGTCTGTTGACAGGAAGTAATTCAGCGGATACGACGAAAAATGATTCCGAGTGATCAAGACCTCTGTCAGGTGTCAGGATATATCCCAGGTAGTTAAATGAAACGTAGATGGTATATGTGAACGGATAGTAGTTTTGTTTCAGAAATATTTCTTTAAATCACGAAAATCTATTGGTTCTTGGGGTTTCTGATGATAAAGGAAATGTTTTTGGAAATATGTGTAATTCTAAAGTAGTTATATTATCTTCCGTAAACCTTCTTCCTAGATTAAGAAACATTTGTCTTTTTTACAGTATATGCTAAAACGCATTAAGAGTAAATCTAATCACCTTCGAAACATACCAGATATTTTTATGGCGGAGAATGGATTGTGCGTTAGACTGAAAATATAACTTTGTTTCAATATTCCATAAGTTGAAGCCCACTACGCTTTATTCTGTATATGTTATATTAAAAGAATTGTATGAATAATTTGATTTTTTTTTACTGTACATAGTAATATAGTATTCTATGTATATATTATATAGTAATATAGAAATATAGTAATATATATATATATATATATGTGTGTGTGTGTGTGCTTGTGTGAGTGTAGATATTTTAACGTATAAAAACGCACAATTTTAACATTCTACTAGGAAAATGAAGAATAAAAAAGGCTTCTATTTTTTGTACTTTGCAAACACTTGTTCTTAAAATCATAAGAAATATATTTTATAAATAATTTTCTATTATCATTTTTTATCACGGAAAAAAATCATTTTGCGATGTAAAGAAAAAAATATGAAATATTGATACAAATGTAAAGTGTTAAAAATATAAAAAACACAATTCACACAATTAATAAAACACAATTTTAACTTATTCTGATGTAACATATCTTTAAAAAAAATCGAAGTTAGTTTGATGTTAATATTATGTACAAAAGGAAGTGAAAATCTTTATTTTTCTTGACAAACTTTAGTTTAGTGCAAATGTGAGGTATCTTATAGGTATAATCTGATCTTGTGGTTAATCCGGTTCATAGTCAAATGGTGTATTAAAGCAACTGTAACTTGTTGAAAGAGTATATTTAAGACAGTTACTAGTATTCACAATTACTTTAAAGGACATTGCAGCCATAATGGCAGCGCTTGAAAATAGAATCAATTATGATAAATTAATAGATAGTAAAAAAAAAAGATAGAATGTGCTTTACTATTCAATTTAGTCTTACCAAACATGGGCAATCTATCGTCAATTGTTGTAATTTTGTCACTTGCTCCTTAGTTACCTTACATTATTGTAACAAATAAATGTTCATTATTGAGATAAATTTTTAAATCATGCTTGAAAATTATTTTAAAATTCCGAAACAAAAATTAGTGAAATAAGCTACAGATTAAAAAAAAAATCGTATCAAAATATATTTTCTTCCTTATTATCCTTAGAACCTTATCTTTAAAAAAAAAATTGTGACAGGAGACAATTGAGGAGTGCAATTTTGAAAAGGTTATGGAGTTATGATATAGGAAGCCTTGTGACATAGCGCAGGAATCTTCTCTTAAGGTATCTGATTACGTTTAAAAAGTGGTTTTCGACCAAAATTGTCAAAACAACTTTATTACATTTTGTTAAAGCCCAACTTTTTACCTTTCCAAAACTGTATTTATTTTTATTGTACGATAAATAGAACCGGAGTTGTAGCGGTTTTTAAACTACTCAACAGCTGTCACTCAAACCGGAAGTACTGTTTAAAGGACCGGAAGTACTATTTAAATGTACTAACTGGGAGAGAGGAAGCAAAAATATGGCCTTCTAGAATTAAACCAAGGCTCAGTACTTGAAAAGAAAAAGAGTACAGCTCATAAAAGCAGTGAAGTTTGAATGCATATTACTATGTAAATTTTTGTAGCAAAACATAAATCTAAACTTTAAATGCATTTTATGAAATATGTAATTTTTTGTGAAAATTTCATACGCGAAACATGATTTCTGAAAAAGATATTGGAATATCACTATGAAATTCGATTAATGAATTTCGATTAATTTTATAAAAGTCAGCATGTAAAAATGTGCGATATGCTTTAAGTTTTGAAACTCTTAAAATATGAGTAGTGGGAAAATAAGAGTTCTGGGTCAGCCGGAGGATTTGAAGATCCACTCCTCCGGCCGGAGGCACCGCTCCTCCGACCGCTCCTCCGGCTCCTCCGACCGCACCGCTCCTCCGGCTCCTCCGACCACACCGTCCCTCCGGCCGCACCCTAGCGGGAAAAAATGGAAATTGTGAAAAAAGGGTTAATGTTCTACTCTAACAGGAGGGGTGAACGACCCTCTATTCAAATATCGTCAACCTCCTCTCAACACAGTCAATACCTCTCTTTAACAGACATTCCCTCTTTTAAGCGGACATTACCCCTCTAAACGACCATTTTTAGAACTATATAAATTGATGATTTTCGAAATTATTTTTTAAAATGATGTTAAACAGTGAAGTGATCACTGCTTTATGTGTTTGCATATTGATGAATATTGTTTTTTCACTCGTTTTTATTTTTACTAAAGTTGACAGATTAGCACTGGATTTTACTTTAAATTTTAACGATACTGAGAATTTCCCCCTTTAATATCATATTATGGAGAAAAGTTATCAAGTCCCAGGCCAAATTGCTAGTTTTGGAGGAGTAGACGCTCTTCATCGAGCAGCTCACGGCAAGATATCTAAGAAAAAAATTAAATCTTGGTTAGAAGGAGTTGATGCTTACACTCTTCATAAACCTGTACGTAGAAAATTTCAAACAAATCGAGTGATCGTGTATTCTATAGATCAACAGTGGCAAGCGGATTTAGTAGATCTAACGTCTTTACAGAAATTTAACGACGGATTTCGATACATTTTAACTTGCATCGATATTTTATCTAAATATGCATGGGCTTATCCCTTGAAATCGAAACGCGCCGAAGATGCAGTAGCGGTATTTGAATCCATTTTTACGACAAGGAAACCAAAGTATTTGAATACCGACGCAGGTAAAGAATTTTTAAATTCTCGTTTGCAGAAGTTTCTGAAACAACAAGGTGTTCGATTTTTTAGAACTTTTAATAACACGAAAGCTTGCGTAGTGGAGAGGTTTAATCGTACCTTGAAAACTAAAATGTGGAAATATTTTACAGCACATCACACCTACCTTTATATTGACGTGTTAGATCAATTTTTAGATGGTTATAATCACACCTATCACACTACTATTAAGAGAGCTCCATGTGAAGTGAATAAAGATAATGAAAGTGACGTATGGTTTTCAATTTACGGAGATATGTCCAAATTGAAAAGAAAACCTTGCATTTTTAATTCAGGAGACTTAGTACGTGTTTCGAAGCATAAAATGACTTTCGAAAAAGGATACGAGACAAATTGGACAAAAGAATTGTTTTTAGTGACGGAATGTGTAACGAGAATTCCACGAGTTTACAGAATTAAAGATTTATTAGAGGAACCTATTGAGGGTACTTTTTACGCAGAAGAATTGCAAAAAGTCCAACCAAAAAAACATTTTGATATTGAAAAGATACTGAAAAAGCGTAAAAGAAAAGGACAACTGGAATATCAAGTTAGATTTAAAGGTTATCCTTCTAAATTTAATCAGTGGATACCTTCTTCAGATTTATTTTCTTTATAAAACCTACATTTCTCCTATGAGAATGATCATTTAGAATCATGTCGTTCTACCTCCGACAGTTCATTGAACTATTTTCCAGAGAACAAAATTTCACATTATTTTACTAGATTGCCCATGCCTTTAGATTTGAAAGGTGAATGGGAGGTTGGTTTAACTGAACTGATTTACCCTCATACATGGCGTAAAATTACAGAATTCGGCAACGAGTATGAATATGTGTTAGGTAACAGTTTGGAATTAGCAGATGGAAGATCTAGAAATGGCAATGAATACGAGCAGGATGATAGCGACACGAAAAAAATTCGAATTCCTTCTGGGTTTTATGAATCTCCAAATGATATTATTAAGGTAATAAACTATCAAAAATTTGGTGATAGAATTTCAGTCAACTTCAATAAACACACTAAAAAAGTGAAAGTTTCTTTGAAGAAATATGCACAGTTAAAATTTTTATCAAGTTTAGCCGAATGTTTAGGATTTCCACCAGGTGAAGTGATTGAAAATGTTTCATCTCCTTCAGCATCTTTTGAAAGCCCCTTTATAGCGGATCCACATGCTGATTTTAAATTGTTATACCTGTACACTGATATTGTTGAACCTCAGATTGTAGGAGATACTGTTGCACCATTATTGCGAGTGATTCCTGTTAAAGGGGAAGATGGAGATATGATTCATGAAGTGTTTGACAGACCTCATTACATACCAGTGACTCGAAAGAACTTTCAAACGATTGAAACTGTTATAAGAACACACACGGGACGTTTAGTGTCATTCGATCGTGGGAAGTTGATTGTGAAACTTCATTTTCGTCAAAAATATCTTTCATAATGTTTGTTCCTTATCAATGCTGCAACCAATCTTTTGAAGACTATTATACATGTCAGACAGGTAGTGGATTGAACTATTATCAAGGATCTGCTTTTCAGTAAGGATATGGCTTCGGAGGACTTTTCGCTCTCTTTTCCGTGCAGCTGTACCTCTGTTTAAATCAGGTGCTAAAGCTGTGGGAAAGCAGTTATTTCATACGGGTGTAGATGTGTTGAATGATATTTCTCAAGGTGATAATATTAAAACAGCAGCTAAACGACGATTTAAGGAAGCTGGGAAAAACTTAACAGACAAAGCAGCAGTGAAAGTGAAAACTATGATTGGATCAGGACAAAGGAATAAAAAACGTAAGAAACCTCAAAGTTCTCTGAGTCGACCTAAAGCCAAGAAAGTGAAAGCACGCGATATTTTTGCTTAATGATGTCTGGTCTAATTCATAAAGATTCACCAGCCTGCGCTAAATCTGAACTCGACCTGTTTCTGATTCCACCTACTCAAACAGCTATTGAAAAGGAACATTTTGTAGAATATCATCCACTTGCTTCTATATCTGAGAGTGGTCCTGTTGAGTTTAACATTACAGGTAACAGTGAAGATTACATCGATTTATCTGGCATCTTATCTTTACGTGAAAGTGAAACTAACTAACGCCGATGGAACAGATATACCTGACAAGACACCTGTAGCATCCGTTAATTTATTTTTACAAGCGTTGTTTTCTCAAGTGGATGTAAGTTTGAATGAAAGAACAATTTCCTCATCTAGTAATACTTATCCTTACAGTGCTTATATTGAGACTTTGCTGAATTATGGAGAAGACGCCAAGAAAAGTTTACTTTTCTGTGAATGTTTTTTCAAAGACGAATTTTTGGATACAGTCAACCCCACACTCACAACAAACCCAGGCCTTCATAAAAGATATGAATTAACCTCGAAAAGTAAAGTGCTGGATTTGGTAGGACCTTTACATTGCGATATATTCCAACAAAATCGTCTTTTACTGAATATGGTGGATTTGAAAATTAAAATGACACGTAGCAAACCCAATTTTTGTTTGATGGCCGATAAAGTTGGAGATAAAACACCAGAATATAAAGTAGTATTACAACACGCTTCTATGTTTATTCGAAAAGTTAAAGTCAGCCCAGGTGTTTCTCTCGGTCACGCCAAAGCCTTAGAGAAATGTAATGCTAAATATCCTATCGATCGAGTTCTTTGTAAAACATATTCAATCCCTAGCGGAAACTGGTCTTTTATGCAAGACAATGTATTTTTGGGAGCTATGCCTAAACGTGTAATTATAGGATTGTTAGAAAATTCAGCTATTAATGGACAATATAATCTCAACCCATTTTCATTTCATCACCACGATGTCAACTTTTTAAGCATTTATATTGATGGACAACCCCTTCCGAGCAAACCTTTAGAATTGAATTTTAGTGAAGGAAATTACATAACAGCCTACCATCGCTTATTTCCTTGATTTAATCGAGACGATGGAAATTATCTCTCTCGAGAAGATTTCGCTAAAGGACACGCCTTATATGCATTTGATTTAACTCCCGACTTATGTGACGGTCCACATCTGAATTTGCAACATCAAGGAAATTTAAGAGTTGAAATAAAGTTTTCTTCACCACTTTCATCAACAATTTCCGTTCTTATTTACGCCGAATTCGAAAACATTATTGAAATTTCCAAGTCAAGACATGTGTTGTGTGATTTTCCAAATTAACCAAGAATGAACTCTCAACAAATTAAAAGTATTTTATCACGTAACAAACACACTAAAAAATATTTTTTAGGTGTGTTTCCCAGCGACATGCTTCCTAACAAGATTGTAAATTTCCCTTGTTGTTTTGTATGTAATCTAGATTCTTCGAATCAACCTGGTAGTCATTGGCTTGCCTTCTTTATACCTACCTTCAGCTAAAAGAGTTGAATTTTTTGATTCTTACGGAAACACTCCAGACTTTTATCAAGGACCTATATCAGACTTTACTTCAACATTCTCGCAAGTGATGTTTAACCCTTTAACATGACAAACAAATATTTCAGCTGTTTGTGGACAATATACAATTTTTTACCTCATCAGTAGATGTAGAGGTAAATCTCTGAAAAAGTTTTTATCACAGTTTGTGTGTGAAAATTTATGTAATGATCAAAGAGTGTATAATTTTGTTGCTAAACGATTCCGTGTCAATGTAAATTTTTATCAATAAAATTTCTTATAAAATAGTCTACTTTTTGTGTCTGTGTTTATTTATCATGGATTTTCCGAGTCTTCAACACCCCTTCACAGCTGTCATATCCGGACCCAGCAAAACCGGGAAATCTTTCTTTCTTAAACAGTTTATTCACTTTAAAGGGGATATGATGAACCCCACACCTGATAAAATTGTTTGGTTTTATGGTATCTACCAACCGTTATATGATGAGATCTCGAATATAATGTTTGTCGAAGGATTCCCAAATAATTATACAGAATATTTAGGAACCAACACATTGTTTATTTTGGATGATCTGATGTGTGAATTAGGTTCTAATCATACACTCACAAACTTATTTGCAAGGGGAGTCACCATCAGAATTTAAGTGTTATTTTTATTACACAAAATTTTTTTCATAAAGGGACGGAAATGAAAGATGTTCGACTGAATGCGGACTACATTTTTCTATTTAAAAACAGACGTGATCTAAGTCAAATCTCAAATCTAGGAAGACAATTATATCCAGGATTATCACATTTTTTTCAAGAAGTTTACAAAGATGCTACTCGAAACCCTTTCTCCTACTTATTAATCGATTTGAGAAATGAAACACCTGAAGAATACATGTTAAGAACGAGAATCTTACCGAATCAAGACCAATATTATTACCTGTTGAAAAATAAATAGTAGCAAAAAGCGGAAGTTTCATCATTTCGTAAAATGAATTCAACTCGACAACACGTCAAGAATTTACAGCTGATTCATTCATGTCCAAGAGCTTTACGCAAACAGTTATTAAAAAAGCTTCCCTCAAAAATAATTAAGACCATTTGAGAATGTTCTTTAAATGTGTTAAAGGGAAATATTCCAATTTCTAGATATCAGAAAAATCAGCTTGGAAAACATAAGACTCTTTTAAGAAAATTAGCCTCGAAAAAGGGGAGTCTTTACCAGAAAAAACGCTTAATTATTCAAAACGGAGGATTTTTAAATATATTGATACCAGCAGCAGTTTCTGCATTAACCTCATTAATTCATGGAATTTAGTAAAAAATTTGTCTTAGTCCCTGAGAGGGATTTTTCCAAACATACACCTTCTCAAAAGCAACTTAGTGAGTTTGATAAAGAAATGCAGAAAATTTTGAACAGTGATTTACAAGATTTTGAAAAACTTCAATTGTATTATGACTTATTGAAAAGGAAAATTAACTTGCAAGATTTTAATGCACCTCAGAAAATTGATTCTATAGAAAAGGATGAAACTCCCAAGCCTGAAATTATTGAAAACTCTGCAATTTCTGAAGACAACATTTTAAAAATGATTCCGAAGGGCATTCAAAAACAGGCCGATCAACTCTTACAATATTTGAAAACATATCCTGACATCTTACGTTTGAATAATCGAGGTGAAATTATCTATAAGGGACAATTAATTCCCAAGTCTAATCTAACTGATTTGATCTGTTTAATACTGACTCAAAGAAAATCTTATAAACACTTTTTCGGAAGAAAAGAGTTTTTGAAAGCGTTGAATTCTATGAACACACCTAAACTTTTTCTCAAGAATAAACATTTAACTTTGGAAGATGACGTATATTCACCTATTAAAAAAGAAAAACCAATTGTTAAACCAAAAAGAAATTTGATGAAACCGTCCGTATTGCGTTGGTAAAAATATTAATTAATAAATGCATTTTTCGTTAATTTTATGTGTCTTTTTTTCCTTCTGAAACATACCTTTTCACACAATAATATTAAAAGTATATGCTTTTCATTTTAATAAACATTTTTCACTTTGATTTTTATTATTTTTTCACATTTTATTATTTTTTCACTTTTTAAAATTTTTTCACTTTGATTTTTTTTTCACTTTCTAAATTTGTTTTTCACTTTGCAATTTTTTTTTCACTTTCTAAATTTGTTTTTCACTTTGCAAATTTTTTTTTTCACTTTCTAAATTTGTTTTTCGCTTTCAAATTTTTTTTTTCACTTTCTAAATTTTTTTTTCATTTTGCAATTTTTTTATTACACTTTGTATAAAAGAGTAACTTAATCTTTGAAAAGATTTTTTATTCTAAAACCTGTTCAAAGATTTTTATTCCATCTGTAACGTTAAGTTCTTTTGAAAAAGAATTTTTTTTTCATTTTTTTTTTCACTTTCTAAATTTATTTTTCATTTTGCAAATTTTTTTCACTTTGCAATTTTTTCTTACACTTTGTATAAAAAATGTAACTTAATCTTTGAAAAGATTTTTTATTCTAAAATCTGTTCAAAGATTTTTATTTCATCTGTAAAGTAGATTTCTGCAGAATTTTTTTTTTTTCCTGAAAGAAAAATAGATATTATTTAAACATATAATAATTACACAATTTGAGATACACCAGTTTATTTTTTTTTCTAAAAATTTACAGATCATTCATTGTTTTGAATAAAACACCAGTTAACACATTTAAATTGAAATTTTCTAGGAAATTTTGTGATACAGACTGTGTTTGGTTAGCGAAAAGTTCAGCAACATTTTTAAAGTCCACAGCTAATATGCTTAAATCGCCCAGATTCACAAACTTTTCCAAGTCTCTAGCAGTCATACAAGCATGTCTTAGCTGCGCTGGCGAGTTATGAACACATCCGATACAAATGTATTCAGATTTGAAGACTTGTTGCAATTCCTGTTCTATCTACGCCGCGATTCTTAATTCCAAGAAAGAAGAATCTTCATCACATGTTTGTGATGGTAAAAGTTTTTCTCTAATTAAACTCGGTAAATGCATTTCATAGAGAAATGTGAGCACAGTTTCATTAAAAGAGTCTATGTGATGTTTCAAATTTTCCATTTGAAATTCATCTAGTTGAATGTAACAACCTTTCTGAATGTTGGTAATTTCTGCGACACCATCTTTAGATAATATAGAGTTGTTTGCAACGAAAGACGATGAACTGTACACCAAGTTAAAGTTCGAAATTTTCTGTACGAATCGATACCATGATTTTAAGTTCATGGAAACACCAATTTTTGTAGCATTTAGTGGTTGAGTTTCTGAAGATCGGAGAAATTTTCTTGTGTGAATTATCACAGAACCTCTGAATAACTCACAGAGTTAATATACATAGGTTAAATATACATCATTCCCGAGTTCTTTTAAGCAGATTCGCTTATTTGAATAACCATCATTCACGTCCGCAGATTGAGAAGATGATGATGCTTTCTCATTCCTGTTAGATAATGATGATGAAGAACTAACATCGACGGGCGGTGCAGATGAGGATTCAACTGTAATTGAAGAAGTAGATTCACATTCCAAATCCATAATTAACTTATTAAAATCAATATTTTGAAATATATCATCAAAATTTTCGAAATCTTTTTCCAACTCACTTTTTGACTTTCTCTCACAACCATTCTGGGAAGAATTATTAGATCGTTTCATTTTCTCCGAGAGAAAAATACGTGACTTTTCACAGCAAAATCCAGTAAGATTGTGTTGCCAGCTGAAGAAAAATGAACCTGTACAAACTTCTGTGACGTCATATTCGAACCAATTTCAGTTTGAAAACATCTGGTGTTTTCGCAAACTCGAACTAAAATTTATTTGTTATTTCTTTTCAGTGCCACCTGGTGTTTACACAAACTGAAAAATTCTTTCTCACGGTTTCTAACGAAAAACATCACCTGCTTCTTGTGACGTCATAGTCTAACCTTTAAAAACATGTTTAGTTGCCCAAATTGTAACCTTTGAAAATTGTAAACATGTTATTTTTGAAAATTTTTAGCAGAAAAATTTATTTTTGTGAATATGATTATAAAACTCTTATTTAAGGTAATGAAAACTGAATATACTTCCTCTTTTTCAACTTCGAATAGAAAGAACCTGAAAAATGAAATACAGGTTTTTAAAAAATATATATTTATATGGGGTCCCACCGCCTCCCGCCACATCTCCTTATGTGGCGCCCCACTTTTTTTATTCAGATCTTCTTTTCTTCATTGTTTCTTCAATTTTCATTGCTTTTATAACCATAGGCCAAAGTGGTTATTCCATCGTCTAAAATAAAACGTTTGTCGTCAAACGGGCTGAGTGCTAGTTTCTGCTGTTGTATGGTATATAATTGATGGTGCTCTTGTTGGATTCTATTGTTTATTGTAGAGAAGGTTTTCAGATGATGTATACAATCGGAATATTGCGAATGTTTAATTTTATTTCTCACGATGGAGGTCGGTACACCCTTCGCTGTTTTCTTCTCTCCGTTTTCTGAAAGGATGCTGTACATCTTCGCTTTTAATCCAACAAATTTAAAGATTGTTTTCCCATTCATCTCATCTTTGAATTTACCTATTGTTTTTTTATTTTTTTCAGAGTAGAGGGGATGATTTTTTGGATAGTCTGAGAAGTTGAATTCATCTTAGTGTTTTTGCATGTCTTGTTGTAGATTATCTGTTTGGATGTGGTAGGTGAGCGAGTCTGTGTCTGTAAAAAGGAGTTGGGCATGATCTTGATAGTGTTTCTTGATTATGTTGTAGTGGAACTTGTACATATGAAGTTTAGAGAGTTCCAGAATGGTGAACCCTACATAGATCGGTCGATTCATAGTCAAAGTGGTTTTGACTCGTTCCACGGCTACCAGTCCCTCATTGAAGACAAATGCCGTTGACAAATGCCGGAGAAGCAACAAGTTTTTTAGATCTCTTCTCATTGTTACACAACTCAATATTTCTTCTTGAACGGAGATTTTCCATCGTTTTCCCGAAAACTGAATTGTTTAACAATTTGAAGAAGTCTTTCTCAAAAGAACTGGTAGCCTGCTTCCGGTTTCCTGTATTGAAATCTATATAGGGTTTTAACCAGGGTGTTTGTCTGAATCTAATTACTTTGTGAATTTTAGTGAGTACGAGACCAAGTTGGAGGTAGAGTTTCAAGTTTCTGTAATGGATGACATAGTGTTTCTTGTCTTTTAAATTGGGAGAGAGTTTCGAGCTTCCTTTGTAGGGTCTGTTGTTCAGCATGGATTTTGCATAGGGGGATAGCATGTCTTCGGTGATGTGGAGGTTTTCTGGTGCTAGTGGGTAATCGTTATGAAGATGGTGAAGTTTAGGAGGATAATGTAAGTCCACCTCCAAGACATAGCCGTAATCTGCATTATCTGGATGGGAGAGAATGGTTTTTTCATCTATTTCGGATGACTGGATCCAGTAAAACTCCCCAACAAGTAAGTATTGGGACATAGCCCACCCATACAGGTTGTTGGCGTCCCAGTACATGATATGGCTCTTTTCAAGATTTTTATCGTATCCAGGAACATCTAGATTGTTTGCTTTTGCATATCTTTTGCTAATTACGCTCACGCCACCTCTTATTCCTTTCTCAAAAAACAAGAGCATGTCAATGTCGGTGAGTAGTTCCATCTGAACTCGAGTCATCCTTAAGCAAGCTTTCCAAGCTAGTCCCGGAGATGTAAACATGTGTGTGGGGTCTATTTTATAGTATTGGCCACACAATTTTCTGAAATTTTGGAAGATGTCGGCTAAAAGCAGGACGTCACATTTGACATACAAGTTGTGATATTAACCAAGATTTATAATATTAAATTTTTCCCAAACGTTCTGGGCATGTTGATAATCTTCATCGGAAATGGATTCGTCTGTTAAATCATTGTGGAATGCTGCAGGTGGAGGGAGTTGCGTTTCATCAAATTTTTGGAAGTCTGTGAAATACCTGTATGGATAAACACCTTTTCTAATGAGGAGTGAGAGATCTGCATCATCTGGGAAATTAGCTTTGAGGAGATGGAAGTCTGTTGTTTGGAGATTAGCAGTTAATTTTTCAAGAGATGTAGGCAAAAATTGGAAAGAATCAAGGAAGCGAAGTTTAATGGGACAGTCCTGTTTCTTGATGGTGAAGGAGATATATTTCTCCATGGTGTTCGCTATAACATCTATAGAATAGTCTTTTAATTTTCCCAATTCTGTCATCAGATGGTGGCCGTCGTAGTGTTTAAGATTATGAAAGATGACAGGAATCACTTTGGACTGTTTGTATTGAATATTACAATTCATATGCGCTGCTCCACGATATGCACCTGTCACATGATTATGATCTCTGCAGCGTTTGGTTCCTAAAGGTTGATTGCATATAGAGCATACAGTAGCTTCTCTGAAAGCTTTTTCTTCCTCTTTGTTCAATTTTAAGGGCTTCACATCGATTGAAATTTTGGCTAATTCCTTTCTTTCCTCAGCGATATTTTTTAAGAAATTGGATACGGCATCTTTCCTTCGATAAAATTTCATCTCTTTGTGTCTTTTTCCATCTTGGTCTATTATAATATAAGCATACCCACAAGGGATATGCTTTTGCGTAGGGATGGTGTAGGAAGTGCTGGAGTTAGGTTCTGTAGTGTGAATGGGAACGATGAGGCTTTCAAAGTCGGCTATTATAATGAAGGGTGTTGGATGTTGGAGATGAAAGTCGTTGAATTTTAAAATGTTTTGATCAGAGTTGGGCATCTTGATAAGTTGAGGGGCATGTTCTTTGCAATACTGTAGATGATTGTCGCGGAGTGTTTGCGTCATAAATCGATGGAGACAGCGATAACAAAAATAAACTTCTCCATCATATTTGGTGAGATGAGAAAAGAGTCGTGAAAAATGCTTTATGTAGATGTAATGTGTATTCCCCTCTTCATTTCCAATTAATAGCAGGTTTATGGCCTCTTGATGGACTCGGTTTGAAATGTGGAGCATTCCGAATTCATCTTCTTCTTCATCATAAGAATATACATTTATTCTGAGATTGCTTTTATCTTCAATGTCTTTAATTTTATGGTAGGGGACCGGACAAGGTATATCATCCAGTATTATTTCTTGTTCGAAAGGTACATAATTGGAAACGCGCTCTGTGTGTTTTTCTATCTTCTTTTTATGAGCAAGGAGACTCCATATGAGGCATTTATGGTCGTCGAAATTTTGAACTTTAATGAGGGCGTTTTTTAGAGCAAGTTTTTTAGGTGTTTCAATGTAACTGCTTCCAGCGAGTGGCTTGTAATGCGAAAGGTATAAATCAGTGTGCATTATTCTGTCTAGCACCCAGCCCGATCCTAATTGCACAAATTCTTCAAAAAGAGTTTTGATCTTTTGTAAATTTTCCGTTATATGGTCTCTGACCGTTTCTTCGATATGCTCTGGACAGGGTTCATATCTAAAGTACCCTAACATTGTTTCTTCATCCTCGGCATCGTTGACACGTTGAAACCGGACTGTGTGTTTTTCTATCTTCTTTTTATTAGCAAGGAGACTCCATATGAGGCATTTATGGTCGTCGAAATTTTGAACGTTAATGAGGGCGTTTTTTAGAGCGAGTTTTTTAGGTGTTTCAATGTAACTGCTTCCAGCGAGTGGCTTGTAATGCGAAAGGTATAAATCAGTGTGCATTATTCTGTCTAGCACCCAGCCCGATCCTAATTGCACAAATTCTTCAAAAAGAGTTTTGATCTTTTGTAAATTTTCCGTTATATGGTCTCTGACCGTTTCTTCGATATGCTCTGGACAGGGTTCACATCTAAAGTACCCTAACATTGTTTCTTCATCCTCGGTATCGTTGACACGTTGAAACCGGACTGTGTGTATGAGATGCCACTTAACAGACCCAATTTCGTGGAGAGCATTAAAAATGTTATTTTCTATTTCATCTATAATTTGGGTGTGGAAAACATCAATGTCGTTGGCGTTTTTTTCAGTGGCTGGAATAGTGATTTTCGCGAAGGTGTTCAAGGCTTTTTCAGTAGGTCTTGACTTTTTGGGTTTGACAACTGTTGTTTTTTTAACTGAAATTAATGGTTGAACTGTGTGGTGGGTACGCTGATGCTGAAGAAGGTTCGACTTCTTCGAGAAATATTTCTGACAGTCTTTACATTGGTGGGAAGCAGATGGTGCGCTATGTCGCTCTTGATGTTTCCTCAAATCAGCTTTGCGGGTGAAGGTGGTATTGCATTCTTCGCAGGGGAATGAAACCTGTTTCTTATGGGTGTTCAGATGTCTTTTATAATTGTCACTACGCGTAAATATTTTGGAGCATTCTTCACATTGAAACTGTTTTTTATCTGTGTGTGTCTTCATGTGTCGATTTAAATTAACGCGATGATTAACGGATTTTTTGCAAACGGGGCATTCCTGAAAGGAATAAAAGTGATTTTGAGTATTTAGTTTAACGACTATTATTTTAAGTGTGAATAATTTTTAACTAACAATTAATCAATTTTAGTTGTAACAATTTATATCTAACAATTTTTATCTATCATTTTATACCTATGAGTTCTAACTTGAACATTTAAAAAAATTAAAGTAATTTGGGGGTCCTAAAATTTCCTACCTAACATAGAGAAATTCGTGATGAATCAGTCCTACCACGCGGTGAAGTTTTGAACACTTCTAGTCACGGAAAAAGAACTAGCAGAATAAACTTCTCCTAATTCTTATTTCACGCTGATTCATCAATGATAGACTAAAAAAAATATTTACAAGAGATGAAACTACACAGCTAGGTCCAGGTTGCGGTTCTGTTACATCTGGTTGGACTTCGTTTTGTGACACAGCTTCCATTTCATTGTCGGAAGTCACCAATTTTCGTTCATCAGTGTCGTGATTCAAACACTCCTGAAAATACATTAAAAAGGAAAAAAAAATTAATAAATCTTCAAAAGTTTGAAATTTATTTCCAAAAAGAATATACTTTTTCTTGGAAAAACGTTTAAATTTCGTTTTATTAGAAAAAAATCATTATTTCTTCAATTAAAAATTAATGTTAGGAAAATATAGTTATTTCTCTAAATTATAACCATTAATTATTATTTTTTTAAACTCATAAAGGAGAAATCGCTTCTCCAAAATCATAACGCAAATTTTTCTTATGAAAAAGGAAAAACTCACCGGAAATTTTTCTTTAATTTCTACGCTAGAACCTTGTTGAATTCGGGTTTTCTTGGTGGGAGGTTGAGGAAATCCATCTTCCGCTTTCCTACAAATTTCTTCCAATTCTGCACTTGATATGCCGAAATCAAAAAATATTGTTTTCTAAAAAAGATAAGAAAAATACTTTTTAAAAATCTTAATTCAGAAAAATATATTAGTTTCTTTTTTAATTCTAAAAGAAAAGAAAAAAAATCATAATTACCTCATCTTGTGAAAATAAATTGTTTGAAGCCATATTTCTTCTAAAAAGCTAAGAGCTAGAAAACGAGGTGTTGGTAGATCTTCTTTACAAAGAAAAGTAATCGGAAGCATTTGAACTTTCCATGAGTTCTATCCAAAAATACCCAGATATTCAAACTCGAACTGAAATTTCTCCCATCCCTAAGGAAATGTGAGTGACCTCACCGCTAAGCAGCTGTTCCCCTCTTCAAGTCAGTGACCTACTTTCCTACTTTTCTTGTGGGGTGTTATTTGCTCAAAACATTTTTTTTCTAAATAGGAAAAAGTACTTTTTTCAAAGAAGTTAGTTATTGAAATAATTTTAAAAGCAATATATACTTACTAGAAAAAGTTAATGATTTGAAAAACAATTGAAAATAAATTAATCTGAATAAAAACATATTATTGAAAACTGGTTATTAAACTTTTAAATGCGAGGTTATAAAAATTATATTGGTTAAAATAATTACATTCATGATTAAAATATAAAAAAACGATTATTCAATTAGATATATTAATAATATTAGTAAAAAAATAGTATTAAAAAAGAAGGAAAACATATATTAATTATTATAATTAAATTTAAATAAAAAAGCATTTGAAAAATTATACTGATGATAAATGCATAAGGTTGCATTTATGAAACAATGAATCTAAATTGAAAAGTATAATCAATTTCATTACAAAAGAAGGAAAAAAGCATAGTAATTTATAATTAAAAAGAATTTGAAAAATAATTGATGAATTAGATTTAAAAATTATACTGATGATATTTGAATAGAGGGTTGTTCATCCCTCTTGTTAGAGTAGAACATTAACCTTTTTTTTCACAATTTCCATTTTTCCCCGCTAGGGTGCGGTCGGAGGGACGGTGTGGTCGGAGGAGCGATGCGGTCGGAGGAGCGGTCGGAGGAGCGGTGCCTCCGGCCGGAGGAGCGGATCCTCAAATCCTCCGGCTGACCCAGAACTGTTGTTTTCCCACTACTAATATGTCTTAGATTTTAGTTCATTACCTTTACTAGTGTCAAAGTATGAAGTGTAAAAAGGAAATTAAGATACATAGAATAGAATTTTCTGTAGGGCGTTTTGCGTTTTGGACCAAATTTCACTAAATTTTACTACAAATTTACCAAAATTTCATCAATGAATGAAATATTTTTTTTTTGTTTTTTTTTTTCACAGTTTCTAGTCATAATCTTATTTAAAAAAAGTTTAAAAAATAATTAAGTAGCTTTTTGGGAAAAAATTGCTCCGTACGTAGTCAGACACCTTAAAATCGAATAAATAAATTAAAAAAAATTATCCTACAATATTTCTTAAAACAACGTGTGAATAATGAATGGTAGGTTCTCCCGAAACGGCTTGATATTTAGTGCATTTTCGGATTTTTTTTCTTTCTTCCTTTAAATAATGCACATAGAAAAAAATATAGCTTTTGGTTTTGAATTTATTGTATTTCCATCTAAGTTTTATATTGTCATATAAAAATGTTGATATTTAATTGATCTATACTCTTCCAAAATTCGCTGCGTGCACAGTAAATCGGTGTAGATGATTACCATCTTAATAATAATCTGAAAGAAATAAAATCACGCTCAGTGCAAATTCTCAAATTGAAAAGATAAACCCAAAATTTCCCCCAATAGTGACTGTTTCAAGTCAAATTTTGTCACCAATTTTTCAATATTGAAACTGCTTAAAAATTTTAATTTCTTGAAGGTTTTGCCTTTCCAATAAAAAAGTCTAGTTTAATTTCCGAAAACAAAGCGTCGATAGATTGGGCGGTTTAAACGTGAGAACGTATACAGATTCTAAAAAACTTGTGTCAAGAAAAATCCTTTTAAAGCTTTTGATCAGCACTGTTGTGAACGTGACACCTGACCGTTTCACATGTTTCCAGGGCGAAAATGTTTGGTAGGTAGAACACAAATGTATTTGAGCGCATATTCTAGAAACTTTCAGGGTTTAAAAAATCTAAAAAGAAAGAAAAAAATCAGGTTTTGAATGTTTTTCGGGAGAACCCCCACTTTAAAGTATTTAAGCTTTATTAGTATTTCTGTTACTTAAGGTTCTAAGATAATTGAAATCGATTGTCCTATAAGACTTGCTAATCACATTGTGATTTTACTATTACTCTGTTTTTTTAAAAGATTATGTGCGGCTCTAGTTTTAATAATGCAGAATATTTTACATGATTTTGATATTTTATAACATTTGGGTTTCATGTAATATGGGAAAGTAATTTTAATTGTCATTTGTCGTATTCTTTGTTGTATGTTTTAATCGCATTTTATAATTCCTGTTTTTTACAGTCTGATTTAAGAAGTAAGGTATTTTATTTGAGTACATTTACTTGATAAAATTTTAAGTCTCCTAGTGTTTTCTTTAAGAAAGTATTTCACGGTTTATTAGATTCAAGTAACCATAAATACGCGTGGTGTTATTTTTTTCAATATCAGTAGAAGTAATTTGATTTAGTGTGTTGCTTGCGTAACAATATATTCGCCTTGGAAATTTCCAGGACAGTATCTAGAAAATGTGGCCAATAATAAATTGTCAGATGCATTATTTATAAAGTTTTTTGTTGAGAAATATTTCGTTAGACACCAGATTCGATATTATGCAGCAAACAAAGACCATAAAATGTGTTTCCGTGAAATATAAATCATGCTTATAATGATATAACCATTCATAAAATTAAAACTGATAGATTTCGTTAGTTGAATATATGTCTTATATTTAATGTATTCAATTATTTAAAATCCTAAGATTTTTTCTTCAAGAGTAGAAAATACATATAGAAATACTTTCCACAATCGAGGTATTTTTATTTAAAACAATTCCAAGTTCTCAAATCACACCACACTTGAAACGTATAATGCATTCATTTCGATTATATAAATGTTAATTGGTTATGAATGACTGTAATGAATATTTAATAATGTAATATTTTTGTATCCAAGGTTTTTTTACACTTGAGTTCAATAAAATTTGATTTTTAAAACACTAATCACAAAAAATGGTTAACAACTAACATTTATTTCGACATTAAAACGGAAGTAAAACTATAGGCATGCTTACTAATTTAAATATAATATACTATTAATAACAAAAGAAAGTATGCAGAGCATTTCTTGCGATATTTCTTCAAGAAAAATACTTTTGATCTCACTGCAATCAAAATAACAGTTTATTTCCATAACCGAAAATCCTAACTTTATTTTAAAACGAAAAATTATACAAAAATACAAATATTTGACGTGAGAGGCGAGAATAGTTTGTAATGATATGAAACTCATGTCACAAAAGTAAGTATGCAAACAAGAAGAAGGAACTAAGAAATGATAAATTTACGTATTTATGAAATTGCCGCCCATTGTCGCGTTTTCCGGCGGCTTCAGCTACGGTTGAACTCTGTATTTCTTAAGACCTTAATAATGGGACCGGGAGGGATACTATGCTCTACAGACTTATTTTCCTTGTCTGATCAGTCCCCGACTTCTCCCTTCTCCTTCAACATAGTAGCATCATCTTGCAAAGGCTCCTGATGTCAGCATAATTTTTTCAGGGACGGGGTAAGCTAGAACCTTCTGTCATGTATCTATCTCTTCCTTACTTTATGCTGAACATTTTGATATAAGGTTTTTGATTTTCGGTGCAGTGTTTCGGGAGTTATGTTCTTTTAAACTTTCTACTACTTTTACTTTCGTTTCTCTATTGAGCCCAGTGCTTGCCACCTGCACCGATGCTTCCTGTGCTTTTACCTGTATATATAATTGATTATTCATGTTTAATTATGTTGCTTGAACATCTTAGCTTCATTTTGAGTCATGTAGTGTTTATTTTAGTGAATTAATTCAGGAGTTATTAACCATTGAAGTTCATGTACCTTAGCTCACCATAGCGCCATTTTCAAAATTGTTCGTTCTTAGAACGCTTATTACTTAACTTTAACGGTTAGAATTTTTATAGAAATACCTTAATTCAGATACTTTATGATACGTAGACCATTTTATCACTAAAATTTTTAACTTTTCATTGAGTATAACATCATTTAAATCAGTTTGAAAAGTTGATGTTTTTGTTCTAAGAGTTCAAGAAACAAAATGGATGCCCATTGGTTTTATATTGGATTGTTTACTTTTTTGATGTACTTAAATTAATATGAATTTCATAATTTTTAAAATAATATTGATTGTTTTATATACTTTGGAATCTTAGCTTTCATATGTAATATGTTAAATTCATGTTGGGGGTCTGCAACCACTGGTAAATTGTAGTTTTTTTTTAAATGTCACTCAAAATTTTTATGGAATTTTTCCCATACGTTAACATGGGCGTTCTGTCATTTTTAAATTTAAAATTTCATGTTTAAATTTAACGTTTTCAAATTCTTTTTGTGAAAATATCTAAATCTAATCTTTATATTTTTCATATGTGAAAGAATTTTTTTATCTACATAGTCTTTAAGAATTTTTATTTTGTATTTTAAAATGTAAATAAAAACCGCTTGGTTGGTTGGTCGTTGGCTAACTTTAGTATTCGAAACTTTTATCATTAAGGTTTAGTTGTTTCCAACTGCTAACTTTTTCTGAGTGCCTCTCTTAAAGAGGGGTGCTTTGAACATATATCTTTAGATCTTATAAGCTATAAGGAGATAGATGGAGTGGTCTGTTACTTAATTTCATTTTAATGACTCAAAGCATTTGTTTACGTTTTTCATGTTATTGTTGTCTAACAGCGTATTATTTAGGTCTTTAAAATTAAGATTAATCTTAGTTTTGATTTGATTTAATTTAGGACATATATTGCAGGAAAAATTGAGTGATTAATTTAGTATTATAGGCTGCAGTATTTTTTCTGAGATCATTTTATTATAAATCACAATCTTTCTGCTTTACTCCACTTCTGTTGGTACCCACTTCATGTAACCATTTTTCTCTGTATTTAGCCCTTAGTCTGCTATAAGACTTCATTAAATTTGTTTACTTTTAGTTTACTTACAATATTTTTCAAGAATTCTCATTCAATATTATACTTTTTATAATTATACACATTGCGGAAAGTGGTTTTTCCCATTTATCTCCTTTCCTATGGGAGATAGGGCTTAAATATTTTTCCGAAATCAGCTCTGCAGCGCCTAAGGAAACTGTTTGCGCTGCTTCTTTTGGCTATACTGGGTTTTTTTGTATGTCATTTAGGGGACCAGCTACGGGGGCAGGGTGGGGCAATTGTTTGTTTTTAACACATATCGTCACTTTACAGCCAATTGTTGAGTATTTCTCTTTACTATCCAACTAGTGGCTTGTCTTCACACCGTTTTAGCACAACAGACCTGTCCCCCCCCTCCTTTTTCTTAATATTATCAACGTTTTTACCGTTTTATTTGCTGTAATGGTGTAACATATCATTCTTTTGGTCTCTATGCATAGATTTAGTCCCACTTATTCATTCCTACGTATCACCATTTCTTTTACTGTTCTGCGTATAACATTTTCAACTTCTCTATTTCTATTGGTAACTGTACCATGTTTGATATCCTTGTTTAGCTCCTGTTGAGGAGATCCTGTCCCAATCATCCTTATGACTGGGAATTAACTTGTTATGACAAGAAGGTAGAGTTTTTTTAATATTACTTTATCAACTGGTTCTGCGGTAATCGGTTTCCTCCATTTTTCTCTCTTTCTATGGGAGATGGAGCTCAAAAATTTTTCCGGTTCTAGCTCCAAAGTGCCTAGGGGTTCTTTTCTCGCTGCTTCTTTTGGCTATTTCGGTTTTTACCTATCTTTAATAGGGGTCTAGTTATGGGGGCAGGGAGGGGCTAGTTTTGTTATTTCTCTTCATATCGTCACATTTGGCTCAAAGTTGGAGTATTTTTACACCTATTTCTTTTTAACTGCCCTCATTAACATTGCTTTGCCCCACAGGCTAACCCCCCCCCCCTCCTTTTTCTTCTAACATGTTATACTGTTTTACTATTTTAGCTTTTATCGTGGTGTAACATATCATCCTCTAAGATTTTATGCATAGACTAAGTCCCGCCATTTCACTTTATGTTTCACCTTTTCCTATACAGTTCTGTTTATATCTTTTTCAAATTCTTAAATTTATGAAGGTAAATTGTTTTGGTTTGAAATCCTTGAATAGCTCTTGTTACTGAGAGTTTCTCCAACAGTAATCTTAACAGAACTTCATTTGTAGCCGCTGGAAAGCGTTGTGCTCTTCTTGTGGTTACTGGATTTTCTTGTCTACAAATTATTGTGTTGCAGATCACCTATCACATGTTGTCACGTAACATTGTAAAGAATCGTATTTTCTTTTGTTAATAGTATCGTAATTCCTTTTGTACATGAACTTCAGTTGCACGGGAAGCTTTTTCACTGGCCTTATACCCCCCCTCTCCTTTTGGTTAATTACTATCTCTTTCATTTTTTTATTTTATTTTTATTTCATTTTTTATTCCAAATTTTCTGTCCCATCATTTGGCTTCTTCCTTCTTTTCTCAAAGTCATTTCCAATGGTTCTTTTGACCATATTTTTTCCCTTTTTCTTTCCTTTTTTCCCTTTCCTTCTTTGATACATGTCGGGAGGGTCTGGTCGCCCCACCCCTTAGCTAATGATATAAATCTAGTTGATTGGTGTTATAGAGGTTATTATAGTAGTACATTTGCAAGGCGATAGGAAATTCTTGCTTAAATCGTTGACGAAAACATATAATTGACAAAGTTCTTCAAAATTAGAAAGGGAAATATAGGGTATTTTACGACAAGACTTTGAAGAGATAGAACTTACAATCGTAGAAGAAAGTATATAATTGACAAAGTTCAATAATCAATGTCGGAAAGTGAAAACCCAGAAAGCGAATTATCGGATATTTCTTTATAAGAATTTAAAGAAAGAGAAATTACACCATCGGCGAATAGAAACGGTGAGAAAACAAGAACAATGAGTAAAGATAATTCCGTGACCAAAACTGGCACAACGCCAAATATTCAGCCGAAGTCGAAAACATCATTGCAACCACAATCTCAATGTATACAAAACACAAAAATAGAAAAACTGTCAACAAAGGAATTAAAGGCAGAACTTGACAGATTGACAAAGAAAAAGCAAAGAGGAAATGCGGACAAATGCAAAGAAATAAAAGCAATCCTGGAGAAAAGACTAGCAGAAGAAGAGGAGAAGAATGAGAAAGAAGAGAACATGAAGGGAGACCAAGTCCAGGAGAAGCAAATAGAAACGTCCCAATCGATGACATATCAGAAAGAAATGGCAGACAAATACGAAGAAGAATTAGCGAGTCTGAAAGCACAAATAGATAAGCAGATTGAGACAGAAAGGGAACGTAACAATGAAATAAAGGCCCTGAAGCAGAAACAAAAGGATCTTGAAAACGAAATTAAAAAAGTAGAGAAGAATCAATCTCAACTAACAACACAGGAGATCCAGAGAACAATAGAAGATGCTCTACAAAGAATACAGAATCTTACTAAAGACGAAAACAAAAGTCAAGTTGAAGAAGAAATAAACACGATCAGGACTCACGTCAGCTTGCTAATTGAAAAATACGAAGAAACGTATGCAGACAGGGCAGATTGGAGAGAACAATGTTTGCAACTCAGAAAAGATAAAAAAAAGACTAAAATCTGTAGAAGAAATGGGAGATATGATTAAAAGTGAGCTGGGGAAAAGACTAGAAGAAAAGATAAACCAACAGGGAGTATTCTTGAAAGCAGCTCTAAGTGAACAAACAAAAGAATTGGAATTATTAAAGAAAACACTTAGGAATCAACCAACACAAACAACACAAAGAAGGCAGAAACAAAACAACGATGAAACATCATATGCTCAGATACTAACTCAAAGACCTCCACCAAAACCAGCAATGTTAGTTAAATCAAAAGACACTGATACGACGATACAAGACATAAGAAAAGCTTTAAATAGGGAGGTAAACACATCAGTTCTCACAAAGCTAAGCTGCAAACAAACAAAAGCTGGTAATCTGGTTGTAACCTGTAATACAGACAAAGACCTCACAGAACTACAACAACAGTTAAAAAGAAATGAAAGATTGACAGAGAAAATTCAGTTTGATAAAATCAAACCTAAAACACAAAAACTCATCATATTTGGAGCTCCGATAATAAGCGACGAAGAAGAGGAGGATATAACAAAAAACATAGAGAAATATTCGGAAGAAATATTGCAACCGGCATTGCAAAGAGCACTACGAGTTGAAAAGCCAAATTTCTGCCTGAACAAAATCAAACACTCAACAAGGAATACAAACACAGTAAATTTAATAGTGGAATTTCAACAAAGAGATGCAAAGATATTAGAACAAACCTCCATTAACATAGGCTTTAATAGATGCAACATTCGGAAATACATAATCACACCACGTTGTTTCAAATGCCAGCGGCTGGGTCACATGTCGCGAAACTGCGACCAAAAAGAAACGTGTGCAAAGTGCGCAGATTCTCACAACACTGCTAACTGTGACTCTGAAACAAAATGTTGCATAAATTGTCAAAAATACAACCAAGATAAATCCAGCTCAGAAAAACACCTTGATACCCATCACTATTCCTTTGAAAGTTGCTGCATATCTTATAAAAAATTCCAACGTCAATGTGTCCAACAACATCAATCATAACAATGAACAAATTCAAAATTGCACAAATAAACCTACAAAGAATCAAGACAGCAACTTCAGACCTTATAAATTATCTAATAGAAGAAAATTATTCAATAGCCTGCCTACAGGATTGCGCAGTTACAAATAAAAGACCACACGGATTACCTTCGTCAGTGCCATCTTATGCTTCGCAATCCAATAATTGTCATATAATTGTATTAGATAATAATCTTCAACACATAAGAATTCAGCAATATCAAAACTCAGTATTTATTAACATAATATTTCCAGACATAGTATTAACAATAGGTAATCAATATTCACCACCGTCAGCAGACTTAAAACAAGATCTTCAAGATTGGACAGATAAGAAGGGTATGAGTAAACATCTCATTCATCTAGGAGATTTCAACGCTCACAGCCAACTCTGGGGATACCCATCAGATGACGATAGAGGAAATCACTTGATCACACATATGAGTCAACATCATCTAATCTCAGCAAATGACCCAAATTGTTCACCAACTTTTCAAACAGAGAGATCGAAGGGATGGCCAGATGTTTCGCTACTTTCGTTCCCGTTGTTTTCCAAATTGGAAAATTGGACTGTAGAAGAAGATATGAACTACGGAGATCATCGTCTGATAACAATAGATCTAAACATAAATACTCCGACACTCCCAAAAAGACGATACAGAACTAAGAATATATCATTTAAAAGATTTAACCAACAATTAAACTCAAGTCTAAAAGAGAAAAACATTGATTTTAAACAAATAAATAGTAAAGAAGATTTCGACAAACACTACGAAGAACTAATGCAAATAATACAAGAAACCAGTGAAAACAATTTAAGGAAAAAAAGCAGTACTCACAAACCTTCAGTTAAATGGTGGTCCCCGGATCTCAGGAAATCAAGAAATTATGTACGAGCACTCAGAAGACAAATAAAATCTCCAACTGCCACACAGATACAAAAACAGAAATATAAACAAGAGCGAGCCAAATACAAGCTCCAAATCCATAAGGCCAAACGCGATGCATGGTTACGATTCTGCCAATCAACTACAGATCCCTACGGGAAAACAAAGAGAGTGGCTTTTCAAGACTTCTACAAACAAGAGACTTATGCTCTAGCGAATTCAACAACAATAACACATACTAAGAAATCCTTTTATCAAGAACTCACGGAACATATATATGGAAGATCACAAATAACAGATATAAGACCACCATCACCAGATAAATCGGCTCCACCATTTACCATAAATGAAATAAAAACAGCGATATACAACTTTAATAAAAATAAAGCCCCAGGAATTGATAATATAGATCACTACATTGTAAGACAAATATTCAAAAATCACCAGCAATTAGTACAAGATATGTATAATATACTACTAAAACTTAACTACTTTCCTACAGCTTGGAAACGGGGTGAATTAGTCTTTTTCCTGAAGAGCCGGAAATCACCAACGGAGGGAGACTCATATCGACCGATTTCCTTGCTGCCAATCCTGGGGAAAATCTACGAGAAATTAATACTCAAACGCATATTACATGAATTACATAATACTTCAAAATTAGAACCATCCCAGCACGGTTTCGTCCCTGGTAAGTCTACCGAAACAGCAATTCAAGAAGTGATGTCCACTATAGATTTAAACAAGCAAGACGGAAAATATACCTTCCTCATATCTTTAGATTTTCACCATGCATTCGACAACCTGCCCTGGGATGCGACGATGGAGGAGCTCGAGACTATGGATATAAGTAAAGCCTATGTAAACATAACGAGATCTTTTCTATCGCTTAGATCGGCATACACAAACTGGCTTTCAGGAGATCTACACTGGTTTAAAAAAGGATGCCCCCAAGGGTCGTGTTTTGGCCCTTTTCTATGGAGAATCTTCGTAAACAAAATCTTAAAAATTCTAAAAGAAAATGGACTTAAAGTAGTGGCATATGCCGACGATCTACTCCTAATAATATCAGGTCACACCAGAAGAATTATAGAAGAAAAAGGCAATGAAGCTCTTCGATTGGTTCAGGACTGGGCAGATGCTCACAACATCCAAATTACACATGAAAAAACGACAGCCTTGCAAATCAAGAACCGGAAATATTTGAAACGTCCACCCATTTTAAAGATATACAATAGATCCATTACACACAATCCTACATTAAAGTATCTTGGTCTGGTCTTGGACAGTACACTGTCTTTTCTTCCACACCTTCATGCAAAAAGAACGGAAATTAATACAATAGCTCAAAACCTCATGAAATTCGCAGCCCCACAACGAAGTATTTCAAAATCCATCCTAAAAATATGGTACAATCAAATTTTAGAGAAGAAAACAACCTATGCAGCATCAACGTGGTACTCTAAACTTCAAAAATCTCATGGTCTACGACTATTATCAGCGATTCAAGCACAGTGCTTATTATTAATCTCTCGTGCATACAAGAAAACTGCTACATCTGCTCTCTGTGTCCTCACGGGAATAATGCCACTTTCATTAAGGGCCGAAAAAATAGCAGCGCAAGGAGCAATCCTCAGGCTGGGCATCCCGATGATCGACATACAACCGGATCTATATCAACCTAAATTCATTCCGACGGAAATAATACCACACAGTACATATTTTAATTGGGCGGAAGATGTGGAAGATCAACCAAGAATACAGGTATACACGGACGGTTCAAAGACAGAAGAAGGAGTAGGATATGCCTTCTGCATATACGAAAATCAAAACCTAATAAAGGAACATCAAATACACTTAGGAACGTCAAACTCGATATATCAAGCAGAGCTGTTGGCAATACTGGACGCAGTCTCCTGGCTGCAAACATCTGCATACAGTCAAGCAACAATAAACTCAGATAGCCGCTCTAGCTTAGTGGCGTTAACGGATATAAATACAGACAACTACTTAATAGGTCAAATAATAAAGAACTTGCAGCAAACGACAACAAAGATTTTCTTCAAATGGGTGAAAGGCCATTCTGGAGTCGAAGGTAATGAACATGCAGATAGATTGGCTAAAGAAGCTACGAAACCAGATACTCCAATAAAACAAATTTTCCATCCATCACCTCCATCATACCTCAGAGGACAACTTAAACAATACTATTTATCTAAATGGCAAGATCAATGGACGATGGAACACAGAGGAAGAAAAGCATATAGCCACTGTCCCAAAGTCACAGAAGATTTTCTAATATCACACCGGAATATTTATTTATACACAACAAATCATGGTCCATTCCCGTCATACCTTTATCTTTTTGGGAAAGCACCATCTCCATACTGCACATGTGGCAAACGAGGAGACGCCACTCACTACATTCTTAACTGCCCTCTGACATCCGCTTTCCACATAAAAAAACCGGCTTCACTGAGAACATCTGTGTGGTTTCATCATGTCCTTAGTACTCCAAACTTAAAACAAAAAATCATAGAATGTGTACACCTATTGGAAAAAAACCAGCAACTTTTTCAGATGCCTCCAGCGCATTTATTAGGAAACATCCAGTCCTCAGATGACGAAGAATAAAAATGATTATAACAGTGCTCACAAAAATCAGTGAAAAACTATAAACTCAAAGCTCAAAATACTTCAATTAATCTAGAAACGTTGTAGACTAATAATCACCGAACATTTCAATACATAGACTATGCCTACAGCATAAAAAGACTTAAAATCATCTGTAAAAACTTTTAAAATATATTTATAGACTATGTCCGCATCATACAAAGACTTAAAATCATTTGTAAAAACTTTTAAAACATATCTGAATTGTATATATATCATTGTAAACTTTCAATTCAGTACTATGTAAAAGCCTAATGGCCTATTGGCCTCATTTGTATTTTTTTTTTTTAATAAACTTGCCAAGCAGGGCTTGTAGAGCTTAAGCCGCATGGTAGGCCACCCTGCTTGGTTGAATCTGAATCTGTCTGATCAGTCCCTCTTAGGCAATAAAATCAAATTTCTTTAGCTGAAATTAAAAATTAGTAATTTCTACAATGGGCACTGTATTTTAGCATTACTTTTTCTGTTAATGTCATAGAATACACCAAAGTTTAAGTAACAAAAGAGGGTATTACCATTCAATCTTCTAATAGGGATCTTATGAGTGTACTTTTATATTTAATGTTTTGTTTCTTAATTTATCAATCCGAGAATCTCACAAGCTAAAATGCCCACTGAAGTTGCTCATAATTCCAAACCGAAATCAAAGCATTTTCGGGTTTTACACATACAGTGGCGGTCAAAAGTTTCCGGCCAGCATAAAATTTTTGGTTAATTTGTAAGTATACCCATAAGAAGAGGAATCTCAAAGTGATACTTATACATTTTATTGACATAATTGTTAGGAACTTATTTATGGAATAACAAATAAAGATTAATAATTTAATTTACAAAATTAATTGCAAAGGAAAGCGCATGTTCTCAAAAGTTTCCGGCCATCTTGGCAAATTTTGAAAAAAATGGTATTATAATAGAAAATAACAGTGATCAACAACATTTACAATTAGTATTTTGCAGTCATACGTTTAGCAATAAGTACTTCGGCGCAGCGACGTGACATCGGTTCAATGAATGGTTGAAGATCGTCTATGTAAGTTTTTTCCACTCTTCTTGCAATTTTTGGGGAAATTCTGCTGAATTGGAATATTTATAATTCCACACACGTTTGTCAAGTTCGTTCCGAAGATTTTCTTTTTGGTTCAGATTAGGTGATTGGGCTGACCATTTCAAAAGCGAAATTTTTTTGTGCTAAAGCCTCTGCTTGACGACCATGCATGTATGCTTTGGGTCGTTATCATGCTGAAACAAATAGTTGCGACCACACACTTTCCTCCAATAAGGCAGCAAATCATATTGCAAAATATTCTTATACATTGCACCATTCATCTTGTCGCGGATTTCAACTAACGAACCGACACCTTTTCCGAAAAATGCTTCCCACAGCATAACGTGTCCTCCGCCATGCTTCATTGTAGGGATAACATATCTCGAATCATATCTTTTGTTTTTAGATCGTTGGACGTAGTGTCTGTCACCACTCTCAAAAAGTTTGAACTTCGATTCATCGGAAAATAGTATTTTTTTCCAGTCTTTGTGCTCCTTGGCAAACACCAATCGGGCCAACTGATTTTTTTTACTTATGAAAGGTTTTTTAACACCGACTCTTTCATAAAGTCCTACATCACGTAAGCGTCTTGATACGGTAGACCGATTTATTTCGGCAATATTTTCACTCCGTAAATCGCGGGATATTGCAGTGGCATTTTTATGCGGGTCTTCAACTGCTTTTCTCCCGAAAATTCTGTCCACACGAATAATCATTTTCCGGGGTCTCATGGGCCGTGGCAAGTCCTGAAGGCCATGGCCATCTTTATATTTTCTTTGTAGATTTTCTGATCGATAATTTTGCCGCAATCTCAAGAGGGAATTGGCTCTTCAGCGACAAACAAATCACTCGTTATTGAACTTTTCATTTTTGTATTTCAACTACGTTATTCACATTGATTAATTAACAAACACGGCCAAAACAAAACTTTACCGATAGCAAAAACTAACGAATGATCGGAAACTTTTGTACACGTGAATTCGAATTCCTCCCATTTGCATCAAGTATCTTCAGTATCGAATCAAAATGATCTCGTGGTCAGAAGTCATTTGCATATTCCTAACTTTTGGATTAATCACGCTTCTTTTCCGCTGAAACGTTGTGGCAAACAAATCAAAGAAACTAATTGGCCGGAAACTTTTGACCGCCACTGTACATCTTTTCATATTCTTTGGTTCGAACTCTTCACTTTTAAGTTTATTTATACTTTTCAGTATGTATCATATTTTTAGTTGTTTATTTTGATTCCAATTTTCATATTCTAGTACAAAATCAAGTATCTTCTTGTAAATTATCATTAATATTAAACGGTTTTCTATGCATATTCTAGTAGTTATATCACATCCTTTATAACAGAATAAGAATTTTCTAAGGTTTGCACGAGTGCCTCATAATTGTTTTTATCTTAGTTTTAATTTTTGTAATTTAATTATTAGATTTTTATCTCACTTTACTCATGGTTCTCTAATTTTCTAGACCCGAGACAAACATAGCCGCAAAATTTCTTTCTAATTTCGAGAATTTCCTTTAGCTTGGATCTATTTAAATATTTTCTGTTTTCCTGCGAGATTTTTGCTCAGTATAATAATAATCGGCAGTCGATTCTTGTTCTCCCTACAAGGTTTTCTTATAAAATCCAACAAATGTTGTGAAAATTCCTTTTTTCGTGGATCCATAAGTAAATTTTATAATTATTTAAGGTCCATTTTTTGAAAATTACAGCAAAACTTTTAAAAGTATCAGTACTTTAGAAGTACAGTCGAACCTCGTTAACGCGAACACTCACGGGGAATGTTTTTGTTCGTATTAAAAGTAGTTCGCATTATCCATACTTGAAGAATATTATATATTCCATGTTACAAGAATTTGCGAGAATGAAATCAGAAACTTGTCAAGGAAGCGATTACCGCCAAAAGAGATCGCTTTAAAGCGTCAAAAAAGGACGATGAGAATTTCTGACTTAGCTACTATTAGACTTTATTAGCGTAAAGTATCAAACGTACTACGTTCTAGTCTTCGGCAATCTCTTATGTGGTGAACCACTCTCTTTCATCTTTTATGACTTTCCTAGCATCTCTAAAGATTAGAAGTCAAGAGCTGGAGCCGTTGACAGCTCGGAAAACGCCCCTTTTCTTTTGCTGATGAACACAAAATGAATTGGAAGATATTTGGTCCCATCTTAGTACGACTTGCTAAGGATGTAACTAAACGGAGATAAGGGACCAGACCAGAGCAGACCCTGGAATTTCCTGCCCAGTATTTCACTTTTTTTCAACCCTCAATGCAATCCTTACCATAGAATTTTATCTTTTGATGGAAAGATCTCCTGACAATTTTACAATTGCTGGTGTGAGCTATTAAAACAAAAGACATTCCCTTCCCAGACATTCTTTCAAAAATTTGGAGTTAAAAAAATAGAATTTTGTACAATTTCACCGAAAGTTTGGAAAATGCTTCGTTCGTACTATGAGTAGGAAATATTTCAAGGGACGATCCTTTTCAATTCGGGATAAACAGTATTCGTGTGTGGTCGTGTTAAAAGGAATAAAATCACAGTAAATGCCTTTACAACTTCACAGGACAACTGGAAACAGTTCGTGTTAAAAGTAATTCACGTTAAGCATGTTCGTGTTAACGAGGTTCGACTATAATGTATAAGGAACTAAATTTATCCTTTTTAACAGCTCATATTCTTTGAACTTTAAGAATGCATACTTTCATTTGTGATATAAATTTTTCTGTTCGATAAGAAAATTAGCTAGAAAATCCCCAGAGAAAGTAATATTATATTGATTTTTATCTTTAAAGCTTAACTCTAAACCAATGAGAAATGTCATATAACAAAATATTTCACTTGTTTCTAATAGCAAAATTTCGACTTTATTATTTGAGATATGAGTTGCATGATGTTTTGTGACTAAGTGTACATGCATATAGATTTACAAATGTTGGGTAATTTTGAAAAAATTAAATGAATCTTTCAACTCACAATGTTCGATTCTTACGTTAAATGTAAAAGTTTAATAATATAACTGAATAAGTACGAATGTACGAATTTTGTTTTTTTAAACTATCCTTTAATCATTTTTATCCGATTTAAAGTTATATAATTTGCTTCTATATTTATTTTTTTAAACGCAAAACTTTTGGACGTACGCGCCCGGTTTTCATATATATCTATATTTTTGTTGAATAGGTCTTGCTCTGGTGTTAAACCCGTTTCAATTCTATGAGGATCCAAAAAGACAATATATATTTTTTGTCTTTTTTATTTAGTTCATAAAAAAGTATGTATGTTTTTCGTAAAAAATATGAATGTAGTAAAATTGTATCTCTTTATGCAAGAATATTATGTATTTTTTAACTTTTTAACTCTAACATAGTTTAAAGTGTTTACGACTTTGGTTTGTCTGGCCGTGTGTCTGTCTGTGTGGCCTTCTGTCTGTACGTGCTCTAACGTGCGTAAATATACCCGGACTGTCATGTAATTTATATATGTCATTAAGGTTTACTATGACATGATCTCTATAGAAAATTAAGTGTGTAGAATTTATATTTCGTTTACAGCAGCACTCAGAAGATTTTTGTTATATTATAGTCTGGGGAAAACTTTTTGCGTTTTGATAAGGACAGGGTTCAAAGTTTAAAATTTCTTTCATTGAAAACCAGTTGCGGTCAAAGAAATAAGTAATATTTAAATTTATTTATGGTTCTTACACTGACATGCGTTGATGATAGTCAATTTTTGACACATTCTTCATTCCGAAGAAGTGAGTAAAAGAAAAATATTTCTCACAGTACGCATAACGAGCAAAGGCTCCTTCAGTTGACTCGACGACGCATTCAAAACAGCTCTGCTTTCTTGAGAGGAGGAACAAAACTAGACAAGGACATCATAGCTTACGAAAACCTGCCTGTCGAGTAGCATACGAATATTTTATCTGCAATTACAAATTCTTATAATAACAGCAATAATATAACCTTATTTATTTGTTTATTTATTGAGAACATACATCTGACTTGTGTGCTTAACATCAAGTGCCCGCTTACAAGTCATCGTCAATATACAGGGACGAGATAGCCACAAGGAAATTTACACCACCATAGAGTTACATCCGGGAGCTCCACAAAGTGTGTGCAATGGAGCTAGCGGGAGTCGAACCCGCCGACCTGACTCCTACGCTTTCAAGCGATTAGCGGAATGGTGTCTTAACCACTCGGCCACGGAGCCCCATAATAATAATATAACCTTATAGCAGTTATGGCCAATGTATGGCACTGTAAAAACAATTAGTAAGCTTAAATTGCACTTATTTCTTTGAAGGCATATGTTTTTCACTGAACGAAATTTTGAAATTTGACCCGGCCCCCTGTCATTATAAAAACTCAAAAGCCGATATGCGAGGTATAAAATTACTAAGCTCATTGAGAAGAATCGAATGAGCTATAAAAAGCGAAATTCACCGCTACAGACTATAGTACCTTTACTTATGAGGTGCACTAAAAGATGTACTGTAGATAAAGGCGTACATAGCATTTATCGTTCATCTACAAGAACACACAAAATAAGTGGATTACAGTATTGTCTATGAGCGATAATTGCTGGAAACGCTCTTTCAGTCGCGGTATGCGTTTTTATGTTTAACTAAATTTTTACACATTACTGGATGTGCATAAACTCTATAGATCATATACAGGGCTGAACAAAATAATTAGACTACATTTCCGTTCTTTGACGGAAATTGCTAAAAGGGAGTTTTAAGCTGTGTTCTGCGTTTTTGAACTGAACTAATTTTTACCATACTATGTAGTATGTATACAAATTTATAGATCATATACAGGGCTGAACAAAAGAATTCGGATACTTTTTCGACTATAAATGGTAATTGTTGAAATGGAGTTTTCAAATGTGTTATATGTTCCAAATTGTTTACTTTCATATTACATATTTTCGTATTATATATTTTCATATATTCATCATCATAGAGGTTTGGAAACGCACTATCTAAAATTATGGTACATTAGTGTTATTGAAAAACAGATCTCATATGGTTACGAAGTATGGATTAATGATTTACATATCCCGGCTAAGAAAAGACTGAGTTCATGCCAACGAATGAGCCTACTGTCAATTTTAAAACGTTATAGATCAACATCAACTGAAGCGCTTTGTGTACTATCTGGTATACCTCCTATTTATTATAATTTGAAAAATAGAGCAGAGAAACTCGCATTTATGCAGGGCACGGGTAGTATTAAAATTGGTGACACTACGTTGAAAAATACGGATTTTATGCATACCTTTGACTTTACTGAATATCTGAATATAAGGAACGTCTACCAGCTGGATCCAGTAATTAATAAAGTTCCTTTTTCGTTTGATCCTATAATTTTCACGGATGGCCCGAAGGTGAACAATGGCGTGGGCTTGGCCTTTACAGTCTTTCACAAGGGCAATTAAATATATGATCATCAAGTGAATTTACGAAGTCTGAATTCTGTTTATCAGGCCGAATTAACGGCCCTGGATAATGCGCTACAATAGTTTGTAAATCCAGTTCATAACTCAGTTCGTATCTATTCGGATAGTAGTTCCTCTGTTAAATCAATCTTTAGGGCTTTTCCCAACAATCAATTAGAGCATTCTATTTATAAAAAGTTTCTGTCCGCTGGTAACAGAAAAATCTATATTGGATGGATAAAGGCCCACGCAGGGTTACGTGGTAATGAAAAGGCAGGTAATTTAGCAAAGCGGGACACTTCTTCTGACTCTAATGCTCAGTTACTTTAAATTTTATATCAAGTCTCTTTGCTGAAACCGTATTATTTGGATAAGATGTTTGATACCTGGTAGAAGTCCTGGATAGCTTCAGCAGATGGCAGGGATACATATAATATCTTAAACAAGGTTAACACTGAATTTATCTGTAGGAAACAAATTTTAGTTTATTATCTTTCTAGTCATGGCAGTTTTCCAAGTTTCATCTTTAAAATAGGAAAACGTAGAAATGATCTCTGTGACTGTGGCAAGAAAGGAGATGTTTTTCATTTCATTTTTGGTAAATGCTCTTTAATGCTAGAACACTTCATTTTTGACAGAGATAAGTCTGTAAGGTGGAACTTAAAAAATGTCATCTTAAATCCTCAATATTTTGTTCGTCTGACTTTAAACTATAATAAGTTGAATGATTTATATTCTTTTATTAGATATACATTTTAATTGAGTCATGGTGTAACTACTGTTTTCGAAGTGCATGATAGTTGCGAATTGGGACGTTGCCAATTCCAATCTTTGTACGTTAATCATTATCAAGTTTATAGATTTAGTTTTACTTTGTTAAAGCTATGCTAAAGCGGTGTTCAAGTATGACTTTCTTGTTTATCTTTGCTCTATAATGGAGCAGTACTTTATCAGAAGATAGGCCGTTGTCTTTTATATACGTTTGATACAGTCTACCAAGTTTAATCCGACATCAGTGTTCTTTCAGCTAATATTCTTCTTCATCAAGTTGCAGTGAAGTGGCAGTGTAAATCATTATAGGCAGTATCCTTCATTATTTACACATGTTAATGCGTACCAGGCAGTGTAAAAGTTTTTTAGACTGTGGACATAGTGGACTTTACTCATTTAATTCTGCCATTTGGCAGAATGAGCTTTCGTAATGCGTTGGACTGTTCTGTTTTATGCACCTGCTCTTCTGTTTTCCATGATTAATCAGTTGTCATTGCTTTTTGGTGGTGCTTTTTTTTTCAAATCCTTGCAAATTGCAGTGTTATTGGTTATACTTAGTTAAAGTCGTGCGACTACTCTTTAGTTGAAGTAGCGCTTTACAGAGTTGGCTTTTCTTCAGCTGTCACTGTTGCAGTCGTTTCGCTGACATATTCTGGAACGTTAACTGCGAATGAATCTTTTAATGCTTTTATTTACATTTCTTGTTTCATATTTTTCTGTGTGATTTTAATGCTGGAATTTAATTACTGCAATTGACTTTTATGACAAATCTGGACTCGATAAATAGCATTGACATTCAATTCTGGCTGCTATTTTTACTACAGTTATAGACTATTGTTGCTATCTTGTAAACTGCGGTGCTCTCATTGGATCTCGGTCAGTAAATGGCTGATCAGTGATTTTCAAGAGACCTCATTCTTAATAGCTCTGGCATGGTTTCTGCAGTAATGAACTCAACTATATCAATACTAGATGTTGTAAATTCTGGTGATCTACATTGACTTTTGCATTTTCAGGTGTGTATATATATAGGTAGCAAGTTATCTGCTCACAACTCATGTTTCATTTGTAATATCCCGTAACTCTCCGTGGTGAGATGCTCTGTAATTTTACTCTGTTTCTTTGCTGGAAATTTCGTTATTTCAGTCACTTTATAATTGCTTTGTATGGGAACCTATGTATTTGTATTCATAGTTTATTTTAGCTTTAGAATTAGGTTTAGTGAGACAGATGTAACTCCAATCTGTCTTTAAAGTCTGATATAATTCTTAGTTTGTAAATTACCTTTGGTAGAGTTATGTTTTCGGTTTGCTTCGTTATGTTTCTAGTTCCTTGCGTGAAGCAGTTTTTTGACACTAAGTTGGTGGAGTGTTGTTATTTTGTTTTGATTTAATTCCAACAACCCTTTATTTCGGGTTCGTCTTTGAGCTGTGACATTGCTGGTTGGTGAAGGGGAAACTACCGCCGGAGGTTTTACGCCGCAAACCCTCACAGGTTGGTGCTCCGGCTGGATGATCTTATTTACTTTCATATTGGGCAGGGCTAGATGAGCTTAAGCCGAAAGGTAGGTCTTCCCGACCGGTTTTACCTTGACCTTGTTTACTTACATATCATCTTTCATCTTATTAAACGGTGAAGTTTTGTTATAGTATTCCTAATGTGTTGTACAATGTTTCATAACCTATGCCTGACACATAATATTTCTTTTCTATTTTAACTTATTTCTTAGTTCGGGTGGATTTCTGGTTGAGATTTGGTTCTTGTGAGTTGGGTACTTTTTAGTCCGATGTTTCAAGGAATGTCTAGAATATTTTTTCAGAGGATAAAGTATATACATGTAGTAACAAAAGTCTCTAATTTTCGTCAAAACTGGCCATATAGTCACAAAATTTAAATAAGCTGTTAAGGTACACAGTCGTATTTTATGTTTTAAAAATAGTTTTCGTATCGTGCATACTAAACGCCAAAAGTTGCATTACAGGATCGTTTACTGACCGTCAAAATTTTTCTACAGAGTAACCAAAAGAAAACAGTTTTTTTTTGTGGCAAACCATTTTAATTAAACTACGCCAACTGGCGAGCAATAATTAAATATCAGTACTTGCAATCAGGTAAGAAACAATCTTCTTGAATTCTTTTTTTTAATGCTTATTAAAATAATTTTTGCGTTCTGTCTTTTTCCATTTATGTAGTAGATGAATCACTTTAGTAATGACTTTGACAGTATCAAATTACCAAAAAGTACATTTAATTTGTTAAATGTTGATGAAATAAATGTACACTGCAAGTAAAAATATTATCTATTGAGCGAAACGGTTTAATGAAGGTAGAATAAATCTACTTTGAATCGCTGTTGAATCTACTTTGAATTGTTTCGGTAAGTTTCTAAAGTCCGGTAAGTTGTCAAACTTTAATGGGTGATAGAGAGAACATGGCAAAAACAATTTTTGTACTGGAAATCAGGCTTGCTTCAGGCACTTATTCTGTCATATATACAGGGTGTCTCCTTCCAAATCTTTTCCCTTTTTCGTTTATATCATTAACCCTTAATTGCATAGTGATGTAAATTTCCATCACTTTTTATTTAACTTTTAATAAATAAATCAACTTCTTCGCCACCACTATATTTATATAGAAATATTAATCCAGTAAATTTCCCGTGAACTATGTTGCTGAACAAAGTTAAAAATCTATCTTAAAATTTCTGGTGTCTAATATTTAATATATGTATGAAAAAACACAATTGTAAAAGAAAAACTCATGCAAAGAAGGGTTAATTATAATAAAGATAATGTAACGATATTTTCATCAACCTTACATTATTCCAAACAACACACATCTAGACGCACCGTAATTCGAAATGTAGCTGACCGTACCTAGGGTGTCACTAATCTAAGTGCAGTGCACTTTCCATCACGTCATACTATTTGACACAAAGAACAGTAATCCTTTTGATTATTTCGATAAATTTTTTTCATTCTTGTTAAAATTAGGAATAGAGATGTGTGCTAGGTTTTAACTGTAACACCCTGTATTTTTGACTGGAAAAGTGAATAGCGACTGTGATTTCCTATACAATTTTTTTCAGTGTGCTCTATCACCTCTTATAATTTGTACACAACCTTATGAGACACCCTGTATATACAGGCTGTCCCTGGGGATGACCCTTACAGTACGTGTGAAAATGCGTTCTCTATGAATTATCTAAAGTTCCCTTACGGTGAAACATATATTCAACAAAACGCGAAAACTCTTATCTCAACAGACTGCGAGCTTTTATCAGCATATGTTTCTTACGGGATTTGACTCTCAATTCTGGTCCTTATAATTTAGTAAAGAATAACAGGCTTATTCATATTTGAAGCACGTTCAATGCTTCTAAAACAGGAACTTTGTTCTTTTCTTTCATTAAATATAATACACTTTCAGTTTGAGTAGCGCATAAAAAATGTTTTTTTCTCCTTTTAATGGAAACAATTTTTTTTTGTTCAACTTGTACTTTATTTATCTAACGTTTCACTTTTATCAGTACAAGCAGTTATGTTAGTTGTAGTTATAGTCATCCATAACAAAGTTAAAGTGTGAAGTAAAAACTCTTTCCTTTTCAAATAGATAAATACAGTAAGATTTACAAATAAAAATACCACTTGAACTTATTTCAAGCTAAACTGAATAAAATATATTAAACGGTAATTAAAATCATTTACTAAATTAAATAAGCTGAAATCAAATAAATACTTATGCGTTAAGGCGAAGGTGGACCTTCAAACTCATTTTTTTATTTTATTTTTATTTCACTTTAAATACTATTCAAGATCACACTATATGCATTATGGCATGTATTTATCACACCAGAATTAACAATTTTTTTTTTTTTGAGAAAAATAAGGAATTTTTCTGAATTTTTTAACCATTACGCAGAATTTTTCAAAATGTCCCATGCGCATTCCATATCAATTAAAATCATCAATATTTTTTATGCAGGTTTGGTTTATATATACAAATAAAACTTGGCATCAAATTTTATATATTTGAATATAAAGGTAAAAAAAAAAAAAAAAAAAAAAATTCAAAATTTTTTGAAATTTTCCGCATTTTTGCATCATATTTTTTCAATTAACTACCTTTAAATTTTTTAAATTATACCTCATTTCAAAAAACCATGCCAAGTTTTATGACAAATATAATGATAAATAGCTACAAAAAATTTCAAACTATTCAGATGAAATAGTATGCGCATGGAGCATTTTGAAAAAATGGAAACCGACAAAATTTTCGAAATGAGAAAAACAATTTTAAAGTTTTAGTATTGGTAAACATAAGAAAATATACCTTGAAAGGGACTAAAATCATATATATGCAAAACCTTTACATGTTTAATGAATGATTCCACCAAAATTATTATTTATAACCTCCCCCCCCCCCTGCCACCCCCCCCCCTGTTGAGTGTCTGAAAAAATTCATTTTTTACTGCGATTGAGTAATAAACTTTGAGAATTTTCTTCGCAACCAATTATAGAATTTCACAGTTTCATCTTTTTACAGATTACTATAATTCTGTATTCTCGCCCCCCCCCTTCCCCCCCCTTGAAAAAGTTAATTTTTTCTGCGATTGACTAATAAAGTTTGAGATTTTTCTTCACAACCAATTGATGAATTTTTCGGTTTCATCTTGACACAGATTACCAAAATTCTCGATTCTCCCTCCCCCCCCCCCCTGTTGAGCGACTGAAAAAATTCATTTTTTAGTATGATTGAATAATAAATATTTTGAGATTTTTCTTCGCAACCAATTATTGAATTTCTCAGTTTCATCTTTTTACAGATGACTAAAATTCTGTATTCTCGCCCCCCTGCCCCCCTGCGCCCCCCCTTGAAAAAATTCATTTTTTCTGCGATTGACTAATAAAGTTTGAGATTTTTCTTCACAACCAATTGATGAATTTTTCGGTTTCATCGTGAGACAGATTACCAAAATTCTCGATTCATCTCCCCGCCCCCCCCTGTTGTGTGACAGAAAAAAATCATTTTTTACTGCGATTGACTAATAAATTTTGAGATTTTTCTTTGCAACCAATTATTGAATTTCTCAGTTTCATCTTTTTACAGATTACTAAAATTCTGTATTCTCGCCCCCCCCCCCCTTGAAAAAATTAATTTTTTCTGCGATTGACTAATAAAGTTTGAGATTTTTCTTCACAACCAATTGATGAATTTTTCGGTTTCATCTTGAGACATATTACCAAAATTCTCGATTCCCCCCCCCCGCCCCCCCCTGTTGAGCGACTAAAAAATTCATTTTTTAGTGCGATTGACTAATAAATTTTGAGATTTATCTTCGAAACCAGTTACTGAATTTATTGGTTTCATCTTGCGACAGATTACCAAAATTCTGGATTCTCCCCCCCCCCCCCTTGATAAAATTAAATTTTTACTGCAATTGATTAATAAATTTTTATATTCGCAACCATCTGATGAATTTCTTGGTTTTATCTAGCGGCATATTAGCAAAACTTTGGAATTCTTAATTTTTTCAGTCGTTCAACAGGGGGGGGGGGGGCTAGTTGGGGAGATTTAAGAATTTTCGTTATCTGTCGCAAGATGAAACCGACAAATTTATCAAGTCGTTGCGAAGAAAAAAATTTAATTTTTTCAGTTACTCTCAGTAAAAAATGACTTTTTTTAGTCACTCAACAAGGGGGGGGGGGCGAGGGGGGGAATCAAGAATTTTGGCAATCTGTCGCAAGATGAAACCGAGATTTTCATCAATTGGTTGTAATTGAATGAAAATTAAAAATAAACAGTTAATTAGAAGAAAAAATGTATTTGCAAATATTTGTAAACAAACATCAGCTGATCACGACGATTTTAATTAATTATAAAAATGTAAATAAAATCCGAAAAAATCATCCGATTGCAATTATTTAAGTTGGAGATGTAAGCTTACATGGAGCTTTATTTTTTGGGGACAAGAAATTTTTTTCGAAAATTTGAGCGATTTTGCTGATTTTGAAGGTCCTTCGCCTTAAACAACATTTAGAAAAATTTTCGAATGTAATTCATTGTTTAAATTTTCTCTATTCAAAATACACATCCCTTATTATTAAACTGGATTTATAATTTGGCATATTTTGTGTACATAATTTTATTGTCATAAATAGATCAATGCATTAAAAATTAACGCATTATATATTTATTTAATTGTGTACATTTTAGAGTCCACCAGAATTTCAAATGTCCTATCAGTGCCAAAGCGTAGGTGTAAACACATATTCTGTCACAGCCCTGGAAACCATAAGCAAATACGCTCTAATCATTTCACCATAAACTAGTAAATCTGCAGATCAGGAGCCTCAACGTCAGCTCTGAAAGTCATCGTTTTTTAATCTCACTTTTCATATTATTTAGCATCTTACAATCTGCAATTTAATGTTTTTATATTACATACATATTTATAGACATATAAAATATTTCGGAGGTTTCAGAAATTAAAAGCGTTAAATTAAACACGGTTTATGAAATGATATTCCTATGAACTTCTTATTCTTGTAATTTTTTAGATAAAAAAATACATTTCTTCAGGGGGGGGGGGCTCTGCCCCCTGAGCCCCACGTAATCATATTAAATTTATATTCATGATTTACTATTTATTGTTTAAATAATTCTAGTGTATCTTGGATTTCGTTCTACACAGTGGTTTTATTAAGATAAGCAACAATTTCGAAAATAATTTCATATTATTCTAATACCCAAATAGCAATATTTACTTACCTGCCAACCACGAAACACCTGCATTTGATGAATAAGTTTAATAATATCTAATGTACAAAAGCAACGTATGGAAATATAAACTCAATCTACGAGAGGTTAGGGGTCTTGAGTGTAGATTTCAGCTTTAAAATTCTTCAGTCCACATCTCAAATAGAACGAAATAGTGGCTTTCCACCCGAAATTTTAATATTTTAGATTGGCCAGCTTTGAGCCTGGACTTAAACCAATTTGAGGACATTTAGGGTATCTTAACCCTTGCAGTATACAAGAATAGAAATCAATATGACTCTACTAAAAAACTTATTGTACATTGAAAAATCATTGTATTCTCTGCCACCAATAATAATTTAAAAAAACATTAATTCAATGGAAACACGATTTTTTTTAAGTTATCCAAAACCAGGGAAATACTATTAATAAATAGCATCCTGTAAAAGTGTTACACGATGTATTTTTTTTTCATTGTGCCTAAATTATTAAGAAACTGTATAGGTACAGATTTTTATGATTTTTTTTCAAACTCATTTATTCATTTTGATATGATTTATTTGAATAATTTTACAGAATCTAATAAGTAAATAACATGTTTTTCTTTAAAATTGGATTGTTATTTAATAAACGACATTTTCTTCTTGTGCCTAAACTTTTGAGACAGACTATACATTGTGAAACAATATGTGTTATTTTTTAAATTATCCGAGTCTGTTTTATGTTACAAGGATAAAACTGAAAATTTGAAGCCTCTTGTTATTTTGTCCTTAATATTAGCTATTGACGCCTGAATCAACGAAATTATATAAGGTATATAGTTTTCTAGTACTGTTATTTATATAAATTTCCTTAGAAAATACAAAATTTCCTTCAAAATCTTCACCAAAACAATTGGTAAATTTTGGTAGCACATTTTGCGAATAAAATACCTTAATGGTTAAGTCGAAATTTTTAGTATTTGTAGAATACTGTCGTTTACATGAGCTACGGAGCATGACTTTTATTTCTAAAATTTCAGCTACATAGAATTTCTTCACGCATAAAACTTTCATATACAGTGTTAACCTATTGTATCAAGTTTTGTTATCAAATCATATCTTTATTTATTAACCTATCGTATCAAGCTTTGTTATCACACAAATCATATCTTTATTTATTAACCTATTGTATCAAGGTTTGTTATCAAATCATATCTTTATTTGCGGATTTTGTCTGAAGAACTAAGATTATGTTTAATTCTAATTTTCCTTTTTGCCATAATAAATTATTGTAATAAGATGTAAAAATTGGGCCTTAAATGTCAACTATATATATATGTATATATATATATGCTAAAAACTTTCGGAAACAGCATTAATCTACCTTAGCAAGTTTTGGAATAGAAACGTATTTAAACCTTTTTTATTTACCGATTTTGTCAAAAGCACCATGATCTGTATTACTTTTTTGTCAAGATATATTTTTTTAATAAAAGGTGTAAAGTATATCTGGAAAAACTTTTCCACATTTTATAAAAGCTAAACATAAAATGTAGATGCATGTACATCGAATAAATTTAATACACTTTGTATTTTTTAGGAAAATATTTATAACGTACCAATAACTGCAAATAAAAATTCGTAAACAAACTTTCTTTCTAAAAATGGGAATAGAAGCCATAAATATAGAGAAAATTATTCGGTTTCTGAAACTAAGAAATAATCTGCATTAAAATAAAGAATAGATGTATACCAGTATGTCTTAAACCTAAGGGAATAGAATATTCTCTATAATAAAAATATATTTCTCTCGCAAGAAAAGCTTATTTCACAGATTAGTACACCCAAGAACATGTTCACCTCTAGAGAAACTACTTGCTGACAAGCAATCAACACCAAGAAGAATCTCTCCAGGGATAACGAATACTTACTGTAAAATGAATGACTCCTCGCTATGTTTATTTAGAGAATAGATTACGGATCTATACAAATACCTTTATTCGAAATTAATGTATTTTTTAAAATGGTGTTAATATCAAAATTTCAAAATTTGCCCACAACTACAGTGCTGTTCATTTATTTACATAAATGCAAAACATTACTGCAATACAATATAATAAATAGTATTAAAATAAAGGGAAAATATAAAAATCATTAATTCGCATCTATTTGATTAACATTATTGAAAAAATGTCTAATTAAACTAGATAAAAACAATTTTATTTTACCTCAAGAATTATTCTTATATTTTTAAGATTCATTATAAAACTACAAAGTCCAAAGCTAACAAATTTTTTAAATTCATATCTATAATTTAAATGAATATTATCTCAAAAATTAATTAGACGAATGATATAAATGAAACGTGAAATATTTTTTTTTTTCATTTTAAAAATCATCTCATCGAATTTATTTCAACTATTTTTTATGAGAAATCATTTATAAAATACTAGCCTGTAAAAAAATATGTCTTTAAAAAAATAAACCAGAAATCGAAGTTTAAAGAACATTCTAAATAAGTTTAAGTTCCTGGTTTAAGATGAGAAGGATATGTACGGTTCGTTTAACCCTCCAGTTTTCCACCTTATTTGTGGCGTGTAGTTTAAAATATCGCCATAGGCAAGTTCAGGCCCATCTATTGGCTTCTTGGGGAAATAAATGAAAGTGTTGTTATATAATGAACACTTCTGTTATAACCAGATGCTTTTTATAACATTCCAAGCTTTACCGTTGCTTTTCGAATCGCTAATCTTCGACGTTGCCTAAGTTATTAAGTAGGAAAATAGATTCAGCATCAGTTAAAAAATCTCATAGCAAGTTTTCATAACATAAGCCTTTCTCTTAAAATGTCATGAAAAAAAAAACTTATTATTAACATCATATTTAGATAATTATATTTCGATTTTAATACCTCGTCTCTTCCCACATTGATAATAAGTTCAGTGTCGTGAAATTTTATATAGCTATGATATTAAATACGCTATGTTTGTCTGCAAAATCTTCCAAGTTACCATTTTTCAAGCTAATAAAATTTTTTTTGATTGGGTGAACTTTAGTAAATTACATAGGAAATGTTCCTTGCTTTTAAGCACTAATAGAGGAAATTTGAAATATCCGATGAAGAAATGACGTTATAAGCAGAATAAATAAGAAATTTCTTTTGCCGTTATTTTATCATCATGGATATAATTAAATATGTCAATCTTTGCTATTGGATTTTGTCAGTCTTAATTGATGAAATTAATAAGGATAGAAAAGTAAACATAAAGTAGAAGGTGGTAGTCATGTATTAATGTAATGTTTGAAAAAATGTCTCCTAGATGATCTCTAAAAAGTGGACCAAAAACACCACGCGGTGATATTGTATGAAATATGAGAAAGTTACGCAGATAGAGGCTTCACATTTCGGTGAATTTAGATCTTTCTTTGTCAGCAGTGGTTAACTTTTATTGTTCTAGCAACAATTTTAGTCTTCTTTCACTATATTAACCTTTTGAATCCCGCAATAGCTGGAATCATCCCAATGCTGTGAAACCCACAATAGTCCAGGATAGCTTAAAGTATTTTCCTTCCCCTTAAAGGGGTCGGGGTGCTGTCAAGGGGGTGGTCTCCCTCAGTGATGGACGGGGTAATGTGTTAGCATTTCTGGACAGTACAGAAAGAAAAAAACAAATTTTTTTCAGTAACTGGAGCAATGATAAACAGAGGGGTGTAACTCCTGTCAAAATTTGAGTAAAGGGAGACGGCAGTAGGGTCATTTCCACTACTTACCTAGTGAGAAAGGGGGACACGAAAAAAACAGTATTTTGGGCTATTTTGTTGGGATTCTAAGGTCATTCAGTTTTTTAAAGCTTGGGATTAAGAAAGTTAACGCATGGATGAGCAATTTCACACTGTAAAGATCACGCACACAGCGTGTTATTTATTTTGCTCATATTTAGTAGCATTCATAAGTAAACATAAAGTTTTTATCAAACATGGCCTTCTGAGACACTCTGTATTTGACTATCAAAGTTGTTGAGTATTTCTATACCGTGTGAAAATTATGGAGAATAGTGAAAATTATGTCGACCTATTTCATTGTACAATTTGATAATTCGTAAACATTTAGAAATTCTCTACAATTCTCTGTAAATGTATTGTTAATCAAAACACTACCACTTTCACAAATGAGAAAATAATAAATTGCAATGATTAAAGCTATAGATTTTATTACGATTTAAAAAATGTAAATTTGAGTTATTAAAAGGTTATATATATATTTTAAGTGCTACAATGATCTTTTTTAACCCAAATTGTTCTAGGTGTTCTTCTTTAACACTCTATTACTATCCTTATATCTGTAAGATACACAGTGACATTTTTCTGACTTCAAAGCCGACTTTGGAGTTCAGGAACGCTCTACGCCCCCTTTTTCCTATCGCACAGTGGGATGAACACCAGTCTAGTATATGACATCATGTATCTGACAGATACAACGACAGAAATAGGGTAATTTTTTAAAGATAGCAATCGAGCGTTCAAACATCGGTTTGAGAAACCAGTTTTTGGTAATTACTAAATTACGATTATTTGAAGATGTATGAAAACCCGTTTGTATTATTAAAAATAAATTTTAATCTGCTAAAAAGTGAATATAAATGTTGGAAAAGTTGTTATTATTACTGACACATGTTTCAATATCATCCTGTTTAATTTTGAAGGTAAAGCTGGTATAGGGCGCTTAGAGCGTCATCTATTGACAATAATGGATTTCATTATTATGAATTGCATTCTCATTCTTTTACTCTTCAAATTCTGAAAAGTTATACAAAAGTTTTAGTAATTCAAAATATAAATACAACAGGAAATATAACTGCATTGGCCAAATTGATATCAGATTTTTTTTTTCAAACCAACTTTAACGATAGCAGAAATATTTAACCCTCTACTTTTGTTTTCTTTCGGTAATCCGTGAAGCTATTGAAATCTTCCTAAGTAAAGGAACCATCTGCAATGATTCCACATATTTTGAATTACCTAAACTTTAGTATGAGCTTTTTCAGAAGTTGAAGAAAAAAAACCCCAGAATGTAATTGATAATAATGAAATACATTGATGTCAATAGATGTCGCTCTCACTCTGCTATATCACTCAACCTGAAAAATGATACCGGATTGTATTGAAACATATTTGTGGTAACTTTAACAACTTTTACATTATCTTTTAATAATTTTAAAGTTTATTTTCGCTTCCACTATTTAATTGAAAATAATTTAATGCTTTTCTAGATAATCTAGCACAAAATTTTAAATTAAATTGTTGTAAGTATTGGAAAAGCGAGATTTGGATTCAAGCTCTAGGAATATAATTTTAATGCTATCACAAATGTCTTTATAACTCTCAAAGATTATCGAAAAAAGCGAAGTAAATTGCAAGAAACACAGTACTGAAGCATTTCTTTAACTTGTGAAAATCTTCATTCGGTTAAAAATTTCGTTGAAAAAAAAGCGCGTAATATGATATCTTAATATTAAATGTGATTAAACTAAGCGCTTTAAGTCAAACGTTTATATAGAGGAGAAGGTCCAATACTTTGGTAATTAACATCCCTGATGAAGAAAGCTAACCCTCCTCCACCCTTAGACGTACGATCAACTGTATAGATATTAAACCCTTTTACTTTTAGTGCAGTACCTTCCTTTAATTTCATCTCCTGTACTGCAATTACTTGGACACCCCTGTTTAAAGCAATCTCTAGCAGTTGATCAAGTTTAATCCTAGTTGCTGGGGTAGTTAAACCATTGATGTTACACTGTAGGATTTTTAAGGTTTGCGAAGAGTGGGGAGACCGTAATTTACTTTTCACTTGAGGCCCTCTGCCTAAACCACAAGCGCGCCCCTGATTAGTCTACGCAACGGACGATGCAGCATCGAGATTCTGGATTAACGGAGTCATAAGGAGGAGGTGAAGTGCAGCTTCTGTTGATCTGAGGGATCTGAGCACCATAAAGGTAGAAGTCTGTCTCGTGGTGGTGTTCTTTTTCGTCAGGCACCTACCCTTCAGCCTGTCCGGCTTGAGAGACCCTACCAGTAGCAAGCTACCGCCGGCATAGCCCTCGGTTTATGGCCCATAAGGCAACTTTTTTCCTATTATACCTCTCTTCGTAAGAATGATTAAAACACCAACCCGGAAGGACTCTCCATCTTTGTTATATGGATCCATTCATGCTATCTCTCCTTCCATCCACCCTCCTCTCAGGGTCAAAGGGGGGTCAAGATTTACGGCCAACCTAATTATCAGACAAGAAGGGTCCTCCAGTAGATAGACCCTCCAAGTTTCAAGAAAGGCAGCAAAAACATTATTTTTATCGTTATAGTGGTGGGATTTCCAATATTTTCGAGACGATGCTAGACAACTAATTTTGCATTCTAAAATGTTTAATATATATATATATATATATATATATATATATATATATATATAAAATGATTAAAAATTAATTTTCTTAATAAGCAAGATTTCATAAAAAATTGGTACAATTTTCTTGTTAAAAGTATACTGTACTTTTTAAATAGATTTAAATTAATTTACGAATTCTGAAGCATATATAGTAGTACATATTTAGTATATTAATTATTTTTTATTGCAGTTAAAAGCACAGCCCTATATAAATAACATACAGTTGTTCATAAAGTTTATGAAACCATAGGAATAATAAATACCAAACTATAATAAATATGCATGAGTAACTGTAACTAATTAACCAAAACATTCCCTAAATTAAAAACTAATATATCTGCAATTAATAAAAATAAAAATAATTTCTTTAAAGCTTGTATATTTTAAATTCTTAAATACAGATTAATTAAGCATACAAGATTAAATTCGTGTAATTATACTATTATTCGCTCAAAGATAATTAAACAAAAAAATGAAATTTGCTGTATTATTATAAGCCTGCATTTGATTATCAAAATTAATATAGTGCTTTACTTAAAGAAGCACTTCAATATTTACAAAATATATCCTATGCAAAACAATTTGCAAATAATAATAATAAAAAAATCTATGAGTATATATAGATATAATATATACATGCATTTAAATATTTTATTTTGATTGGCAGATTTTGCCAGGTGAAATTTGGGTGCTATTGAGGGACCCATCACAAACATCTATTTAATAAAACAGGCACCTTCGCAAAATTCATTTTTTTAAATAGGTCTTTTTACGAAATTCTATTCCATAAAAACTTACAATTTTTACTATTAATTAATTATTTATTATTTTGTGACGTTTTAAAATGTGTAATTTGTAAACAAACAAGTTCACCAAAGAGGAAAACTTTGTCAAAAAGATTTAAAAAAAAATTGTTGTTAATAAATGCTTGGTTCGAATTTGAGTAACTGAATTTAAACTATTGTTGCAAAATGTTATTTTTCACAAAAAAATAAATTTCTAATAACCTTTACTTTTCACAAAATGTGCCCCAAGAAAAAAAAACCCTGCATTGACCCCTGTTAGCAGACAAAACTAAAACAAAAAAATATATTTCAATGATAAAATAATTACATTATGCAGTAGACATCCAAAAATACTTTTATTAAAATACTATATTACTAATACTACTAATAAATCTGTCGATATCTTAGACACCTATATTTGATAATTATTGATACAATAATTGTTCTAAGGATAAATATCTTATTCTAAGTTTGGCTCCTAGTTCCGGGACACAAGCTGTACCATCCTCTGTATGCACCAAATCAATTTGCGCGATGCTTGTTTCTCGTTAGATATTGATTAGATTTTAGAGCTCTGTTAAAAAATTCATAGATTACAATTCATAGTGTTTTCAAGGATTATTAAAAAAAAAAAAAAAAAGGAAAAGAAAGAAAGAAATTGTAACCTGTGAATTTTTCAACAGGAATAGATTTCAAGAAACTTCAAATAAGGGAATCCAAAATTACAGATCGTTCCAACAAACAGATTTTTAGTTACGCTTTAAAATTTTCTGCATTGCAATAAGGTTTTGCAACGATTAAAAAGAAATTTACCCTTACTAATTTCGAACTTTAACCTTCAAAATTCAGGATTAACTTTCCATTTTGTATTCGAAGGTAAAATGTATCGAAAAATTCAAATATACTGTCAAAATAGGATATCTGTGCCGAAATGTTTTCAATTTGGTACAATTTCTTTACGAAAATGGCCCGCTAAGATTATAAAAAAAAAAAAAGACAGAAAAAAAAACACATCAATTGAAAGAAGTCATAATTCCTCATTGAAATACTATTTCCGTTTTTATCTGCGACAGTTTGGCGATTAAAGTTTATGAGATGCATCGTTTTTTATATGCTGACCTAACACATATGTACCTAACACACTCACTCAGATTGTAAAAGTATTCATGTATATATTGCAAAATACAGTGTCATCCTGATTATTAACGACAAAAGAAAAAGGATTATAGTAAATGACAAGACGAACTTTACTAATGAAACTTTCTATTTTACTTACTTATTTTTATTTTTATTAAAAAAAAAAAAAAGAGAGAGAGAATGTGTATTTTAAACTGGTTTCAGTTAATAATTGTAGTAATAATGAAAGAATTCTGACGAATATTTGAAGACACCCATAGTCAGGCCTGTCAATTTCATTTCTTTGCGTTTAAAAATGAGTCAAAAAATGTGTCAGAAAGTTTCGCGTTGTTGAGCTCGTCAATTAGAGAAAAACCTTAAGGTGGTTCTCAAATGACTTGTTCAACAGCGCTAAACTGTTTGACACTATTCTATATTCTTGACTCCTTTTTAAACTCTAAGACATAAAATTGGCATGCCTGACTATGGAAGTGGTTTTAAATCGAAATCAGTTTTAGATTTTTTGATAAATAAATATTACTTATCGAGTTATAAGCTATTCTGTTCTCGTGGTCGTGACGACACGTTTTTCCTTTTTCTCGTGCTGCTGTTTCGGAAATTTGTCTCAAATCACCGACTTTGACAGTATTTACTGAAAGATCTGCCTTTACCAAAAAATGGAAAACTCATTTCGATGACACAGTTTCTGAATAATAAGCCAATTTAATCCGTTTCCAAACAAAAATTAATTCCAAACTGCGTCAGAAAGTAGCTTCTTTAGGTAACAGAACAGCCTTAAGTTTAAAATATGTCAACGCGACGGAGTGTAAGAAATTTTTCGTCTGAAAAATAGCTCTTTCATAAAAAAAATTTCTTCACCTTCTTAAACATTTAAACGTAAAATCTGACTGTCGCTTTTACACTAGGTGGTAACCCCCCCCCCCTAAAAAATGATATTTTATTTCATAAAACATTCCGATAGTGTTTCAAACAATTCTAAAAATATTCCTGCTGAAAAAAATAATCTCGCCTTAAGCTCCATCCTTATTCTTAAATAACATTTTTAATTATTTTTATAATTAATCACCTCATCAAAATAATATTTCCCGCAAAAATTTCATTTTTTAAAGTTCTCATAATTGTTTTCGAAACATTGAATAAAACAAAATTTTCTATCTCACCACACAGAAATATCTTTAAAATATTACTAGATGGAACCCGTCAAACTTGACGGCAAACAACTTGATAGTACCATTAAAAAGGGAAAAAAAAAAATCAAAACTGCTTTAAAATTTTTGCAGAATAATTCAAATAAATAAAAAACCCACCTCGATTTAAAGTTACGTTGGGAACCGGCAATTGGCTGAGTTACACTGGTACAAGCACTCACAGAGTGGCTTCCATCTGACACTTTTCTATTTACTGGCGCAACAGCGATAAATCATACACAATTGTCATTCTGCAACGACAGTGAATGCAAAATGCATTTATATACACTACACACTTTTCCATCTACTGATTGGATAACCATTTTGTCATTATATTGTATCTAAATACAGTTTGTGAGTAATCAATATCAGATAATGACAATTATATATGAATTATCGGTGTTTTGTCAGTAAATGGAAATCTCTCTTAAAGTTTTGCATTGAATTACTTTGTTTATGCATACACATATGCATAGGGTTCGTAAATATCACGATATTTTCAAAACAATCTGATATTATATATATATCCCATATTTTAAAAATAATTAAATTATTGCTGATTATAGATATTTTCAACTTAGCATATATCAGAAACTAAAACATTGTACCTAACATGAAAACTTTATAACACATTTTTCTAAATGTATTTTTCCTTCTTTTTTCACTTACATAACAAAATTGAAGATAAATTAATTGCAAACAGAAACAATTTGCTTTTTACATTCATCAAAACACAAACAATTCAGTATCAAGTATCGAGACATTTTTGCTTTTATACAACTAAATTTTAAAATTGATTTTTTTTTCTTTGGAAAATTTTGAACACAAGTCAGTTTTTCTGCTTTTTCATTCACTAAACTGCTGTGCAGTTTAAACAGAACAACTACCAGATCAGGAAAGATTCTTTCTAATAAAGCTGTAAATAGTTGAATATCTAAATTAGACAGTTTTCTAAGTCTAACGGCTTTTCTAAGTTTAGAATGCAAAAATTTCTGACACACTTATGTACTCATTTTTAAGCGTAAAATCATGCTATTGGCAGATGTGACTGTTGAATTGATTTGAAGTATAGTAGCATTTTTATTTTTCGGCACATGTATTACATCTTGAGTTATAAAATATTGTTGTCTCATGACGACATTTATCCAGTTCAGAATTTTGGTTTGAAAGGACAACTTTCATGACATTTTCTAAAATATCCTTTACCAGAAAAATAAATAAAATTTTAAATTGAAATTGATTTTCGATTTCATTGTTTCAGAAAAGTAAATACACTAAGTCAAATTTACACGTTTAGAAAAAAAAGAATTGAGGAATGTGTCATAAAGCAGCCAGTTTGAATTGGATAACAACCTTAAAAGGACTTTTAACCAATCACCTACCGCAATTCATAAGGTATAACGTGTTTTAAAAAAATATGTATAAGCGTTATGAGATGTTTAAGATCATTTTCTATTGTAAATATGTTATGGAGCATCTCAATAATGTACACAAATTTCATTATGTTTGATGTGGTATAACGTTGTTAAAATATATTTCAAAGAATTATCACCCACAGATTATATAATATAACCGAATTACATTGCCGGAGTATCATTGTAAGAACATAAGTTAAATTGATACTCCTACACCTGGTGCTAAGTCGAATAAGCGCTCCATGGACATCATCAGTTATCACTATCGCTGCATGAGTAATTGATAGAAAACATTTTTTGCACCAGCAAGAAATAGAGTTGCTGCGGTACTGCCGATTACTTTGTGCGTCTTTGTAAATATATATATATATATATATATATATATGGCGTTTTTACGAAGATGAGATACCACGATATGTAATATTCCACGAGAAAATGGCAGTTTGTTAAAGATATAGAATGTTGCAGTCGATATCAATAATCATGTCGAAGAGGCAATGAAAAGACACCAGAACAGTTTCTCCAGTAAAGACCAGCCAATTTCCAGACAAATCGTTTATTTATGAATAAGAGCGATGCAATAACAGTTCCCACAGGTATAAACTTATAGCTCTCAGGCTTACCGATGGCTCACTACCTCGTTTAATAGGTGTTAAAGAGCTGTATGAAAATTCTACAAGACTACAACACCAGATACCCATTTGTTTACACTTCCAAACACGTCAAAAATCTGCACTCCAAAGCATGCAAGCAAGTTTTGTTCACTGAGCGTAGAGATACAGAAATACGACGTCACGTGCCCACAAACCAATGAGTGAGAGGCGAGCTCCAGCCCAGCGAATGAGGCGCGAGGGAGAAGCTCTAACGCGAAAGAATTCCTCTCGAGCCACGCATTAATTTTGAAGTGAAATATACCTAGCGCGCGAAACCGAGCATGGAATAATAATTTTAAAAAATGGCTTTTTAAAAACATTCGAAATGAGAAAGCGTCTCTCGGAATTTTATAGATTGGGAAACTGATAAAAGTTACGAATGAACTTAAAATTTTAGATTAAGATTTGGAATAAGATAATTATTAATATACGGGTTAATACTTTTAAAAGGACATTATATAAGAATAAATATTATTAAGAATTAAGGCAATACTGACTATGTCAGAAGTTAGATTGATTTAAAAGACTAATGCGAAATAAATGCGAAGGATTTGCGAAGGAAATAAATTTTTTATATAACATATATATATATATATATATATATATATATATATATATATATTACATACAAACACGATCTTTTTCTTCAATATTTTACTTTGTGTCTATGATCTTTTAGATAGAAAACATTAAGTTTGTACTTATTTGTTTGCTGATCTATTGTCATATAAATAAGCAAAATCAAAATCATCTTACAAAACCCAATTTCATGAACACGAAGAATTTTGTCAAATACATTTGAACTTTATTTGCATTTCAGTCTTCATTACTTTGACTGAAAAATGACAAATGGTCAATTAGAATACATAATTTGCATTTCAGCATCTATTTATTCGGAATACATTTGCAATATTCTTTGACTGTAATCTATAAATAAACGTGCGAAGCGATTTTTTGTTAAAGCTATTGATCAATCGCGAAATTAAGATTTGTGTTGCTAACGTTTAATTGTAACAATAGGAAAAAGAAGAACAAAAAGTCTCAGAAGAGGTATCATATGCGAATGCATATTCAAAACCGAATAACTCAAATTGAAGTTTGAAAATACATACCCTGTATTATGCATAATTAATGTGTTCGTCTGCGTATGGTTTATGCGATCGTTTGTGTAAGCATATACAGTAGAACCACGCGTTTACACTTTTCAAAGGTGATAACGAAGAAAATACAATCTGTGCGAAAATACATTAAAGCCCGCTTTTACACTGCACGAGCAAACTTCTACCAATATTTTCTCAGGAGAATTTTCGACTTATTTAGAATTTTTAAAAATTCCGCGTTTAAATGAGGCGAAAATCTTTTATTAAAATACTGGTGGAAGTTAGCCTCTGTCGTAATCGGGCAATGTTCAGACATTTTGAAGAGTGGTAAAGAATAAGTATAAATTACGAGAAAACGTGAATTCCGGGAAAGTGAAAAAGAAGTTGTATTGTACATACATCTACCTTCCGATATATTAAAATAAATAACAATAATAACATATTTTGAACCAGAAATTTTACGCAATAACTGAAATCAAACACAAATCACTTATTATTTTTTTTATTACTTAAATTTTCTAGTTCAAAACATGTTTATTTTACTTTGAAAGAATTAGGGATGTTGGCAGCTATACATATTGTATCTATATTTTCATGCACGTATTTATTTCTATATAACCGTTAGATATATTTAAATGTTACCAAATAGAGGCATAAATATATTTAGAGAAATAAGAACAAAAATTCCATTTACAGACAGACGTAACCAAATTATATAATCGCTTTTAAAAACTTTTAAAATAAAATAAAATAATTTATTTTTTACAATGAGCATTTCTTGTAAAATGTACTATCTTATTAAAAATTTAACATTACAAAAAAATGTAGAATTATTAAGAAAATTTTAAATTAATTTCTGTAGATATTTTAAAAAGGGAAATTAGTTTTTTTTCTTATGACAAATTTAGAAAATTAAAAAATAAGCAATTTACAGTTAACCCCTTCGCGACGAGCGTCCTTTACAGAATTTTTAATCTTTTACCACCGGTTTTTGAAAACAGAAATTTTCGCTAATTGAATCGCAGAAATGCTAGGATTACACAAGGCAAAGCTTACAATAAAAAATAACTGGTGGGAATAATCGAGGATTCTGAGCATCTTATGCGTCACGTATAGGTGTCGCTCGTCCCCAAGGGGTTAACTAGACTCTTTTTAATCTGAACTCCAAGGAGTAGCGTAAAATGTTCTAACTATCCAAAATTTGAATTATTGTAAATATGTATGGTAAAAAAAATAAAAGAAATGTGGAATTATAACACAATATTTCCCAATAATAATGAAAGAGTTAAAGAGTACAATGTTGTATGTGGTTCAATATATATATATATATATATATATATATATATATATATATATATATATATATATATATATATATATATATATATAATTATAATATCTATGAATTTCAAAATACATATCAAGTTCTAATATCATTCTACTTTAATCTACAAAGAGATAAATAATGATATTGTGTAAACAGAATACCACATATCTAATAATTAACATGTGCAATCATAATTTTACCATAGCATGTGCTTCAATGGTAATTGGCCAAATTTACTCATACCTGAATAATATTTAAAAAAGAAAGAGAGAGAAAGGGAAAAAAAAATTATAGATTGGAGTTGCTATTAAGTAAACACAAATGGATTAATAAATCAAATATGAACATTATACAATGGAAAACTGGACCACAAGAGAACAAACAAGAATTGGATATGAAAAAACACATGTAGATGTACTCGTCACTCGTCAGCTTGGTTGCACCCACATGTGTTTTAAAAATAATTCAGTATTTCATAATTCTACTGGCATGATGCTAAGAACAGTAGAATCAACCAAGTATACTGAATTATTACCAGATAACATTTGGAAAAAATAAGATTGGAAATATTTAAATTGGAAATAAAAAACCATTAAGAATATATAATATAATTCACTTACATCGATTATCCTAAAAACATTATAAATCACCTCACTAAATTACCACTAGATATCATTTTTTAATTAATATTGGAAATTAGAACCTATATACATATAGGCAAATTCTATAATTGTTGTTATGATTATATGGAGTTAATATTATTGGGGTTGTAACAAAAATTAAAATTATCAAGGATGTTACAATGGGTTAATCAATACAATATAATATTAATATGTTAAACATATTTAATTTTAGTAAATATTAAATATTTATTAAATATAGTACACTAATAAACATATATCTTAGTTTAATATTATTTATTTTATTTTATTTTTAGAACATTAAATTTAATTAATATTTGTTTTTTATATTTTTTTTTCATGGTAGATATTATTTAAATAGCTGGATTTAAATCATTACCGTATTGAATAATCTATGTTATTTCTAAGTATAATACTAATTTATAAAATGAAAGCATCATATGGATTCTACATTAATGTTTGGGTAAAATTAAGATATATTTTAAATGGGTTAGTTAAAATAGAAAATATATTATACTAGTAACTCTTATTCTCTATATATATCATTAATATTAACTAGTAAAATTAATATATTTACACTACAATACAGCTGCATATAAGTAATTATACATACAATATTAAAGTTTTAGTAGAATATCTGTACACCAGATGTCAGCAGCAAAAGTAAATTATTTAATGAATTTGATAGTATGCTAATATAGTCTAATATTTTTACAATAGATCAAGGTTGATAGTATGCTAATATAGTCTAATATTTTTACAATAGATGGCAGTAGTATAGCTTATTTAAAATATTAAAACTTGGAAATTTAGTATGGAAGTAATAATAATACTTTCAATTTATCAAGTAATATTATATATTTTAATTTATTAAATTAAAATAAATTAATTAATGGTTTTTATTTATATGTATATCATAATTTTTTTGTTCTACATTTTTTTAAATGTTGTAATCTATGTAGTTAAATAAAAATAACTGTAACTGTAGGATACAATTTATGATCTGAAGGATTCTCTATTTGACTGTGAATTTAACCTCTTCTTTTGGATACAATTTTGTACATGTGCTCACAATATACTAAATATCTTGGGATATTATTAATATAAGTAATATATATATATTTTTTATTTTATTTTTATTTTTTCTTATTTTTCACAATCCTTTTCAAATTGTATGTATAATTTATAATATTCCATTGTAAAGGTCTTGTTATTCAATATTGTTTCAGCGATTGTTCGGGCGAGATATGGCACTATATTTAGCAAAAGCTGGTGTCATATACAGAAAACAATCGTTCTTTGCTTATAAATGTGATTTTCTTGCCCTTGAAAAAGTAAATTACTTTATAAGCTTTTATTTGTGTATATACTCGTGTGGTTTATATTTCATTCCTTATTTTCTATTTATTTATTTTTTCTTTTATTCTTCTTCTTAATTTGAATTTATAATGTTACATTTATTAGGACTACAATTTTAATTTGTAAATTGACAGGGCTCTTTGGTATCGGTATTTCAGTGTATGTGGTCAGTTTGTTATGTTTCAATGGTTAAATTTTACTTAAAGTTATATATATATATATATATATATATATATATATATATATATATATATATATATATATATTGTTAAACAAACAAACAAAGATATACTCGAAATATTCCTTTTTAGAAACTCACAAAATTATCTATAATTTGCGTTTAAGAAAATACTTACTTTCCTTAATTCATAAAAGTACGTCTTTGATGTTATTTACTAGTTATTTACTAACCAACTAAAATTCTATTTATAAACACGATTTTCTCGGGAAAAAAACTAAATAAATAATGAGAAACTACACCAGTAGTAGGAAAACGAGAGTTCGGGCTTAGGAGCCGGGACCAAGGGACCGTCCCGCCTCCAGAACGCAGCACCGCCACCTCCCATGCCGCCTGCCGTCCAACCTCCGCTCGTCCCACCTCCAAATCCGATTCGAGCGCCCCATAACGGAAAAATGGTTAAATATGAACTGTATGCTGTATAAATTCCTATGTGATTATCAATGCTGAGGGGTGAACGTAAGAACTCTAAGATGAGGTTAAATGGACAAGATTATCATACTATAAGATGAATATTAAACATATATATTAATTTGAAGGACAAAACACCTTAACGAGTATTACTAATTAAGCGAAACAATGGAAAAATATCAATTTTACCGAAAAAAGCTGATTTTTAATGAATTTTTCAACTATAAGAAGAGGATATCAAATCATAAGCTGACGATTAGACATATATATTATTTTTGAATGACGAACATCTTAATGAGTATTACTAATTAGACGAAACAATGAAAACTATCATATCCATTTTAAGGGGGAAAAAAAACCTTATTTTTTTAGGATTTTTCAACTATAAGATGAGGATATCAAACCATAAGATGAAGATTAAACAAATATATTAATTTTGAATGATGAACAACTTAATGAGTTTTAATAATTAAACCAAACAATGCAAAATACAAATTTTACGGAAAAAAGTTTATTTTAAATGAATTTTATACTCTAAGATGTGATTATCAAACTATAAGAAGAAATTTAAACATATATATTAATTTTGAATGCCGTACACCTTAAAAAATATTAATAATTAAACAAGGGAAAATATCAATTTTCAAGAAGATAGCTGATTTCTTAAGAATTGTGAACTATGAGATGAGAATAAAAAAACTATAAGATGAAATTTAAACTTACATTTTAGTTTTTGAATGACGAACACCTTAATGAGTATTAATAATTAAGCAAATGAAAATATCAATTTTCAGAACAAATGCTAATTTCAGAAGAGTGTTTCTATTGTAAGATGTCGTTACAACTTAAGAGGAAATTTTAATTTATATTTTAGTTTTTATACAATAGACACCTTAATGAGTATTAATAATTAGATAAAAACAGAGGAAAAATGCTGATTTCATAAGTATAATATTAGGTATTAATCCTGTTGGATAAAAAAATAAACTTATATTTTAGTTTTTGAATCGTAATACATAGAAAATATTCAAACTTTGAAGTAGGGTAATTGTTCAATAAGTTCACATGATTTCAAATAAAAGTTCAAGAAGGTTATAACTAAAAGTTTTGGTATTTCTATGATAGAAAAGCTTTAGTCCTATCATGGAAACTATTGAAAATCGCTAATTATATATAAAACTGATGAAAAAACATGGTGAAATCATTGAAATTGCATGAAAATTACTAAGTATAAGCTAAGATTATTTATTTATCATGTAAATCCTTATTTTTATATGTAAATTAGTGATGTAAACAGGAGTTTATATAATTGCTATTAAATGTTCTCGTAAAAGTAATCGAAAAGTAAATACTTTTCACTATTTCTCTCTATTAAGATCATTTAACAGATAAAATCATATGTCTTAGTGTACAATCATATTGAAAACTTGCGTAAATTTTATTAGAAATTCACCTTTTTTCCTTAAAAATCGATATCTACTTTTGTTTTGTGCAATTATTAATACTCATTAAGAAGAAGGAGGAGGGTAAACTTTATTAAAATATAGCACATATCTATCTCCCTACATGGATTTTTTGTAAACATTAATAACGAATGATATTTACATGTCTTCAGAGAAAACCCTGACATAATAATGCCTTTGTCATTCCCCACTATTCCTAGAATGTGGGGTGAATTATTGCAGCCCTCATAGATGCTGGTGTTGGGAATGAAAAAACAGGTGCGTTTACTTTGCATGTAAGCCCTTAATACAGATTTAAATATTATAAAATGTATGTTATGTCCAGTCTAAACAGAATTAAATCAAGTATATAAATAATAAAGTTACGGAAATCCTATTATTGCATAGAAAAATCAATCAATTCGTTAAAAATCATTCAAATTTTGAATATTTTCTATATATATTGGGATTTAAAAACTAAAATATGTTTGATATTTTATTCTACAGCATTAATACTTATGAAATCAGCCGTTTTCCTCTGTTTTTTACCTAATTATTACTACTCATTAAGGTGTCTGTTGTATAAAAACTAAAATATAAGTTAAAATTTCCTTTTATAAGTTGATAACGACATCTTACAGTAGAAAAACTCTTCTGAAATCAGCATTTTTTCTTGCAAATTGATATTTTAATTTGCTTAATTTTTAATACTCATTAAGGTGTTCGTCATTCAAAAACTAAAATGTAAGTTTAAATTTCATCTTATAGCTTGATATTCTCATCTTATAGTTGACAATTCTTAAAAAATCAGCTTTTTTCTTGAAAATTGATAATTTTCTTTATTTAATTATTAATATTTATTAAGGTGTATGTCATTCAAATTTAATATATAAGTTTACATTTCTTCTTACAGTTTGATTATATCATCTTAGAATATAAAAATCAACTTTTTACTTAGAATTGGTATTTTGCATTGTTTTGTTTAATTATTTAAACTCATTAAGTTGTTTATCATTCAAAATTAATATATTTATTTAATCTTCAGCTTATGGTTTGATATCCTCATCTTATAGTTGAAAAATTCTTAAAAAATAGGTTTTTTTTCCCCCTTAAAAAGGATATTTCGTATTGTTTTGTCTAATTATTAGTACTCATTAATGTGATGATTGTTCTTAAACTAAAATATAAGTTTACATTTCCTTTTATAAGTTGATAACCTTATCTTATAGTTTAAAAAATTCTTAAGAAATCGGCTATTTTCCGTAGAATTTGATAATTTTCCATTGTTTTGCTTAATTAGTAATACTCATTGAGATGTTCGCGTCATTCAAACTTAATATATAAATTTCGTATTCATCTTATAGTATGATAAACTTGTCCATTTAACCTCATCTTAGAGTTCTTAGGTTCACCCCTCATCTTACAATACATATTTAACCCTTTTATCCATACCAAAAATGGATTTAGTAAAATAAGAAAGCAATTGGTAGAGGGGGGGGGGGGCAGAGTAACGTCGGGCTTTCCCTACTTTTATGTCTTAACACATTGACGGACAGTAGGAACAAGTGAAGTTCGAAAATTGACACTATATATTTTTGTAATTTTTAGAATACTAGAAGTATAGTTTTACTCTTTCTGCTTAAATAAACTTAATTTTGATTAATTCAGCACCTTTAGTTAGGTTGCACTACTTCCTTCACAACCACGTCAGGGTGGCTAGTGGTCAAGGAAAAATACAGTAAAAAAAAGTGATAAACACCAGTATATTCTTATAGAAAAATTTATGTTGATTAATCGATCAAATGAATTTGAATCAAATGAATTTGATTTCGATCAAACGAATTTGAATTTTTCTATAAGAATATACTGGTAATTATCATTTTTTTTTAATGTATTTTTCCTTGACCACTAGCCACCCTGCACGTTCATACTGAAGTTGCAGCTCGTATAACAGGTGGAAAACGAACTTTAACCTAAAAAATTGTTTCCAAAACATGACACTGGGCTTCTACTTGTACGCCGGTAAATGTACATTTGTGCTGCTATAGCCGTAAGTGTTTAAAAACGACCGTTTCGTTTTAGACGGCTATTGCCGTCATGCCACATAGTGAACTTCGCCTTGACGGCTATAGCCGCAAGTGTCCGTCAACGTGTTAAGCGGGCCCTGTGCTCATGATGACATTTCCATCGTGTGCTGCGGTTGCAGCCTTTACGACATATATAAGAGTGAGAAATTTCGAGACATTGTTGTCTGACATTGTTATTCTGAGAACCCGGTTTCGATTTCCAGCTTGGGGCATTGTTCAATCTGTAGGTTTACGCTTGAAAAAAAAAAGCAGGATAAAAATTCACTTGTTATTGTTCAAGGATTACAGGCGTAATTCACTGCTGAAAATGAATTAAAATTTACCTAAACAAATAGTTAAGTTTAGATTGGTTCTAATACAAAAATAATTTTAAAGTAAATATTGAAATTGTTTATGTAACAAAAACCTTTTGTTGTTAAAACAAAGAAAATTCTTAAAATTACACAAAACAATTGTTCTTTAAACAAAAGTTTTTGTTGCAGAAACTGAAAAGAACTCTTAAAGTAACAGATAATTATATTTATTTTGAGAAAACTTTGAACAAAAGAATTTTGTTAATTCAAGTAAAATTGAAACATTTTTACTTGAATTAACAGAACATTTTTTTTTGCTGACGATACAAAATTTTTTGTTGGATTTGCAAAAAAAATCAACAATATTTTTCTTATTGATTCAAACAAATTTTCCATTGATCCATATTTAAACGGAAAGTTTTGTTGGGTCAACCAAATTTTTGTTGATTCAACAAAACTTTTCTCTGGGTGTACACTTTTCCGACGTGTGTTTCTGCAGAGCTTAACAATTTCACATTGCATAGTAAATGCATGAGACTCAGAGAAGGGCAAAATACATCGGAAAACAATTTTCGATGCAAAATACAAAATACATTGGTTTTAGAACCTAAAGTACAAAATACTTTTCAATTTTCAAAATACAAAAATACATGTATTTTTAAAATACATTTAAAATACAAAATACATTGATTTTAATTTTAATTATTGTGCATTAACTTGCAATACACAAAAATGCTTTAATTGCAATGTCATATTATAATTTTTTATCTAATGTATGCACAGGTCCGTAACCAAATATAGAGGTTTGCACGGGCCGAAATTTCTAGGTCTGGGTCCAGTCTGACCCGCAGAAAAAAAATTATGGCCCAGGTTAGGTAACTTTGTTAAAAATTCGGCGCGAGCCCGGCTCTAACCGTACAAAAAGTTTTTGGTCTGACTCGATATAAGAGCTAAAAGCTCGGCCCGAGCCTGGGCAAGCCCGTATAAAAAATTATTGGCCCGGTGTAAATGCTAAATTTCGACCCAAGCCTGGCCCGTACAAAAACTTAATTGGCCCGAGTAAATTTCTACGATGATGTGGTTAAAAATTCTCTTGTACAAGGCGTTCTGACAAAAAATATTTATTTTAGCTATTTTTCATGTTTATATTCTTAAAAAAAAAAGAAAAAAGAAATCGCCCAGAGCTGTGAAGCACCCAGAAAATGTTTTGTTGAATCAACAAAACTTTTCGTTTAAATATGGGTCAATGAAAATTTTGTTTGAAACAACAAAAAAAATATTGTTGATTTTTTTTGCAATTCCAAAAAAAAAAAAAAAAAAAAAAAAAAAAATTGTATTGTCAGCAAAAAAATGTTTGGTTAATTCAAGTAAAATGGTTCAATTTTACTTGAATTAACAAAATTCTTTTTGTTACATAGATATATGCTATGTGTTATTTTAACAATCTATTTTCTTTTTTCAACAAAATATATTTTGTTTGTTTAAATAATAAAATATGCTATATTACGAACTTGTTTTGTTTATACTACAAAACCTTTTGTTAAACGAACCAATCTAAATATGCAATTTTAACTATTTTTTAATTCATTTTCAGCAGTGAATTGCGACTGTAAACCTTAAATAATAACAAGTGAATTTTTATCCTGCTTTTTTTCAAGCGAAAACCGAGAGAGTGAAAATTACCCAAGCCGGGCGTCGATCCCGGGTCCTCAGAACAGCCCTCTGAGGCTCTACCACTGAGCTACAAGGAACGATATCTGAGGTCGGCATTTCTCACTCTTATATATGTCGGAACGGCTGCACAAGATGGAAATGTCATCAGCAGCACGCAAATTTCTGCGGCAAACATAAGACGACAATACAAGCAACACATAGTTAATTTTTAATTCATTTTCAGCAGTAAATTACGTCTGCAAAAGTAGGATAAAAATTCACTGTTATATTTTACCAGTGTACTTTCTTCCAGTACCAGAGTACTTTCTTCTTGTAAAGATAGAAGAAAGTAATAAATGGGATAGGGGGATTTTTAAAACTACCTTGGTCCGTCCCAAAGAAAAAAAGTTTTAATTATCCAAAAATTATGTTAATTCTTTAACTATATAGCTATATAAGTCAAATAAATCGAGTTACGTTCAAAGATTACAGGCGTAAATTTTGCAATTCACTGCTGAAAATGAGATGGAGCTTTTGCAGAAATCGCAAACAATGCAACATAGCAGCGCCATCTGTTGCGCGATTTACACCAAAAACTAATCAGTAACAACTTATATCAGGAAGTAACTGAATATAAAGTTTTATTAAATTCCGTGCATTAGTTCTTGAGATAGAGAGCCCACAAAATTTTTATCACATACAGACAGACAGAGTCGTTGACAGTCATTTTGTAAAAACAGTCAAATCGTGTTCAGGACCTTAAAAATCCGTCGGAAACCGGAAGTCGAAAATTTTCATGATTCCAATACTTTCTTCTTGTAAAGATAGAAGAAAGTAATAAATGGGACAGGGGGATTTTTAAAACTACATTGGTCCGTCCCAATGAAAAAAAGTTTTAATTATCCAAAAATTATGTTAATCCTTTAATTATATAACTATATAACTCAAATAAATCTAGTTACGTGAGAGAGTTATGGCTACTACACAACAATTTAAATTTTGCAAAACACAACAAAATTTTGCTAGAATTACAAAATTATTGTAAAATTAAAAAAAAAAATTGTTAATTTAAGTAAAATTGATGAAATTTTGTTAACATTTTGTAAGAGTGTTAACAATATTTTTTTGTCCAAGCGACAAAACCAATTTTTTTACTTCAACTAAAAATTTTGCTAAAACAACCAAAATGTACTCAACAAAACATGTTTTGTTGTTTTAATCAATTCCTTTTTCTGGGTGAGAGCAGGTACATCTGTTCCAAAATACTGCCCTCCAGAGATATTTTTTCTGCCTGTGTCCAAGTAAACTATATTTATTTTTTATGAATCTCTATTTTTATGCAAATATTTGAGTTATGAGTAATCCATATTCCATGACTTGGAGACTTACAAACTTGAAAAATGCTATAAAGAAAAATCTTCTTATACAGAATCCAATATGAGAGAAAAAAAATGTTATAGACTTTTAAAGATAAGTTTAGATAATTATAGATACGTTTTTACTTCAGCTGGTGCATCTTGGAGGTCTTCACGCCCGGGTCTGGTCTGAAACCCGGCTCGCAGGCAGGGCTCGGGCCAACTCTTATTCACGAGATTCGGGCCTGGTCTTCACTCTTTCCGAGCCGGGCTTAATATTTTTCTGCAAGTTCGTGCCGGGCACGGGTTAACTATATTCTGCAGACTCTTGTAGGGCCGGACTTATTTTTACCGGGCCAATCTGGGCCTGGACTTCATTCTTCGTGGACGTATGCAAGCGCCGAAATTTTCAGACCAGTGCAAAAATCCGTTCAATAAAACCCGGTACAACAATTTAAAAAAAAAAAAAAAAAAAAAAAAAGAATAAATTTTTAAATGTCCTTTATTCTACAATTAAAATTCCTTTTAAAGAATAGTGCATACATTTCTAGACACACACACACAAAAAACTGCAATTAAACGTGTCAAAATGAACCTGTCTTAGGCAGTGCTTAAACGGAGAACTGTCTTGATCTGTGCAAGAAGATCATAATACATATACCACAGACAATATACGTGCTAAGAATGGAACCTGCTTATAACGGAAATTCCTTCTTTGCTGATTTTTCTTCTATTACTAAACCTTCATTTTCATGCAATTGTCCAAATAAATTTTTTTAATCCGTGTTTAAGTATGTAATTGCGTTATTAATGTTGTTGATATTTTACATTCCATTCATTTTGAACATGATGTGAAAATAAAATCTATGTGTGCTTTTTGAATCATTTTAATTTTATAATAATATTCCTTCAGAAATATTGGCATGTTTTGTATAAATTCAGTCGGCCCGGGCCAAAAAAATTTTGAACGGGCCGTGCCGGTCTCGGGCCGAACTTTTTGCTTTTATACTTGACCGGGACAAAAAAAATTGCACGGGCCGGACTGATCTTTTAGCTTTTATACTGGGCCGAGCAAAAGAAATTTTCGTACTGGCCGGGCCGATGTTTTTGCTTTTAAACCGGGCCGAGCCAGGCCAATAAAATTTTTGTAAGGGCTGGATCGGGCTCGAGTCGAGGTTTTAACTTTTATACCGGGACGGGCCGATAAAATTTTCGTACGAGCCGGGCAGAGTTTTTAACTTTTATACCGGGACGGGCCAATATAATTTTTGTACGAGCCGGGCCGAGTTTTTAACTTTTATAACGGACCGGGTTAAAAAAAAATACGGTTCAGGTCGGACTTCTCGTACAGATCTTTAGTTCTATTAAGAATGTCAACGTCAAGGTCCGGCTCTGTCTGGAAATAAAGAAGTCTGATCCGGCTCGATCCGAGTCTGCAGAAAAAAGTAAAGCCCAAGCCTTGGTCCGGTCCAAAAAGAGTGATTACGAGACTCGGTTGGCTTTTGACCTGAATATAGCGTTTTGGTCTTAGACTAATTACCATCAAAAAGTATTATTTTGAAATATTTCAAGTATATTTATAGTTTATTTCATATGTAACGTGTAGTGCGATGTATCACAATTAATCAATTTCCTTTCATTAGGTGTTCTCAAGTATATATTATTCAGAGACCCGTACAGACGGGGGGGGGGGGGGGGTAGAGTCGGTACAAGTTACCAGGACCCGGGTCTCCTAGGGGGACCGGCTTCGGTACTGGTTTTTAAATAAATGTCAGAAAAACTACACTGGTATATTTTACACAAAAATTTTAATTAAAATAACTAATAAATAATAAAATTCAAAAGTAAGAAGTTGCTTGAACGTCTTTATGAACTGGCTAGGAGGAGACTGGAGGTGTTCAGGAGGCATTTTACGTTCGAAACAAAATCCAACTTTTATTAAAAATAAGCAGAAAGCACATAGCCAAGATGCAGACATTTATTTATTTATGTTTTATAGAACAAATATTTTCTAAATTTTAAAACACAATAACAAAAGTTGCAATAGCGTCAGGCAATCGGCATCTGAAATTAAAATTTAATTATATTTTCAATATTTTAAATTTCTATTTAAAATCCTTATATGAAAAGGTTGTTATCAATGCATCATAAACTGTAATACTACTGTAAAATACTGTAAAAGAAAAATAATATAATTGTTAGAAAATACTATATAGATTTTCCAAAAAAGTACTATCCAATATATTTATTATCTAATACAGTAAAGGCTGTTTGTAACGGTATTCTTCTGTAAACGGAGAAAAAAAACATGCATTTACACCTTTTAATACGAAAAAAACCTATTTAAAACGGAATTTCCCGTACGTTTTCGTCTAAGCAGGTTTTATTTTATAAGGCTTATGGTGGGGGTCCCGCATTGGAACTATTACCGGGGCCCGCGGTCTTTCGGTACGGCCCTGATTATTCATCTTTTCACGAGTCTATGAAATAACCAACTGCATTGCATTTCTAACATACTTAAAAAAATACAATACTCATACTCAGGAAAACTCTTTACGATCCTACTTGTGTATCACACGAATAAAGGAGAAAATCTCTTTGTTCAATTACCACCTGATTCGAACCCACCCCATCCCTTATCACAAACAGATCTCAGCTGCCTATTTATGTCCTTTCCGACACCATGGGGGCTAAAACCCAGCTCATCGAGCCTTAGCTCATCCTAACCCCAAAGCAACAAAATGGATGCCTTTCAGAATGTCATCTGTATCTTAAGCACTTTTCCCTATTTTCCCCTTTTTTATGTCCTTCTTAGTTGCTTTGTGGGACCAGCACCTAGCCCGGTTGCCCTCCGGGTCATTGATGCGCGCAAGCCTCACCGCCCCGTCAAGGCAGGAACACCGTCGGGAGGACGCGTGACGTTGTTGACTTGGGTATGTTATTAAGTGGTGCTATTTTTATAATAGGCGGCAATATTTGTAAATAATCATATATATTATTTCTGATGTCGACCGAATTTTTTCTTTGCACATACAAGACGCACAACGATGAATAAAATATCCTGTGAAAGGTTATAAACCAGGGATGTCGAATTGTGGATAACCAGCCGGATACCACTAATTTTTAAATGAAATAGTCGACTTCTTGAATCGTAGAAATTCGATGATTAGATAGGTAAAATATTACTATCAAATTTCAGCGGTATCCAGCGGGCCACAGTTTGACACCCCTGTTTTCAACAGACCTTTGACACAGCACGCTGACATTTCGTTTAAAATGTTGTTTGATAAAAAATTTCAGTTAATATAAAATTAATGAAAAAAGGTATCCTCAGCTAATCTGAAAGATTGCAATGAGAAAGACTCGCACAGGTCCCTTTTGGACTTTCATATAAAAAATAAAAAATATTTTAAATTTGCTTACCTTTGAGCAATTTAGGGAGATGATTAAATATTAAAATTTTGTTGTGATGACATCCCAAGTCAAAATGCATGCTGGTATTTGTTTTCTAGATACTATTAAATGCTGTATCCCAACAATAAAATAGAATAAACTAACATAAGCATTTGTTCCAGCAGAATTACCAGCAAGTCATGGTGTGTATTGACCCACCGGATTATAAAGAATTATAAAGCTAGCATTATAAAGCACATAATAGCAATAACTAGCCTATTTTTGTTGCTGGTACTAGCATAAACATTTGCTGGTTCCATCAGAATTACCCAGCAAATCATGGTGGGTATTGACCCACTTGATGCTGGCTAGCATTATAAAGCATATAATAGCATGAAAATCTAGCATACAAAGAAATAACTAGCCTATTTTTTGTTGCTGGTACTAGCAGGAATTTCGGCCTGGGGTGGCTTTTTGTTTAGTTATAAAATGTTAACTCATTTAATGTTGACGAAATTTCACTCGACGAAAACCATCCTAATTAATCTTCGTGAACAGTTTATTGAAATCACGCTTTTACGCTCTATTAAACATTTTATTTTGGCACGATGTCAATTCTTTTCACTGTATTTATGCAGAAAAAATATCTTTCTTAAATTAAAATTAAATTTATCTTTTATTGTTGTAATATATTTTCTATACATTATCCCTTCTCCTTGAAAGCCAATAGCTAATTTCTAAACCAATAGTTTTAGATGTAGAGTTCCAACTGCAAACGTGTTTCAAATGTTGTAGTTCATCATATGAAAATCCATTTGCATCAAGGGTTATTTGTTTAAAAAATGATACAAAATTTCAAATGTTTTCGGCCCCTGGGTCCTATAAGTTATATTTAGTAAACGTTATCCATGTTATGATACGTAAAACAGTAAAAACTCTATTTTTTTACAATCAAAACTGTCAGATTTATGATACTTTAAATTTTATGATTTTTCTGGCACTGAAAATGAAAAGACTGTGTTTTAATGCCACAAAGCTCCGAAATTTCGAAGTGTCATAACTTGAGTTGCATTTGGGTCGCAGAATGAAATTTTTACTGTTCTACTTGTCAGAACATGAAGAAAATGTTTCTAAATATGGCTGAAAGGACACATGCGATATAAAAAAATAAATTTCCCAACCTCTTAAAAACACTTATTGTTACATAAATAAACTCTCATATGATAAAGAAAACATTTCAAACATTTTTGCAATTGGAATTATACTGCTATAATTAATGGTTTAGGAATAATTATATTATTGATCAACGATAAGAAGGGACAAGCTGTATGAAAAGTTTGTGTCGTTAATAACAAAGAGTATTTTTTTCATAAATAATTTAGTAATGCTTTTTCAATAATAGTTTAGTTTTTGAACAAGAATGAATTCGAACAAGAACTGCAATTAATGGATTTGAAACAGTCTAAATATAATAAGCATTATCGCTTAAAGATTTTTTTCTAGCTCTAGTTATCAAAAATTTTTATGTTACAAAAAAAGAAAATAATAATTTAAATAATAAAAAAATAAAACGTTTAAATTCGAAAAAAGTTGAAACAAAATGGAATGAATACAAAAAATCTAAAAATTGTGTACTTGTTTTTTTTGTGAAATGAAAGGATAATAATGGCTTTTCTAAAAGTTATAAAATAAATAATTATATATTTTTTAATTCTATTTGTCTCGTAATATACTTACACTGATGACATTTCTAAATTTTGATTATTTTTAAATGTAACGTTTTTACTCAGAGCATATTTTTGATATTTTTAAACGATTTCTTTAATAGAGCGATTGAATGTCGTTCAATAGGAAAGATCATCGACGATTATTCTTAGTAAATTGACAAAATTTAGATGCGAAACTGTTTAAAATAATTGGAAAATAGAAAGTGTAAAAATTGAATCTAAGATGAATTAAATTATAAAAAGTGGTAAATATTTATCTAATTACTTTTTTAGGATATGGCTATCCAATGTTTCAGCTGTAGTATTTTATATTTCATTTTGCCTGAATTCCCTGTCAATTTTTAGTGTATTCATAATGAATATATATTGAATAATGTATTGCTTGTAAAATAATCTGAAAGCCAATATTATTATTAATAAAATTTGTACTTTTTTGTGCGTCTCACATTACCGCCATATTTTTGGGTGTCTCATATTAGCCATACCTGAGCCTACTTACCAAATATTTTAACTCAAAGCATAAAATACAAATAAAAATATCTCCTAATAGTATAAAATTAATTAATTTTCTATTATATTAGTGGTGCAATTGCAATAAATACTTTTATATATAATCAATAATTACAACACTTGGTTAAAAGTTAAAGAGGTAGGTTAAAACTTAAAAATAATTGTTGAAAGTTGAAATTTTATATTAAAAGTTAAAAACTGTACCACAATTAACTGAATCAGAATTATTGCCAAAAATAATTCTCATTAAGTTCTTATATCGGATTAAAGTACCTGTGTTCAAAAAATATTTATTATACAGGGCCATCAAATTTCTGATATGATTTGTTAGTTGAAAACTATTTTACTATTACAATTATGCTTTTTTCAACAAATAAATTGTTTTATCTTAAAGAAAGCAGGACAGTATGAAAATGAATGAAAGGCGTAAACTAAACTAACACACAACAATTTCATTAAAGATAATAAATAAAGCAGTAAACTTTAAAATGAAATAGATTAAAAGAGTGAAACTTTAGTGTTAAAAATATTTTATTTAGATGTATAAAAATGTAACAATAGAAAGAAGTCGTGATCTTAATAATGTTTATACGCATTGGCTTTTTAATGAGTAATTGACACGTAACATTACACAGCAATAAAACAATTGGATAAAAGTAAAAGCAAGACAAATTATTGGATTAGAAATTGGAAGTGATTTTCTTTCTTTTGTTTGAAGCACATTTTTCTTTTGGATTAAGTACAAACAATGCCCGATAAAATAATCTATGCCTGAATAAATATGTTTCTGCTATGTGCTCTATTTCTAGATTTACATTATTACACAACGCGAATTAATAAACGTTAAAATGTATTTTTTAAAGCAAGTTTCATAATTTTTATTAAAAACGTGCAAATATTTTAAGGAAGATGCTCAATTGTCTAATTAAGTAAAATGTTTTTATTCGACTTGAAATAAAATCCAAAGGTTAGCAGCTATGAAAATCTTTAAAACTGCCCACAAGTATTCTTCACATCATCCATAATTAATTATATCCGTATTTTAATCACAGCTGTTTCCATTGCTGTTTAAATTTACATTTTTCATAATAAATCTCTTTAGATATATAAATAAATCATCTGTTGATATACACAAACCAAGAAGATTTCCTTTAAATAAAATATACCAATACTAAGATAATAAATTATATAACGTATCATATCTTCACTGAAAAAGATACTTTTTTTTCTAAACCTAATCTGAGTTATATTTGTATAAAATAAGTAAGAAAGTATCCTAAACCTTAAAATAAAATGAAAATTGACCCAAGAAAATTTTACTGTATTTTTATGTGATTGAGGAATGAAACAGATGAGCAAGTTTTTATTTTTCCTTTGACCTTTGACTATCGTGAGCACAGAAGAAATATCATTAGCATTTCTCTCAAGATTTTTGGTAATGAAATTTTTCGGTAATTTGTTTTTCCGTATTAAGAATATTTTTCATCTAAATTTATTTCTAATTTTGTTTAGTGTATTTGAATGAAAGATATTTATATTTTGCATCTCTTTTAATCAGTACGCATGAGAAATAAACTTTTGATTACAATTTTATCATGTGGCATTTTATATTCAAAAGATTTAAGGTAACATTCATAAGCTATTTCAACAAAATGGAAATATTTTTGGCTTGAAATTTAATATTATTTTTATTTTTAATGAATACGCTAATACATTTCAATATTACTTTGGTTAGATTGCTTAAATATATAGCGGTCACAGAATAAGCCCAAACATAGTATTTTTACAAGCTTTTATTTAACTCTTTATGTATGACAATGGTCGTAATCCTTACGCGTTAATTTTATCCACTTCCGATTATGCTAGTAGCCTTAAATTGGGCACACTTATAGATCTTGCATGACAATGCAATAAAAAAGAAAACTTTGGAAGGTTCTGCAAATTAAAACACCCCAAAACCACCATTTTCCCCCTATAGAAATAACATTGTGATTGTTTAATTTTAATTAAAAAAATATCTCAATTGTTGCAACTCTCATACATTTAACTCCATTGTTGCCCGTATCATTATGACGTAAGGATTCCGCGACGCACACACTTCTGTTTTAGAATATAGGTTGATTTTTAGAAGTTTCACTTCTAACGTACGTTTGTTGTAACCATTGTTCCCACTCCCATACGCTTAAAACTATATAGTCCGATTCGCTAGCGTCACTTGGCGAGATATCGCCAAATTTTGCGACCAAAATATCATCATAAATGAAGCCAACTTGCTATAGCTGACTAATTTGTCTAAATTCTCATTCAAATTCAGTAAACAGGGAACGAATCTTCTATTACAGGGTTTCTCACATTTTAGTTCGTGTTTTCGAGTAATATTAGAAAAAATAGTAAAACAGAGGAATAAGGAAGCTACCTTTATCTCCCACTGCAGACTGAAAGAACTTTCCTCAGCTAAAGTCAGAATTTTTGCCATTTAGCCATTAATTTTTCTTTCATCGGATTTGTTAAGAAGCATTTCTGATTTCTTGCTAAATACCCCGAGTAAAAGTTTATTAATACTTACTTTTTTTCAGTAGCAAGAAATGATTTTATTTTATTAAATAAGACTAAAAAGCAAAACATAAATATATAATAAAAAATAAAACAAGGTTTCATTCAATTTAAAGTGTACTAAAAAGTAAAAAAATATTGTTTTCTCGGCCGAAATAAGAACAGTATCCTCTAGATACGACGTAGAGTAATTCCGTGTGAGGTGCCACATATTTTTTGAATTTGTGTATAAAATCCCACGGTGCACATAAACTAAAAAAAAATCATGCTGTGTTATTTAATGTTAAACTAGCTGTTTAACCCGTTCTACGCACGGGAGTTCATGAATTTAATTCTAATATGTGAATAAAATGAATTTAATTCCCTTGTTAAAGTGTTGAGTTGTTTAATAGCTATACGATTTAGAAAAATATTTTTCTACTACTGTGCATTTTTTTTAAGGAAACTTAATTTATGTTGCTATGGCAGCAGACGATAAAACGATATCTTCGGAATAAGGGAATAAATAGAATAAAAAGTTTTTTTGATGTTTGGGATAAAATGTGTTTCTTTATTTTTTTAAAAAAGGCAATAATTAAGTGCAATTAAATAATCTCTAATTATTTGCATGCGAGGTAAAATAATTATCGTAATACCCGCTACAGCTTCTTAGTAATGCAGCGTGGCGTCCGTAATATGTATATCTCACATTGCAGTAAACATTTAGAACTGGTTAGAACTCGAACGATTACGGGTTGAACATAAAACAAGAAAGCAAAATCATGCGTTCAGCATAGATTATGAAACACTTTGCAACACATCCAGAATACTCATGTGATTACGTATTGAACATAAAAAAACACAAAAATTCGTCAAAAACATGAAATAAAAAAAATCTATTTCAATTTTTGGAATTTTTTGCCCCAATCGTTTATGGGCCCCCTACTGGAAACTCGTGTGCTAAATTTCGTAGCACTGCGCCCTGTGGTTTCCGAGTTTTTGAGGTTTCATAGATAGATACGCGCACGGATTTTAAAACGGTAGATTATTCTAGCTGACCCGCCCGCCGTTGCCCAAGCCCGTGTAATAAACTTAAATCTCTTAAAAAATGAAAGTCTGGCCCGGGTCCTCGATGACTTCGGCACCGTATACGGAGCATGCTCGTACGTTCCGGAAAATCTTTTATTTCGACCTTCCACCGTCAGAAGAGCATTCTGTTCTAAACAAACCTATTTCCGAAAGAACAGTTGACACAAGTTCACACTGCCTACGGCACCTTATAGTAGACGTGCTACAAAAGTGAGCTGGTTCGGAGAAGATGGGAACATTATTAGCCGAGTTATTGAAATAAGACACAGTTAGAGAAAATAACTTTGAGGGGGGTGCCGGGGTAAGGGGATGTTCAAGTGTCCTTCAGAAAGTGACTAATTAGGAGAACCACTATGCATCGTTAAAAATTCGTTCGTTTGGTTAAGCTAGGAACTTAATTACGCATTTGGCTTAAACTAATATTCGGAAATAATAGTAACTGCTACTCATAAATTTATTTTAATGTTATAGAGGGTGACGATTAAATTAATTATAATGTTTGGAATCACTTGCGTTGAAATCGAAATTATAGTTGCTGAGTTATGGAAACGGGGCATAGTTACATAACAAATCTTGAAGGAGGTGCCGGGGAGAAGCGAATGTTCATGTTCACTTCAATAAATAACTAAGAATAACTTATACAATACAATAAATAACTTAAGCTAAGAACTTAATTAGATATTTGTCTTAGACTTTTATTCGGAAATAGTGATACCCGCTACTCATAAATTTATTTTAATGGTATAAACATTGATTATTAAGTTAAATATGATGTTTGGAATGAGTCGCGCTGAAATAGACAAATTAGTTGCTGAGATATGGAAACAGGGTACAGTTAGACAAAAAGCCTTGAGGCAGGGGCCAGGGGGGGGGGGGGGAGTGGATGTTCAAGTGCCTTTCAGCAAATGATAAATTAGGAGAACCACTATATGCATATTTAAAGATTAATTCATTTGGCTAAGTTAGGAACTTAATTTGAAATTTCGCTTAGATTATTATTCGGAAATACTGATAACTGATTTCTAGAAATACACCCTGAATCTATGAATGCTGATTTTTATGATAATTTAACAAAATGGAACTGGTTTGGAGAAGTTCGAAACATAATTATCTGAGTTCTAGAAATAAAGCACAGTTAGAGAAAAAATCTTGAGGGAATGTCCGCGAGGAGGGGATGTTCAAGTGTTCTTCAGAAAGTGACTAATTAGTTGTAATATTGTAACTAATTAGTCAGTAACAATCAGCAAGTCAAGTGCTCGTTACATTAACTTTGACTCTCGGTATGCATCAACTGAATACGGGCTCTGTATTTATATTAAGAACATAAATTTAATTTTTACAAAAACTGTTATTCTAAAATAGCGGTATTATCTATATAAAACAGCAATTAAACGTTACGGGTGCAGCTAAAAATGTTAAATTTTTTAAATATGATTAGTTCTGTTGAAATCGGAGCAGTGGATTTCGATTTATTAATAAGGAGGGTCAATTAATGAAAAAGCCACCGCCAGGTGGCGCGCGGTCAAGTAAAATATATGTGATATTTAATAAAAAGTCGTTTACCCCCACCCCTCCCCATCCCCGCAAATTTAAAAATAATCTGTTAAATAAAGTTTTCTGTATTAATAATCTCTATCATACTGATATATGTCATGTAAAAAACCCCCTTAAATACAGCTAATTATGATTCATTCAGTCGATAAAATCTTTTAAAATTAAGTTTTTAGCATTTAGCAGCGGTTAATAATTAAGTTGACTATCTACATGTCGTATAATCTCTGATCATCGATTTTAAACACTCCACTCACAATTGCAATAATCCCTACCTTGATTTATTTAATGACTACTGCGGAAATTTTATACAACCAACCAACAGAAGATAAAAAAGCCTATTTTTGATGAGATCGATCTCTTTGTGGATTTTAATTAATATTTAATCTAACTAAAATATATTTAAAATTTTCGAATTTTTTGCCCCAATCGTTCATCGGCCCCTACCCGCAACCCGTGTGCCAAATTTCGTAGCCCTGCTCCCTGTGGTTTCCGAGCTTTTGAGGTTACATAGATACGCGCATATATTTTAATAGTGTAGATATACAACATGTGTACTGCGACAAAAGATAATATAAAAAATAATTTATATATTTTTTTTAAACTTTTCTAAAACATTGCAGTGCGGCGCGTCACCAGTACATTCAGGGTGAGACGCCGCACTTGTGCGGGAGTTATGCCACGCTTGTCATAAGAACAGAATGAAATTATCAATAAAAAATATTCAAACAAATATTCATATCTGGACTCTAATTAACTATGTAAGAACAAAAAGAAACCAAATGAGTAAAATGAAACGTAATAGTAGGTTGAAATCAATATTTATCTGTCTACTTTGTTCACTACTAAAATTATCATATTATTTTTTAAAGATAGGTAAGTATAGACAGGATAAGGATAGATAGATAGGTTTTAATTGTTATTTCAGCAACAACGTAACAACTGTGTATTAGAGAGGAAACAGAAAAAGTAAAATAGTGTTTACATTGTTTTATTTGTTAATAGACCTGTTTCTTCGACCGCAATCTACACGAAAAGTGTCGAAAATAGTACAGTCTTCATGTAGCAACATTTGGCATATGATGCAACGAAGCCAATCACACTTCCTCTTAGTTTTGTAGTGATTTTCTACACATTCGTTGCAAAGAACGTCTGCGTCACATGTGAGATCCAACTTTTTACAATAATCATCTTGACTTGCATCTTTCTTCGCCGCCTTCATTTTTATTTTTCCTTTTTTCCCCTTAGGTGTAGTAAACTTCATACTGTTTGAACATTCATCAATGTCTCATGAACTGAATTTTATTAATAGCGGAATCTGGTACAAAAGAAACTGCGGCATGTATCCCATTTTGTGCGGTACAGACGTAGCACATCACATTTGCGTGCCCTGGCAAAAGAAAATAACGTAATCATACACATATTACTCTATACAGACGCTACATTTACTTTTGACTTTGAAATCATGCATGCATTTAGTAATTAGCGTATAAAATTATTTAAACATAACGTGTTTAAAAGTTTGGATAGTGAGATCATGCGCTTACCTCAAAATAAGGATTGTACAGCTACAAGTAAACATCGAATTGGAATTCACGCTATACACTGTTAAAATATTCTCACTGAGCACCTATAATGTGCGTCTGACTGTAATCTATCGGTAATTACAAGAAATACAATGGCTGCGGCGACTCTCCCGGAGTTACCCTATGACTAAAAATAAAAGCTTGGACACTCAGAATACATTGAACATGATGAATACATATCAATGAACGCAAATGACAACCAGCTGATCGTGCAGTTTAATGTTCGGTTCTCATTAGCCTGGCCGATTCATGAACAAATTTGTTCCCAAGTAACCTCTTACAAAAATTTTCTTAATGCAAATCAACTAATTGTTCAGTAAAATATTTTCTGGGTGCCGAAAGCTTTTACTTTTAGGCATATGTCATATACAGAAATACTTTTCTTATTCTAGCTGAGAAAATATTGCTTTTTACTATTTATAACACTTTAAATTAAATAAACACTTTTAGAAAATATGTATATATATATATATATATATTATTTAATATTTTCAAATGTAATTTTTTTAAATTATGTTAATTAATTAAGAAATTTTTTAAATTTTTAATATTTATATGAATTCACATTTTATCTTTGAATTTTACAGCTAGTGGTCATTATACTTTTTTATTCTCTTTAATATATTTCTAAAAAAAACATGATATTTTTCCATTTTCAAATTTTAATATTGAAATTTTTTTTTGTTTTAGTGCATACCAGTGTATTTGTTACAGTAACTTTTCCTATGCAAATATACTAATTTATTTATTTCCCGTATAGCAAGCATGGTGGCAGTGAGGTAAATGTGATGTCACTGCAAGTAACAGCAGTCACGTCACATCTGTGAAAAAGATACCACCCTTCAGTGACGTCACACCGTGACTAAAATGTGAACTTCTCGGAAAACTTAATAAAAGACAAGAATACATGAAAAGATGTTATATATTGGGACATTTATCATTCCGGCAAATTAAAAAAATTGTGACGTCACTGTGACATTATTGCAAGTCACGTACGTCACAAGAAGACTGTGAACAAAAAAGCACCATATTGTAAAGTCTTTTAGAGACCAAACAACACCTTATCGAGATGTCGCGTTGTGACCTAAATGTGAATTTTACAAAATCTTTGAAAATGAGAGATAACAATTGAAAAAGAACTCTACTTACAGCCATTTTAGACCAAAATCACAGTGCCGTCCGACCTACGTCACAGTATCAAACCTAAGAATTTTTCTATGGATGTACACTATTGTAGGTAAGAACTAATTTGAATCAGGTGTCGTTTGGCAAGTAATAGGTACTAAAGGTACCTAAACATGTTGCTAACCTACGTTAAGGGTGTATTCAAATCCAAACTGCTTATTTTGAGACACATTCGTAAATTCATTTTTGCTCCAAAATGCATCCAATTGGCAGGTTCTCTTATTCAGAAACTTTATAATGTCCGTATTGTCTCGATTTTTTGATAAAGGCAGAATATATTTCAAAAAATGCTGTCAAAGTGGACATTTTGAACCGAATTTCCCGAAGCGATAGCACTGGAAACAAAAAAAAAAAAAAAAAAAAGATCGTACTGTGAAAATAATTGTCTGTAAATCAATTTCTAATTAATTGAACGAAAAATAAAAACATGGGGCCCTTATAAATGTCTTTATAATACACGCCGCAAAGTTTCCTGTTGCTACTTTTAAAAATGAGTCTACAAATGTGTCTCAAAATTTTGAGTTGTTGAGCGTGGAAAAATATTTTTTTTGAATACCGCCTTAAAGTATCAAATCTAGTTTTTTAATATGTTTAATAGGACAGTATTAGAAACCCATATTCACTGTTGCCAGACGCTTCCCGCTGGTGATAACTTCCGCCAGACGCTTTAACAGCCGTATTCCGGCAGCGTCCGAATACGAAAACTTGGCGGAACGCCCCCGTCGTGACGTCACTTTGATGTCATCGTGGCATGCGAAAGGGAAAACTGTATTCTGGGGCACTTCTTTTCGTATTTGGCGAAAAGTTAGATGCGAAAATATGATTAGGATGTTTACATATTTTCGGCTGCTGTTTTCGCCATCTCAAAGTAGGTGAAAAGCCCACGAAATCGGCTTTTCGGACGCAACTTTTATATTTGACAGGCCATAATAAGTAAGTTTCTAGTATTTTTCAATGTTAGGACTCTTTTATGACATTATATGAATGTATAGAATATCCCTCTATCTCGATACTGAAACCGAAACTATCGCTAATATGCTTTCCAAAGAAAAAAATAAGTAGAAATGTTTATTGTTTTAAAACGAATGGACTTATTTGTGGATAGATGTAATTTTGTAGAAAAAAAATCTAATATTTAGATAAACCCAAAGATTATTATGAAAATTTAAAAATCAAGCATATTTTTTAAATAGCAGAAATATCTTCTTATATCCATACTCTTGAATGAATAGACAGCAGTCAACATACTATTCGTGCTCATACAGCTTTTTTATGTTTAACATTTTGTAAAAGTAAAATGAGAAATAGATTGACTCTTTTATATATACTTATTATGTAGGGGAGACCGGTACACACTGGACCTATGGACACAGTGGACCACCTCCTAATATTTTATTTATTTAATTTTTTTTTTAAGCTTCTCTTCTATCCTAATAGACAACAGCACTGAAATGATTATTTATAGCCTTCAGAAAATATGTTTAGCTCAGATTGAACTATTTTATCCTGCTTTGTTGTTTTGAACTTCTAAAAGTAAAATTTTTCATCATCATATTTTTATTTTTTTAGTAATTAAAGGTTGTAGATAAATAAAATGAAACAGCTTTTTTGCAAAGCTAAGATACTTGTTTTTATTTTACTTTAAAGTTAATATGTTTAAAAGAAGGCTATAAACAATATTAATATGTTTATTTCTTGAACTTCAACATGGGGTACAGTGGACCACCCACTACTGGGGCACAGTGGTCCACAATCCACTCTGCTCCTGTAATGCAGAATGTTCAAAATATTTAATAATTGCTTATTTTGTATAAAGAAAGATTGTTTTGAAGTAGATTTAACTGTAAAATAAAGTAAACAAATAAAAATAACAATTTATTTAACATAGTAAGAAATATTTTGTTTTGTATTTACTGCCTTTGATAAATATAACTGTAGTCTAATTGTTGATGATTCTATTCAAGTAAGATTCATGAGACGCAAATTGAATGGAAATCAGTTTATTTCTCCCGACACTGTAGATGAATCTGCTGTTGATGTCAATGATTTCATAATGTTGCTCTCAGACCCAAAATTATTTCTTGAAAATTCCAGGCTCAATCTTACTCATAAGTACTTTGGAATTTCATTTGCAAATTTTAATGTGAGCTGATTTTTTTGTACTTAAGTAATAACTTCAACTAAATTGCAATTGTTCCTGTATTAATCTGTTATTATTTTCAAAATATAATTAATTTTTTGTTTTTGTTTCAAAATTTATATTACTATGTTATTTTGCGGGTGAAGGGGCAACAAAAAAGAATTAGATTAATGAAAAATAGATTTATATTGTATTTTAGATAATACCTAACAGTGGTCCACTGTACCCCGGTGGGTGGACCAGTGTGTATATATATATATATTTTTTTTTAAATGTATTGAAAACTATGTTGTGAGAAAATTATGATGGATGTAAGAAGGTTTAAGGAATATTCAAAAATATTTTCATACAGATCGGTCAGTCTGTTAAAGAGAAAAAAAATGTTAACTGAAAAAGTGGTCCACTGTGTACCGGTCTCCCCTACTTATTCTTTTATATATAAATACTTTTGTAATTTTTTTTCTTTTTTATAGTAGAGTTATGTATTATCTGAATTCTTATAGAAAGATATCAAACAATATCAATTTATTGAGGTTAAAAAAATTCCATATCCCATAAAAACTTCAGAAGAATTTTAAGAATTAAAGCTTTTTTTTTTTTTTTTTTTTTTTTTTTTTTTTTTTTTTTTTAAACAAATGTTTTTCTTTCATGTATTTAGAAGCATTTCAAAATCTTTATTAGTTTTTCAAGCTGGTTTAAAAATATGAAAAGAATGTTTAATTAAAAAAGAAACAAACTTTTTAAAGTCACATTTCAATTTGCTTATTTCAGTCATCTTTTGATTAATATAATTGACTTATTGTTGAATTTTAGTACAAATTTTTTATTAATTTTATTTCACCATTACAGACTTATAAATGCTGACCTATTTTATTATGTGACAGAGGCTAGATGTTTGTGATAGAACTTGCATGTGCCCCTATATTTATCATATTTTTATTTTATTTATTGAAAGAAAGTTTTTTTTTATAGTAATAGGTATAATGGCTGCTGCTTATGTAACATTACTAATAGAAGAAATTGAAGAGCGGGTGGCTGCTATCCCGAAACCAATCAGAGACAGGAGCAACCCCTTTGAGGAAATGACGCAACAAAAATTTATAACAGAATTCAGAGTTAATAAAGAAATAGCTCCAATTTAAAAGGTGAACTGAAAGATGAAAGGATTCCACCATTCATAAGGGTAATTATTTGATTTTTATCAGGAGTATAAATTAATCTCAAAGCTTGATCTGTATTCTTTTGAGTATTGGAAGGGGATTGTATTACTTTAATACATTGTCGCAAAATGTCCATATGATACTTTATGTCCTATTATAAGATTCTGGTGAGATACCCATTTAAAAAAATTTTATTATGTTGCATTCTTTCCTTCATTATAAATAAATATTTTAAAAAGGTTTTATGTTTACTGTAATCACTTTTGGCAGATATATTTTTATTTTGATGATAATAAGTGATTTTCTTATATAAATCGAAGTTTTTGCTTAAATTTTTCTGTTTTATTTGAAATAAACACATATAAAATTTGTTTTCAAATGATGATTAATTCTTACTTCAGGATAATCTTCATTGTGTGAAAGTTTTGCAGGACATCCGCATGTTCTTGAATGTACTATATATATATATATATTACCTTTTAAATTTTTACTGTGTTACACTGTTAAAAATCTTCAGCTTTTGCTGCAGACACACTCCATCGCTTTTAGAGAAAACGGTTACTTTACTATATTATGAAGTATTTTCATTGGTCAAAATAGAGATATTCTATAAAAGCAGTGGGAGTGACTATGCAGCAAAAGCTGAAGATTTTTTACAGCATACTTTATTAAATTTTTATTGTAGGTTTCCAACTTTATTTTTTTTTATAGCTTTTCAAATGTTTATTATTTTAAAATAAAGTAGTACATTTCTTATTATACATATCTGTACTATGTCATGCTGAATAGAAATGTACTATAAGTTTATGATACACATATTCAAGGCCAGATTTAGACATGGGCCTGTCTCCCACAGTGGCAAAATCTGAGGAGCAGCAACTAAAATTTTGAAATTATTTGTTTTATATATATTTTTTAAATGCAGAATCAGTAAGAATGATAGTACATATCACGATGGAGTTATGTTCTTTTGGAAGTACTAATTTAAAATAAGCAATTGATGTCTCAAGTTTAAATGGCAATGCAATGTTTAGCTATTGAAATATTAGAAACTGTATGTTTTTGCTTAGAACTTATAAATTAAAGAAAACATATCTTATCAATGCCCTTTAGAAAGTAAAATATTCAAAATATTTTTTCATAATTTTAGATTTTATCACTGATATTACACAGCAGTGATCAATAGTTTTTTTATACTTATGATTATGATATATGTATCTGAAGAAACAGATGCCCGAATTCTGTAATAATGTACAGACACCCGTTCTTTTGGGTCTTTTTTTTATATTTCAAACAACAAAGGTATGGCAAATTATTATGGATCCTTGAAACAAAAATCTAGTCCAATTCTTATCGATAACATTTTGCCAACTATCATAAGTATTTCTCTTTTGTCTGTAATTTACATTTAATACTTCTGTAATTTGCTTCAAAAATGTAATATGTATATAATTTTTTGTTGTATGTTTTGTCATAGATTTTGTTAGCTCTTAATTTTTATGGGAATGGCAGCTACCAAAGAAGTGTTGCAAAGGTGCTTCAAGTTAGTCAGCCAACAGTCAGCAGGTCTGTTGAAGAAGTGACAAAGGCTATTAATAAAATCCTGCTGCAACACATTATCACATTTCCTACATTAGATGAGCAGCAGCACATAAAGCAACGCTATTATGATCGATATGGCATTCCTGGGACAATTGGTACAATTGACTGTACCCATGTTGAAATCATACAGCCCAGAAATGTGCGTCATGCAAATTCAAACAGGAATAGAAGCATGTGCTATATGAACAGAAGGGGATATTATACCCTTAATGTGCAGATGGTAATATTTTAATTCAGTACTTTTTGTATTATTCAGACCAGAAAGATAAATTAACAAAAAATAGTTGCCAATCACCAATCATGTTTATCGCTGTCAATCTCCAAACGAGTTCAAAACAGTAATTTAATATATTCATAACATCATTAAAAATAATAAATATTATAAAAACAAAATAGCATTTATTTAGTTAATATTTATTAAATACATAATATCAGGTTGACAGCTTTTAAGGTAATTAAATTATTTAAATTTTCTATATGGTGTTATGCCATCAGATAGAATATTACAATATATTTGTCTTCAATAAAATGATAAAACATCTATTTATTGAAAAACAGAATAATAATAGTTTTTAATTTTATTGTTTTAAAAGTTCTATATCATCTGTGATTACCAACATACATTTATTTTTTTACATACCTACTTACTACTTTATATATGTACTTCTCCTTTTTATAGAAAAACAAACATATATATAGACCGGGAGGCGGCAGCACAAACAATCACCTCATCGAGTTCACGGCTGAAATTCCAGAATTAGTTAAAACTTGATCCGCATATTAAAATGCAATCGGTCTGCCAAGTCTTGGCAGACCAATTGCATTTTAATATGCGAATCAAGTTTTAACTAATTTTGGAATTTCAGCCGTGAACTCGATGAGGTGATTGTCTGTTCTGCCACCTTCCGGTCTATATGCAATTCATTGATTTCTGTAATTACTCTATTTACTAGATAGCAGATGATAATCTAAAGATACGTTCCATTACGGCAAGATATCCTGGCAGCGTACACGATGCATTCATTTGGAGACATAGTGGAGTGAGGTCATACCTCCTAAACAACTTTAACCAGAACAGCAGTACATGGTTGTTAGGTTTGTATATAAATTAATAAAACCTAAAAATCTATGATATAGCTTCAAAATATATTTCATAGCAGTAAAAAATTATAAGTACTCAATTCTTTTCTCAAAGATAAGCTTGAAATAAACCGTTTGCATTTGAAGCAATCTTTTTTTTAAAATTCTGTGTGTAATAATTTATAATTTTTATTATACTATGCTCATAAATGATATAATTTAGATAAGAACTTTCTAGTTCTTAGCATTTATTATGTTATATAAGGTTATATTTTTCTTTTTCCTCTGTAGGAGACAGTGGTTACCCTCTAGAACCATGGCTCTTAACGCCATTTCCAGATCCAGATGCAGGAACTGTACAAGAAAGGTTTAACAGAAGACATGCATCTGCACGTAATGGTGTCGAGCGCTGTTTTGGGGTCCTAAAATCTCGATTTAGATGCTTATCAAGGCACAGGGTATTACATTATGCTCCAACAAAAGCATTGTTAATAGTAAATGCCTGTGCTGTCATCCATAACTTATGTCGTCATTATGGGCTCGAGTTAGACAATGATGAACCGCTTCACCCTGATGACTTAATATCTATTGTTACCAATTGTGAAATTAGAGACAACAACCAATTACCAATTGCACGCAGGGTGAGACACCGCGTTGCAGTTACGATGTAAAAATTAATTATTTCAAGTTGTCATTTCAGAATATCACATATTTTTTAAAAATGGTATTTTTTTATATTTTTCATAAGGAATTAGAATAAATTGCTGCTACTTTTTCATGCTATTACAAGGGCTATTCGGAAAATAAGTTATGTTTATGAATAAAAAACAATGAAAGGAAACATTTTTTATTATTTACCAAACGACCATGAATGTCATCCAAAAAAGGAAATGTTTACTATGGTGCTTAGAGACATTTACAATTTTATGCCTGGTATTTAAAGTGAATTTTATTTTATTAGTTTATTCTATAATATATATCTGTTCTGTTATTTTAAATATATATATATATATATATATTTGTAATAATTTGTGAAAGCCTGTAATTTTAAAAAATTATATTTCTTTAATGTTAAATTTTTGTACCAATGTTTTTTTTTTTTTTCTCAATGTGTTATTTTGTGTGAATTCATAAAATTTGTGCAATGATAGTAAAAGTCTATAATATGCACCTCTAGTCAAGTGTGCTTTATAAAGGTCTACTGTATTTCACTAATTTTGTCATGCACTATTTTATAAATAGTTAAATTTTTCTTTCCGTGTTATGGCATACTTGTACTATTCAAGAAAAATATTCTATAATGTGAATATGTATCCATTGATTTGGTGTTCGTTTTTCCTTATTTTTATTTTAAAAGAATTGCATTTTTCTTTTTTAAATATTTTTTCTCTTAGAAAATCATTTGTTTTTAAACAAAAAATAGTTTATTCTTTTTAATGGCTTTTGTTAATTTATGTGTGAGCAATTAGTAAAATAGTCAATAATAAAATTTCAAATCTGGTTATATATAAGTTTTGGTTGTCATTATTTTATGTAATTTCTATTTATTCTGAAATATAAAAATTAGAATCCTGCAGCAAAGTTTAAAAAATTTCACAGACTTTTTATTCCAAATGCATTCACATGTAACAATGTCACGTTTTCTGAAACAAATTACATTGTTTAATTTGTGACATTTTATGAATGAGAGTGATATATTAAGTGTTGCCAATTTAGTAATATATATATATTATTATTATTCATAAATATAAATATATATCATATTTTTGAAAATGTATTCTATTAAACACAGATTGATTAAAGCAAATATTTACTAATATACTATTCAGAAATATTTGAAGATATTCGAATAAAAAATTGTGCTAAATTTGCAACACTGGTTATTTATTTAAAATTATTATTATTTGTATTGCTAATGAATATCACCTTCTAATTTGTAATATTGACACAAATAAAATTCTGAAATTTGAAACTGAGTAAAACACTACAAACTGAATTTTTCCAAATGAATGAAAAAATGTTCAAGTTGGACCCAAGATCTTTGACTAAAATTGTCAATGCTCTACTTATTGAGCTAGCTGAACCGACAGCCGGCAGACATACTTTCACTAAGATTATCTTATTGGTAACAGCATATACCACAGGTAATGAACAGACTTGTATAAAACCAAAAACTTTCTGCGCACATAAAATTGGATCAAAAACTTTCTACAAAATAATTTAATGTTTAATAAAGTTATGCGCTATATTATTTTGATGTTATGAATTAAAAACAGTAGTTTAAAATAATTACCATTTATATTAAAAATTAAATAATATTAATTAAAGAATAATTATTTTGCTTAAAAAAAAAAAAAAAAAAAAAAAAAAAAAAATCAGACAACATTGAAACAAGCATTTCAGAATTTTCTCAGAGAGCAGGCTTGGAAAAATCATCTACGACTTTAAGAGTTTCCTCACTCTAGGGAACAGTCAATTCAGAGGAAATACTCCCGCCTTCAATATTTTCAGAAATGGGATCAATATTTCCATGCTTATTTTGAGGTTTGACAAAAGCTGCAATTATTGATGTTTGATTTGCACTTCTTTTATCAACAGAACTCGCTTGACTGTTCTTACAATGTAAATGCACACTGTAAATTTCCTCATCACAATATATATTTAAATCTAGTTTTAAATCATTTTAAAGAAATTCAATTTAAAATGTTTTCTAACACTACGAAAGTATTTGAAACTGCCGCCGCCAGGCTAAAGTCCTTGCAGCTGCCGATGGAAAACCGATCGGCACCAAGCTCTAGTCTGCGAAAAATAGAAATAAAAGCATGTATGATGTCACAACAATGCTTTGCGTCTTTAAACTTTGAATTGTGTGCAAACAGTAAAAAAAAATAATAATAATAATGGGGAATATTTATAATTTTTCAGTATTTAAAAAAAAAAAAAAAAAAAATTTTTTTTTTTTTTTTTTTGATTTAAATTATTTTCTGCAAAGTTTCGAATTTTGCATAAAATTTTCCGCTTGCATCTATATTATACAATTTTGGTAATGAAATTCTATTAAACAATGAATACAAATTCAGTTCATATATCTTTACTAACTCAGTATGACTGAATAAAAAATAATAAAGTGAGTAAAATATATAGTTTTATACTTTTAATAACTGAGATATAATAATGTAGAGATAATAATGATCTGTGAGTAGAGAATACACAGTAATTGTTGTGAATGTTAATACCTTGTTGAGTAATAATTTAAAGGTTGCTTTAAAGTTTTAACCCACAGTTTAAGAATAAAAATTTACTCAATGGTTAATTTGCATAATATCATGGTGTATAATTTTATGTAACATATATTTATACCTATTTAAGAGCAATGATTTGCACTATATTATTATTATTATTATTATTATTTTTTTTTTTTTGCAATTTTATTTACAAATGAATATTTTTATAGTTAAAAATAAATCGCTAAACAAAACATTGATATAAAATGGCCACATTTCCAAACTGTACAGATTTGATAATCTTTAAAAAACACTGACAAACAAATCTCTTGCTTATCTTATATTCAACTTTTATAGATTCAACGAAGGAGGGAGGCCTACCATATGACTTTAGCACCTGCAACCCCTGCTTGTTCAACTTTTATAGAAATTAAATAGTTTGGAAATTTGGTATTTTAATCAGGATTGCTAGGTTTAGCCAATATTAGTAAATTTCTTGTACAAAATATTTGCCAGAAATTACAAATAGTAATATTTACTTTGTTTAATGATGAACATTCCATGATTTATTAAGGTAAAAATACTGTTCAAAATTTCTGTTAAATATTTTGATTATCAAAATTCCTTAATTTGACAACACTGATCTTAATAGTGATAGATTATTTATTTTTATATGCATTTTAATGCAATTTCTTTAAAAGTGATTATAAGAAATATTAATTAAACTAATTATTAAACAATTAAAAGATATACCATAAAATTTTTACACACTGTTTATTAAAAATTATTATAGTACAAAATAATATACATACATATATATAAAAGTATAATAAAAACACAAAATGAAAAATAAAATAAAAGTAACATAATATGCAGTATTTACAAAAATAGTACAGTAGACTCCCTCAAATCCGCAGAGGTTGTGTAGATTTTAGTATTTTGCAAATTTCTGGTCTTTGCTTTGTTTACATTTTTTAAACAGTAATTTGAATGTAATAATGCAATCTAAATTATAATGAATGTTTACAATATCATAAAATATTAAAATAATTAAGTAAAGTAATAAACTAAAGCAATAAAAATTAAGATAGTTTAAAAAATTAAAAGTAAATAATTAATAATGTATAATTAAGATGAGATACATTTTGCCTAAATTATTCAGTGAAACTTGTCTCATAAAAGTACCCTTCTAATTCACATAAAAAAAATAAAATAAGGAAGTTTTATTTCAGGTTTAGGCAGACTTAATAACCAAAAAAGCTTGATTAATACATAAATATATTTGGTAAAAAGATTGTGATTACCAGTGATATCAGCAATAACTTGAATTTTTTCAGAAATAAATCTATACTTCTATTTATTGAAAAGCATGACTTCAGTCATATTAACAGGAATTGCATATTAAAATACATACAGAATTTATATAAAAATAAAAAAGTATAATTTTGGCCCTATACCTGAACTTAAAGTTTCAGTGTTTACATCTGTGATAATATGCGGATTTTAGGGTTGCAGATTTGAGGGAGTCTGCTGTATTTAAAAATATCAGTCATTTTGACTAATCATATAATTTGTTAAAGTCTCAATAGATTGAGCAATATTTTTTATCGATTTCGTCATTTCGGAAATATCAGCTGCCATTCTCTCTACAGCTGCTGTGTTCTTTCTTATGGACAGGCTATGACTTCTCAGTTCTTTTAGCGCCAATTCTGTCTTTTTTGTCAAGGTGCTTCTTTTAGCACCTTGATCTGAAAAAAAGAAAATAATTACACAATGAATAAATGAAAAGTTCAAAATTAGAACAGCAAAAATGTAAACTATTCTTAAAAATTATACTAATTTCTAATATATATATAACTTCATCTAATCCTTTCTATGCCTAATGCAGGATTCAACTTTTTAATAGTAGAAGACCAGTAATTTGCACAGCTTGGTTGCAAGAGTTGTGTGAATTTGAGACTTTTTGCGAATTATAGATCACATCTACTTCATCTTTGTTTGCATTTTTTAAATTCATATTTTGGATTATTTTTTATTCTTAAATTTTAAAAACAATTAAATTACACAATTAAACATATAAATTAGTTATGAATTATGTTTAATAATAATATATTATTATTATTTTTAAATTAAGATTACATCAATGGATGTCTGATTTAAAGCATTTCATTTATGTTGATGACCTTGTTGTTGTACCTTGCAGTCTATAAAAAGTCACAAGTTTTTGCTGAGTCTCTAAACTTTGTTTCTTTAAAAAGAATATCTCTGGGCTACTGCAAAACCAGCATTAAAAGTCATTTTTTTATTGTTATAAAACTGGAAGAGATCCATAGGATTTTCTTGAATTCAATTTCTTTGTGAATAATATAATTATTGCAACATATTATTAATATCTTTTTTATAATAAATAAATAAGAAAAAAACACATTTTTATGTCAATAGAATATCCCTAACAGATGTTTGGTGTCACCATCTGCTTATGAAAATGAGTACTGAAGGTTTTTTTTTTTTTCCAGTGTCATATAATACTATTAAAATAACTTTAAGATTATTATTAATAAAGTCTCTAAAATTTTTCCAATTCCAATTTAATGGATGGTGGTGGGAGAATGTTATTAGTAAGTGTCAAAACAATATAAAAAGATTTCAATAACTTTCTTGTACAAAAAAATCAGGAATTATAGAAATTATAAAGGACAAATGTTAGAAATAAGCTTAATAATAATAATGTCATGTGAATAGGAGAAAAAAAATTCTAACATTTGAATTAATAATTCAAGACTATTTCCATAATTAAGAAAGATGTATATTTAAGAATTATCATATATATTATTTCTCCTGTCAACATCCCCTTTTCTCAGAAAATATGAGACGCAGAACGACGAAGGAGATAGCATATGAAAGGATTCCCTTTTTTTCAGTATAGGAGTCTTGGCAACCTAGAGAAATGACCTTGGCGAGAGAAAAAAATTTGGCAGAAACTTTTCTGGCAATCTGTTCCCATTTTCTTATACACAAACAATCATCATATATATTATTTCTGTTTTCAACATCTTTTTTTTTCTATGCACATACAAAACATACAACGATGAATGAGGTATCATTCGTAAAGTTTTTGAACAAGTTTCTGAGATAGTACATCCACATATTATTAAAACACGTTGTTTGATTAAAAAAAAAAAGTTCATTGCACTTCATGCAGGTCTCAATACCATCTCGGCACTGTATCACTGATTGCTCTTAGAAAGGGTTTTTTATTTGTCAATAATTAATTATAAACAAAATATAAAGATACTTTAGATAACACTAAACAGATTTCTGTTAAAACATTTTGAACTTACTGGGTGGAATTGATGGGCCTGTTACATTTGCTGATAAACCTCGAACATTGTCATCAGCAGCTGTAGATGAGCCAGGCGCAGAGTCTTCCATTCTGGATGATCCAGGCACAGCAGAGTCTTCCATTCTGGATGATCCAGGCACAGCAGACTCTTCCATTCTGGATGAACCAGGCACAGCAGACTCTCCCATTCTGGACGATCCAGCAATGGAACTTGTTGAACTGGCAGGTAGAGGAAACGAATCCTCCCTCTCTGAAATTGTCATTTCTTCACAATCGTAAAGAGGGTGTAATAGTTGTGCATTGTATTGCACTGAATCCTGAGAGAGGTAGAGAAAAAAAAGAAAAATATTAATGAAGGAAATTGCTATTAGTTTTTCCTTTTATCACAGCTTACAACTTTTTTTTCAGGAAAATAAACATACTTCGAACAAGGAAGTTTATTTAAAAATTAAATGGATTAACCCTCTGACTGCTCAATTTTTTTTTTTTTTTTCAAAATCCTTTCGACCAATATATAACCAACCTTTATCTCTTATACTATTACATATTTCAAATCATCCTGTATATGAAAAATGTGATACATTTATCATTTTCAACCTTTGATTGTGGAATTTTTAATACAAAATTGCTTCAAAAATTGTAAATTACGTAAATTTTTCTATAAAATGTCTTGCCCGTGGAAATCACGGGATAAGCAGTCAGAGAGTTAAAGACTACAATGAAAGGCCATAGGTTTTATTAAATAATTTTTTTGGTTGAAATTATGTTTGAAAAGTTACTTTATAAGTTATACACAAAATTAAGAATAAAAATAATGAAGAAAAAAAAAAGATATGCATGCACAAACACTGAAACTTTGTAGATTTTAAAGCTATATTTTTACAATATGCATGTATTATATATATTTATGATGTATGTTTACCATAAGTATCTAAATAAAATTTAATCAAAATTGAAAAAATAATAAAAAAAAAACTGCCTCATGCATGAAAAAATAAATAAATAAATGAAAAAGCGAAATACTGTATGTTTATAATATCAATAATATTAACAGTAAAATTTTTTAATCTTACTGAAGTATTTCTGCATTAATATTTGATTTACAAAATAAGTTCACATAATTTAAAAGACATGAATTTATTATTTTATTACTTAAAATAAAGCTTCATAAATATATCAAGATTCTACCAGTTCAGTACAGAAGAAAATATACCCATAGATAAACTAAATTGTGATAAAAAAAAAATATATATACAATTACACTTGTTGGTATGCCTGCTTCTGGCACAGACAAATCGCCGGTGGCAGCCTTCCATCCTGTCATACCGAGCAGGCTCTCCTCTATTGGATTCAGTGCATCAACACTACCATCCCTTCCTCTACCTGTCTGTTCATTGATTCTGCGTAACTTGGCAGCTTTGTTTCTAGCATAACCCTTTTGGTCATTCCATGTCTGTAAAAAGCATTATTATACAGTACAAAAATTTAAAGTAACAAAATTGGGTAAAAACTAGGAATAACACTGATATAAGACTAAGTAGGTTATGATATGTCACATGTATTTGTCTTACAAATTAAAGCATTGACCAAACTGACACGTGTACGCTTCCAGTTATCTTTCAGTCCTACACCTAAAAATGCTGTTTTCATTAGTCTCCATTGTCTGGAAATGAATAGAAAAGTACTTACCAGGATTTGTATTTACCCTCCTGCCTGGTTTGGAATTTACATAATTTTTAGCCAAATGAATTACATACATTAATTTTCTGACCAAACTGACACAGGTACTCTTCAGTATAGGGACATTGGTGAAAGAAGAAAATTTTGCAACCTATTTACTGTTTACACAAGCATTTTTTCCAATATTTATACAATTTATTCAATATAAAGAAGCCTGAAGCCTTTTTCATGTAAGTACAAGAAAGTGTATATAAAAAACAGTAATGATAAATATATAAAAAAATGGGTACTACTCTATTATCCCGTCGACCACTTTTCATAACAAAAAACTATAGCTAAATAAACGGGTGAACATTGCCATTGGAATATCAAAATAAATAAATAAATAAAATATAAGAAATTCGGAAAAGCTCCACCCACCAAAGTGTCAACCATCAATAAATTTAAACAAAACAAACAAGCAAAAATACAATATATTAATGAAAACGAAAAAAAAATATTCTTTGATGTTTATTTATTTACATTATTTTTCTTAATTATCCCTTTCGGCTGGTGAATAAATATTTGTGACGTCAGTTAAAGCTGATCTATTGCACGTAACTATGCATTGCAAAATTTTTTTCAGTGCTTTTTCTCTTTAATATCATGGCACCGCCGTTTAAGGAACCAATTGTTATTTTAATTAATGAAATAACTAATAAATCAGTAAAACATAATGAAAAATACAGACAAATATCGAAATAAAAAACACTTGATGACATAGCAAACACGTATAATGCTTCTGACATCAAGTAAATGAGACTGCATTTTTGTAGTTTAATCTTACTGGTTGGCGATAGTTTTTTGTTATGAAAAGTGGTCGACGGGATAATAGAGATGTACCATAAAATGTTTATACAGATATAATAACCAAGCCTGAAAGTTCATTTGGTTTTTCCATAGCTGTTTATATCATTTCGCAATAAACCTCGAATTTAGAAGCCTGAATTGTGTCAAACTTAAAAAATCACCAAGGCCCCCAATAGTGGAAAAGTACCCAGATATATATATATGTACTTATAAATAGTCAATTTGATAAGAATTGTTAATGCTGAAAATAAACGAAGATTATATGTAAATGAATGAAAATAGCATTAAAAGGAACAGATGTGTTACTATCACGCTAAAATGTAAACAAAAGATTGGAAACTGTTTGTTTGGCGCGATTTCCAAGACTGCGCCAAACGAATAACTTAATACAATGGCTAGGTTGCCATTAAAGAAAAAAATCCCCTAAATTTGGCGACTTTTTTCTTTTTTTTAACCGATAATTTTTTTTTTTTTTTTAGCGTGAGTGTAAAGCATCTAAGCCAAAAAAAATTATACAATCTATCACCATCAAAATAATCAGTTTACCATGTATCATTTCAATTTAAACACAGGTGTCAATCTAAAGCCTAAATAGAGCTCGCAATTAAATATTATGAGCTAATATATAATACAAAAAACCCAAATATACAAAAAATATCAAATGTAGCATAAAAAACCTATGCAGTTTTGAAAAGTATGGCCAACATGTACTTCATTTGATTATCAACAAAGCAAATGATTGCCAAAAAACACAAAGAATTGCAGAATTCAAAATGTCATAAAAAATTTATCAAAACTTCATGAACCTGGTGTTGTGTTAGAGTCCCAAAAACATTATCAAAATAAAATGTTGATATTACGAAAAATATTTATTGAGGCACAAAAATAAATAAAAGTAATACAACCCCCCCCCCCCCCCCCCACCAAAAAAAAAAAAACTGTTGTAAAAATAGGCTTTAGATTAAAATGAAAAGTATCAATTTATATTAAAAGTGAGACCTTTTTTCAGTTTAATTACAAGTTATTAATGACTAAATTTTTAAGAATTTTTCTTTTTAATTTGTAAAGGCAGATTATTTTGTCAAATTATCTTTATTAAACAAATTATACTGTCACACCTTTTATATAACCAGTGATGAATTCAGGGAATGAGCTGTGAGAAACATTCCCCTGGAGCATCAAAATCACCCCTGCCCCCAACTCTTAAAAGATTCAAGATCTATAGGTTAATGGTTCATAAGGTGTCACCCCCCCCCCCCTTCTCCCTTCCATGTTACATGAATTCAACACGGCTTGAAACAATTAAAAAAAATAAGTGTTCAGCTTTTTTTTTTTCTTCCAAAAACAAAATTAAAGCTTTCAGTATTTTAAACAAAGCTAATAAATGATTCCATGATTCAATTCCAATTTTAACAGGATCTTATAACAATCCCTCTAATATGTAAGAAGAATTTAACCATATAACAATAATTAAAATTATTTTGTTAAAGTAATGCTTAATATAATTAAATTGTACACTTTTTAATCACAATAAAAATAACCAGTTTACAAAGTATCATTAAAAAGAAAAAAAAAAGCCTAAAGAGAGTTACACAATTACTGAAAACAATTGTTATGGGGCTCACTTTTACTATAATAATAATTAATTTTAAAAATCGGTTTAATTTTCTTTATCAATATGGTGATTCAAATATGATTAGAAATTTGTGTGTAATCAATACAACTCAATGCAGCTTTTGATAAATGTTTAAAAACACCTTTTAATTTTGAAATGTTGGCAAAATTGAAACACTAAATTAGCCTAAGAAACCTTTTTTAAGATCTCATGTACTGGCATGATGCAAATGTATATAATTATATGAATTAAATGAATAATACAATAATAAAAATCAGTATTACTTTTCAAAAGTTTTCTAAAGATGAATTATTGGAATAGAGTGCACTTACTTTACGCCACATCGTTGCATCTTTATTTGCACCACCCAACGAATTTAAAGATGCAGCTAATTGCTCCCATTCACGTTTGCGCTGGATTTTTGTGTATGAGAGTGACAATTTACCCTCACGTAATCTGGGGTGTGACTGCATATAATTTAATAAAAATTCCAATTGTTCTGGATTTACTCTTTCGCTCCTACGCCTAGGAGTACTGCTCTCAGTTGCCTCCATTGTCTGGAAATGAATAGAAAAGTACTTACCAAGATTTGTACTTACCCTCCTGTCCAGTGTGGAATTCACATAATTTTCAGCAATGGGGGAGGAATTCTTGTTTTTTCTTTGCAGAGGAAGTAAATGCTGAAACAAACAGCCTAGCAACAAGACTGTCTTGATTATTAGTCCTTGCACCTGCGAGATCAAATGTCACCCTTCTGCGGACACTCCTAGATTTCCCCAGATCCCTTTAACATGTCCTAACAACAGTAAACAATCATAGAAAAGCATGCTTTCTGTTTACAAACATTAATTTCGATGACGCTTTCTCATTGGTTAATATCGTAAAACTGACGTAGTTTTGGGAGGAGCTATTTCCTCTTTTTCGGACGGCATCCAGCATCCATAATCATTTTCGAACGTACGGAAACCTGATCCCAGAATAGCACTTTTCGCCAGATGCGAAATGGCATAGGATACGAAAGAGTGTTTTCACCTGACGTCACAATCCGCCACTTATTCGTTTCGTATCCTGCGGGAATACGGGTATCAATCTTGCTAAATTATGAGGGAATCTACGTCATAGAATCAAGGCTGAATTTTAAATATGTTATTCGGGCGATTGTTTTATGGTATTTTTTAAGCAGCCAGTCCGATTAGTCTAACATCCTGCCGGACGCAGTAAAAGGTCCGTTGTATGAAGCGAGCGTGAGACCATTAGCTGTGCATGTGAGAACATTACTGCTGAGCCATGCTTTAAAGATGTCACGTGATAATGCATTATTAAACAAATTTAAATGGTATGAAAAATAAATAATGTGAATGGAAGAAATATTTTAATTCTTAATTCAACAAAAAAATTTCCGAAGGCTCTTGTTTGAAAGAAATAACATTCCGATAATTAACCCCTTAATTGTCGCCCCCGAGACATTCACGGGCAGTGTAGGCTACTTTTTTTATTCAGATTGTTTGATTCCCACCAGTTTTTTTAAATAGTGTAATTGGCTTTATTCTCGCATTATTTTATCTGCCACTTAATAAGGCGAATACTTCTACTTGAAAAAAGTGGTGGCAATCAAGCAATCTGAATTTAAAAAAAAGTAGCTTACACTTATCGAACGCGACAATTAAGGGGTTGAAATATATGTGAAAAGGCATTTTACTCTATCCACTGTCTTTTAAAAGATTCAGTGTTTATATCTTTAAATTTGCCTTGTTTATGGTTTTTTGTATCTTCCAAATCCAATCTCTTCCTTTGGAATGGTCTATTAAGACGTCCATTGGCATGCTTAAAAATAAATAAGATTGGTTGAATTAAAATGAGATTGGTTGAGATTTGATCGAGTTATCATAATCACCGAATTTAAAAACATAGTTTGGGAATAATCACGTTTAAAGAATAAAGTTATGATTTATGAATGATAGAACAAAGTAAATTAAAACTGTGTAACTTTGATAATTTATATCAGATCCACTAGAAAATGTAATTGAATATTACTTACTAAGAGTACATTCAGAAAATGCAACATAACAATTCTTTTTTTTTTAAAGTTTTCAGGTAGTATAATCTCTTAATAGAAAACTTATATTTTCTCTTAACATGTTTCTTTTTGCACACTCTCTATTTCGAAAAATAACGCTCTGTGATTTTTTTTTTGTGGATATCATATTTTAAAAGTGAACTGATTCCGCAGAAGCTTTATATTACATCTCATTTTATATTGAAAATTTGTGAAAGACAATTTTACCAACTCATCCATATAATACATACTTATACGCACTAATAACGTAAAACCATATTTTTCTTTAAAAGCTATTTTAAAAAGCAGGTGATTATTAAATGACTTTGCAATTTTTAGAACGCTGGTGTAATTCTGAACTATTGATTATAGATTAATTGTTGGAAAGGAATTAGGGCCTAGGTTAACTGATATATACTTGGTGATTTACTTTTACTTGATCAGAGATCTATTTTCTTTGTGATTATCCGATATCTAGTGTTTTTATTTTTGGAACGATCATTAGAAATAAAAAATTAAAAGCTTGGTAGAATTAAGTGCGACTGAATGATTTTTTAATTTTTATATAGTGAAATAATGCATATAATACAGTATTTCTGTGATTACTACTTATATATTATATCTATATTACCACTGATTATTACGGGGGCTAACTCCCCTTAATTTGGATAAATGGGTTTCTCATGCAGAATTATCAGATTTCCTTCAAATTTTGTATCTAGGCTCATTGTTGTAAGGCGCTTCCGTGATTAGATTTGGGGGTTCATTGGTGAAGTATAAAGGAGGATACGGGGCGCTAATCCCCCTTAAATTAGATAAATGGGTTTTTCATGCAGAATTATCTGATTTGCTTCAAATTTTGTATATATGTTCATTGTAATAAGGGTTCCTCAGGGGGATATCAATTTGGAATTGATAGTTATTGACCATAATGCTCTTAAATTATTAAATGTATGCATTAAAAAATGTGAGACAGTGGGATGTAGCAGATGGATTAAATGCTTAAATATTAGTGATATTGTTCTGAGTGTTCTTTGTATTAGAGAATTGCCATAAATATATTTCACAAATAATGATAAGTTTTTCACATATTGCAACTAGACCCATAATAATACGTATTTCTCATAATTTTCTGATGCAGATTTTTTTTTTCGCGTTTTATTAAAATACACACTTATATAAAAAAGAAACAAATCATTATTATAAAAATCTATAGTTAACATGTGAAAAATATTATTTAATTTTAAGAATTAATAAACAATACAATATTTAATTTTAAGAAACATTAATAAAATAATACTGCTAATAAAATATTCGTGTATTACTAATGTTCCGCAAAAAAGAATTCGAAGGGAATTTTTAGGAGTTTTGTTAAATAAAGTGTGTTACTTTAATAATATTTTATTCTAAGATATCAAAGTTCTATTTTAAGAATACGATTTAATTTCTCTCGACAAACATGAAACAGATGATTGATTTTTATTACAGAATAACCTCACTTTTACGTTTCCGAAATTCATTTGTTCCGCAATTTACACTTTGTTTGTATCTGCCTTAAAAAGTGCAAAATCAGGGTTCTACTGTGATTATATAACAATAGAAAATGAAATCTAAGATAAAAAGATTTCAGGGGTACTAAGTTAACAGCAGCGTCTGATTATGTGTCTGATACGCTAACCATTGTGCACTATTATTGCTAACCATTAATCCCATTTCATCAACACTACAAAATATTTTTTCTTTTAATTCTTTAAAAATCGATTATTTTTTCTATCTCCAACTATAATAAAGAAGAAATTTTGTGTGTGTGTTTGTGTGTTTGTCGGTTGTGTTCTGAAGAGACCAGTGCACGCAGAGCTACAAAATTTGGAGGTAAGGTACCTCTATGCATGTAGTTTTGCACCTCGAAGCCCGAATTTGGAATTTTTAAATATGTTTTTTTTTAATTAAATTTTTTATGCGATTTTTAGCGTTCTTTCACGTTTTGCTGCGATTTTTTTCACATTAGTAAACGGAATCCGGTTCCAATCTTTTAACCTAATATAGTATTTTGTCCTCTTTTCAATAAAGTTTATGCGAAATTCGTATAACGATTTTTGAATTTTTGGCGAATTTTTTCCTTCGTCACTAAGGAATTTTGCCCAGAATGATTGACTGGTTCGGTGGTTGCTTCCACTTTAGCTTCTGCTACGCTCAGAATCGTCAAATATTTTATCTTTTTAGCTTGGAGAAAGTAAATAATTCTTTACAGATAAAAAATCATGACTTTAAAAGGGAAGGGCGGATTATTTATTATACTTTTTTTTATTAGATTTTTTTAAATTGCATTTTTTATGCGTTTTTGAAACTTTTTAACTCACAGGCTATCAAAGCATGAGAGCTAATGTTTCCGCCCGTTCTATACGTACGTACGTAAGTATGTACGTAACTTGATAACTCTTGATAGAAATAACCGATTTGCTTCAAATTTTGTTGATAGGTTCATTGTGATAAGGCGCTTCCTTGATTAGTTTTGAGGGCTCATTGGTTAAGTATAAAGGTGGGGGGGACGGAGGCTAAGCCCCCCCCCCCTTAATTTAGATAAATGGGTTTTTCATGCAGAATTATCCGATTTTCTTCAAATTTTGTATATAGGTTCATTGTGATAAGCCTCTACCCTGATTAGTTTTGAGGGTTCATAGGTGAAGTATAAAGGAGGGGGACAGGGGCTACCCACCCTTTAATTTAGATAAATGGGTTTTTCATGCAGAATTATCCGATTTTCTTAAAATTTTATATGTAGGTTCATTGTGATAAGGCGCTTATCTGATTCGTTTTGGGGTTCATTTGTTAAATATAAGGGGCAACGGGGGGGGGGGACTAACCCCCCTTAATTTAGATAAATGGGTTTTTCATGCAGAATTATCCAATTTTCTTCAAATTTTGTATTTAGGTTCATTATGATAAGGTGCTTCCCTGATTAGTTTTGGGGGTTCATTGTTTAAGTATAAAGGGGTAAAGAATGCTAATCCCTCTTAATTTAGATAAATGAGTTTTTCATGCAGAATTATCCAAATTTCTTGAAATTTTGTTTATAGGTTCATAGTGATAAGGTGCTTCCCTGAAAAGTTTTGCTGGTTCACTGGGGAAGTGTAAAGGGTGGTAACGGGGGCTAACCCCCCTTAATTTAGATAAATGGGTTTTTTATGCAGAATTATTTTTCTTCAAATTTCGTATATAGGTTCATTGTGATAAGGCGTTTATCTGATTCGTTTTGGTGGTTCATTTGTTAAATATAAGGGGGAACGGGGACTAACCCCACTTAATTTAGATAAATGGGTTTTTCATGCAGAATTATCTGATTTTCTTCAAATTTTGTATCTAGGATCATTGTGGTAAGGCACTTCCGTGATTAGTTTTGGGGGTTCATTGGTGAAATATAAAGAGGATACGGGGCGCTAATCCCCCTAAAATTAGATAAATGGGTTTTTCATAAAAATTTATCCGATTTGCTTCAAGTTTTGTATATATGTTCATTGTAATAAGGGTCCTCCAGGGGATACCTTCTTTAGGTATTCACGGGCTTCGCAACCCCGGGCACCTGAGCGACCTTTCTCTTTTCTTTTTTCCTCTCCATTCTCTTGCCTAATCTTTCTTCTTTGTTTCACTCTCATTCTGGTTTCCTCTTTTTAGGTGAGGGCGATTCTGCATAAGCCGATATCATTCTGTTTATATCGACTTATGGAAAATTGTAAACCACCCACGTGTTTGCCGTGCGTGGTGACCCGTGTCCCTGGAAAGGGGGATCCTGGCAGTTGAGGGAAACAAACACACTGCTTTGGCCTCTGCTTCAGGTATACGGGAGGTGTATATTGGTCCCGTATGCATCAATCGGCTGGTCAGCTGACTTGAAGGCTAAAATGATGCCATTTCTTCCGTCTCTGTATTCTCCACACTGTTACAGGGTACGTTCATTTCTGAAGCAGCGGTACGAATGCTACTATATGGATTACTGCAAAAGTAAGCTAAAATATCAATATCTTCATCAGTTGAGTGAAGCCTTAGCCTGTCTAGTCCTCCACCTAAAGCGTGTATACTTCCTCTTTCACGCATTCGTTGCACTAATTGGGAAATAAATCTCCCAGAAGGATATTTAGAATTGAGAAAAGTACATTGAATTTCCCGTGCAGTTTCGTTAGCATAGACGGGAGGTGCAATATTGGTCCCGCGTGTATCAATCAGTTGGTCAGCTGACTTGTCACTGGCTGGGGATCAAGTGAGCGGGCACATACTAGTCATCTCGTTAAGTGTGGAGACTGAAATAGGTGTTTCTTGTGAACGTATGAGCCCTGATTAGTACTGGTGCACGAATGTGCTTCCACTTGTTGGGCTCGGTAGTGTGTGGTGCGGCCGGTGTCTGAATTTTTTTTCTCTCTCTAATATGGATGGAAGTACTACTTCACTTTCTTCTATTTCTCTCCCATGTGGAGAGCAACAGTTGTACAGAACTATTCATACACTCGTTTTTTTGTAATTAAGCGCACTGATAGTCATTCTGATAGTTCTTTTAAAAAAACTTCGACTTTTCTTATTGCATAAACATTCAAATCTGTATTTAAAGATGGTTATTCACTTAAAAAACTACAGTCTGAAGATTTACTTGTTGAGGTTTCTAAAGCCAAACATTCGCAATTTCTCTCAAATTGCACAACAATAGGAACTTTTTCTGTTCTGTTCAGGACCATCAAACTTTAAATATAAGCTGTGGTGTAATATCCGAACCAGAACTTTTATTCTCTACAAATGAAGAACATCTACAAAACCTAAAAGATGAAAATGTCATAGATGCACGCCGTATTACTATCCGTCGGAATGGGCAAGTGCTTCCTACGAAGATCATTATTCTGACTTTCAATAGCCTACTCTTCCAACCAGAATTAAAGCTGCCTACCTGAGATGTCCTGTCCGACCTTATATACATAACCCACTCCGTTGTTTTAAATGCCAGCGATATGGTCATAGTACAACTACCTTTCGTGGTTCTGTTACCTGCGCACATTGTGCAGATGTCGGCCACGATGGTAAGTCATGCGAAAAGCCTGAACGCTTTACAAACTGTAAGGGTGACCATACAGTATACTCCCACCCTTGTCCAAACTGCGTTCGTAAGAAAAAAATTCTTGTAGTCAAAATCACTCAAAAACTTTCTTATCCTGAAGCTCGAAATTTTTTTTATTCCAGAACGCCATCTGTAGAAGTCTCTTATTATAGTTTCCTCAAGAGACAATCAAAATCCGTAAGACATATAAGCACCCAAACTGAATTCTCTTTACCACCAAATGATTCATCTGTTACACTAACCAGCACTATGAAGAAAAAATCCGTAGTATGTATTGTTTAGCTAGAATAAGACCCCTGCCTGCACTGCAACTTTTGCCACCATCATCAGAACCTGTGAAAATAGAATATTCTATCTATCCATCTAAACAGTCAGCCCAACATGAGTCAAGTCAAAAATCTGTTTCATCTCCAAACAAATTTTAAAAACCTGGTTACACAAAACCAAAACCAAAATCCTGAAAGAGAGAATGAAAACCTCAACACAAACGAAGTCTTTTATGACATTCTTCCGAGATCTCCCAGGTACTAAATAAACTTCGGTATCATTTTTTCAGCCCTTCCTTACCATCATTTATGAATATTAATATCCAGAAGGGCGATTTATTTTCTTGGGTTCTATGGTCCGATTTCAACGGGAATAGGTTCATTCAACTTAGCATAAACGAATTAAGATATAGCTAATTGATTAAGACTTTATTTTTATTGAAACCGCAAAAAAAAGTTACCGATTTGATAATCCCAGACATAGTTTCATTTTCACTCATCCTTGAGTATTATGAAAATTATTAGAGGTATTGAATCAAAACTCGCAGTCTGTACGTATCTTTGAATTAAATTATTTAGACATTTGAGGGGGTGGTATTAAATTTACTTTCGCTGCGGGGTCCATCTCTCTATTTAATTTCCAAAAGACAAAGTGTTACCAAAGGAAAGGTTTCGTGCAGCGATTTTTAGAGTCATTTCGCGTTTTATATTATTTATTGACGGGACCGGACAATGCCGGGCAGATCAGCTAGTATGTAAATATGTTAAATTTGTATATATATTTTACGCTTACTTTAAAAATTTTAAAATTATACTAACGTTGTTCATATTAAAATTATTTTCCATCATACAAGTTGAAATTTTTATAATTGAGCGAGGTCTCCAAGCCGGAAATCGACCCCAGAACATTTAGCTTAAATTGCCAATTCCCTTCCAATTGATCTACGTGGAACGACAACCTATGGACAAATTTCACACATGCAACCTTTTGAGAAAAGCATCTGGTCTGTAATATAGACAGCTCAACAGAATAATCCGATGGAACTCCATTAAAATATGGAAACGTATATACATATTTTTATTAGTTTAAAACAATAATACTGATTGGTAAGGATATCACAAGTTGAAAATTTTCCAACTGAGTGAAAAATCTTCCAAGGCGGGAACCAAACCGAAAGCATTTGGCTTAAATTGCCAATGCTTTTTCAATTGAGCTATCTGAAAGTTCAGTTGGAAAATTCTGAACTTGTATGATATCATTACGAATCAGTATTATTATGTTAAAATAATAAAAGAATTATTGTAGTTATTGAAATTCTATTTTACCCTGTTTAATGTTATATAAATGTATAGGTAGATACCGGGATAGTTTAACTATTTTTATAAGAGAGAATATATTTTTGTATAATCTTTATCAAAAAAGAAATCAATATGGAGATAAAGCATGGTTACTTCGTTACAAAATATATGTTTCTATATATGTATATATGTTACATATATATGTATATATATATGTTTCTGTAAAACAAGATCAAGTCAAACCGGGTGGGGAGGCCTACCTTTCGGCTTAAGCTCAACTAGCCAGGCAAAGTTTCTGTAAATCGGTACACAACTGCATTGCTCTTTATTTTAAAAAAAAAGAAATGGCTCAAATCTCCCTCATCTGTGAGATATTGGAACCAGTTGGTCGGGAGATATAACTATACCAAATAAAGTCTGGAAAAAGAGTAATAAAAATCAAATATTAAATTCTTTATTTTAAAAAACTACAATACGTTTTATTTCAAAAACGGAGTAATCAAAATCAATATTTTAAATCATAGCAATTATTCTCAATAAAATCCCTTTTTCGCCATCATCCAATACATTGGAAATTTCTTACTTTGTAAAAGTTAATTTTTTTAGAAATTTCCCTAGTTTAAAATTGAACAAGTATTTAAAAAATAATAATAATTTAAAATCAACATCAATAAATTGTCTGTAACATGTGTACACAGGGAAACAATTTTCAAATCTTCCTCTAGAAGGTGGTTCAAATATCCTACCCGTTACTACTTCAAAAATTTTAATTTGCAGAATCAAAAGTAGAATATAATACCTAAAACTACTGTTAAGTTATGAAACAAGAAAAAGAAACCTGAATAGATGAAAAACAATTAAAACATAATTTATATATACCTCACAATTTAACTAAACGACGAAAAAACAACAGAAGTCCAATTTTTACTTTGACCTGTCAAACGACGTTGTAGGGCAAGGTCTCGTCTGTATTAAAGACTATATTTATCCACGTGGTTTCCTTCTTTGAAATTGCAAGTATTAACGTTTGATGGGGACGTCACACTGTCGATTTCTGAAGATAAATCTGTAAATTTCATTTTTGGACGACAGATATTGACTGTTAAATGCCTATAAAACATCGTTTGATTGTGTGCGATTACGATTGAGAAGTTAGATGGGTCAAGGAAGAGTAAAGTATCAATCGAGTTATTAAAGCAAGAGACGTGTCGAAGAGTGTAATCTCGTGGTTTTAAATGACCTGTGGATGTGAAAGTGCTAGAATAATACCTTGCTAAATCTACTGATGCTTGGTTACCTGTGAGAACCATTTCTCGGTCGTTAAATAATGTTGGCTTAGATGCACAGAAGCTGGTTACATGATTTCCACTGTGAGCACATCATCATAGGGAAAGTTTACTTCGGTGTAAGGAGGATATTCGTTGAAGTCAAAAACAATGGTACAGAATCATGTTCTCTAATGAATCCTACTACCAGGGTTGTAAAAATACCGAGTTTTTATACAACAAAATGGTAGCTGGGCAGCTGCCCACTACAACCCTGCTTGCTACAGCATAAACATTGATTCTGGGCACCAGCTTGTGTGGAGAGAGAGATGAATTCATTCTCATCAACATAATGTCCAGGAAACTGATAACTATGGTCATAGAGTGATTGTGTGAGCGGGTATCAAGTATAATGGCATAATTCTGCTTCACATTTTTGAAAATGTACACTGATATCGCACAGGCGTTCATCTTGCTCGTGGTATAGTTAGTCCAGAATTTCTGTTCATGGATAACAATTTCCGATCACATAAAGTTGAAGTGTCCCTCACACTAGCAGGAAACAATATTGAGCGTATGACATGCCTTGCTTTTGGTACGGAGATAAAATTTATAGAGCACGCCTGAGATGCACTCTGTAGCCGTATTACGAAAAGATAGAACTTTCCTCGAACCGTGCAAGAACTGTAAATCGCCCCGTGCAACGAATGAGACACAATTCCCCAAGCTCGCCTGAACTAATTACTGAACAGCAAGCACAAACAATGCAAAATGTGCATCTGTGTCGGAGGAGGTCATACCCTATACTGTGTTCTTTTTTTGAGTAGAACAAGCCTTTTTCGTAATTGTTTAAAACTGCTGTAAGCAGCCTATTTTGTTCTTTTGACCATCTTGCTTTTTTCATGTGATAATATCTGTATCGTTTTGCATAATAAAGATACATAAGGACCTCTATTAAATATGTACTAAATTTCATTTCTGTAAACCGATCACATTATGTACACCGATGATTAGTTATGACGAAAAATGTCTATGTTCCTTAGCAATTGTTAAGCAATGTATGTCAGTGGATTTAAATCAAACGCCACTGCGGAACGCAGGTTTACCACTCACTGAGTTTATGACTTTGTAATGGACGTGATTATTTAACCAACCTCTAGACAGATCGAAACTTGAAAAAGATATTTTTGGTGGTTCAAGTGTCTTGAACCCCCCCCCCCCCCCTCTATTTCTTCCGATATTATATTACTCGGTAAATCATATAACCGTTCATTTGAATACCGATATTTAATGTATGTTTACGATTTGTCTGTTGAAATGAAATACTATAATAAACATAAATTATAAATTTAATAATTTAAGGCGAAAATCTTTCTAAAGCTGAATTTACCATAATTTAATTGTATACAAAGATAAAGATAAGAAACTTAAAATAATTATTAACACGGGGAATACAAAACTAATCTTTAAGGGAATTCCCAAGCTTCAAAAATATTCTTTGATGCATCCTCAATCACCACAATTCAGAAAATTCGAATAATTTATAAAATAAATTTTATTCTAATTTAAAATATAATTTAAAATACTCGCTCTCTAAATTTCTAAATTATTCACATGAGAAAGTGCAAACCAAGATAACATTCCCAAGCTAATATTAATTGCGTTCCTGGTTTACAAGATTTAAAATTTGTATAGTCAATATAAGGTTAAAATTTGCTTATTTTATACTATACAAAGCAAGTTGAAATTTCTGTTAATGTTATCTATAATACTAAATATTTTAGTAAATGTTTTAAAGTAATATGTAATCGCTGCAAAATAGATTGCAATACGGATAGTTTTTTAAGCATAACTCAAGAATTACTTGGCTGATTGAAATGTAGTTTTAGCTTCGCATGTTTGAAGATTCTAAAAATCAATATCAGTTAAAAAAATTGCAGGTGACAATTCATACTTTTTTCGAAAAAAAAAATGTATATATCAGTGCAATCTATGCATTTATTAACAGAAATTGATTTTTAATAGCTTTAAATACGCGAATCCAAAATTACAGCTCATTCCGCCTAGAAGGTTTTGAATCATGCTTTAAAAACTACCCGCATTACCATTTGTTTTGCAAAAAATTTAAATTAATTTACCATAAGGGGTTCTAAACTTTAAACCTTCATAATTCTTAAACTACTTGATTAAATGTCTTCCTGTTTAGTACCCTAAGGTAAATTTCACCAAAAAATCCGAATATGGTATCAAGATTAGGTGTTCTTTTAGAAAACGTCATCTTTTGGTACAATTTAGTTATAAGCCTATTTTTATTATAAAATGAAAAAAAAATACAATTTCCTTTGAAAAGTTATTTCCGTTCATTTTTGTGATAATTTGGAAATTAAAACATATGGGATAGTCTCTTTTTTGAACGACTGTACTGTAACGTTTCCACATGTATGAAAAAGTGTAGCACGATTTCAGTGAAAACAACTTTTAATATTAAAATTAAGGTACACAGGATTCTGAGATTAACTAAAACGATGCAAAGTCTATCGAAGAAATTATTCTCGTCTTAGGCCTTAGATACTATAAAGTTCAAATTGTCCTTTGTATAGGTAATCAGATAAACTGGTGTTCTCTCTTAGAAAAATTCGTTCTACCATTAGAGGTGATATATTCATTTATATCGGAACATGAGTTTCCGTACTATCACACTTCTAATCATACATACAGGAGGAAACACGTAAGATTTATAAATATTATTTATACAGCGGATTTCTAAGTTCAAGTTTGGTTCATGACTTTTGCGATTCTTATGAAATTGTAATCAACATACTGTCTCCATCGTTAACATGCGTTGTGACCAACTCATTTTATTAAATAAATAATATTTAGAAAGGCGTTTTCAAAATTAATGTGCAACATTTTAGTTGATTTTTTTCCCAAGCCACATGTGTATTTAATGATTTCCTTTAATGGTGTTGTTCATTAATTGAAATAAATCACTCATTCAAATAATTTGAAATATATAGAAAGTTATTTCTTTTTTCCTTCAGAGAAATAGTAAATGCTCAACTAGTTTCGGGTTTAACTCATTAGGTGCCGCTTCACCGCTATATATATTTACCACCTTAAGCACCACAACGTACCTGCGTACGTCATGAAAACCTCTATCTGTAATACCAGGACGTCCAGGTTGCCAGTTTGGCCTTTTTTTTTTATTCAAAATTTTGAATTCACACCAGAAAGTTATAGAATTTGTATTTTACATAATGACAGACTTTTTGTGATTGCATAAATTAAAATGATTCTTTTAGAATTTCCGCTATGAATTTTGTATTTTTGAATTTTTTTGTATTTTTGACGAAATTTAACATAGCTGGTATTCAGCATACTATCACTAAATTGAATATGGTGCTTAAGGGGTTAACCGATTTTTTTTATGGAACAGTTGTTTTTTCTTTATGAATAGGAAGTCTTTATATTTCTTCTGAAAAAAAAATAAAATTCGAATATTTAGGATAACTAGCATGTTCCCAAAATGGGAGCATTGGCGCCTAATGAGGGTAATTTTTTTGAATTTTTTTTTTATTTAATCTACCTTTTTTTGCCTCCGTGCATTTATGGTAGTTATTTATCAGTTTTTTAGCTATAAAAGGAATAATATCATTCTCAAACTAATATTTTAGAAATAATCTCTATAAATTAGTCCAACATCTACATTTATTATAAAATAACAAATAAAATAAACTAATGTAAGTTGAGACATATATCTTTTGAGCTCTTTATGTACTCTCCACGCTGCGATTACAACCATGTTTAAAGTGTTTGTAAAAAAGGGTCACCGCTATTTTTTACCTTCGATACGAGGCCTGTAAGTACTTAAAAATCTATCTAGGAGATCCACCACTCCCATATACTTATTATATGGTGAAATTATCTTCGGTTGAGGTGAATCAATTTTCTTTTTTCTTTAGAGCACCATCTTTTTACCTGACCTATGGGAGTCTTTTCCTTAAAATTAGATGCCAAACACGCAAACTTGTTGTCTCTTCATTTTACTACACGTAGATTTTCTGTGACAATGAATTCAAAAGTTCCTCTTTCATTTTTTTCCAATTGTTTACATTTACTTGGAGGGCAATCTTTCAACCTATTTTATCTGACTGTGCCCGTCATACGAAAATTGCGCTTTCGCATTTCTTCTAATAATTCCAGAGATGTAAAAAAAAATTCCATGTGAACCGTATGTTTTGGTGGATCGTCAGTGCATTTAATTAAGTCCAAAACCAACCTTGTGCCTATACTTAGTTTGCATTTCATTTTTTTCTTCAAATGTATTTTTTCCCCACATAAACATGTAAATTTAGTAGATAACCTTCAGAATCAGAATCCAGTGTATCGAAATATCCCAAAGCTTGTTTTACTGTTAAAAAATTAACAAGCATTTTCACATATATCGAATCCTTTTTTTTATTTATTTAAACACTATTACTTATCGACTGCCAAACGAATCAAATACACTATGCTTTTCAAAATGACAAACTAAAACGCAGTAAAATACAACTATATTTCACCGTATTCTTGTTTCTCCGAACCCAGGACCTAAAAATTTTCTTTTATCACTTTAAGTGGCTACATTGCATTTTTCTTCCTAGGGCGCATTCTTTTCTTTGTGAAAGCGTGCTCTCAGACAAAGGGGAAAACTAGGCTACGCTGCCAGGCGCCTGAGTGACGCTCGGCGCGTCTTCGACCACTGAACCCAAGTCCTCAGGGACTTTTAACGTGCACTACTGGATTTGTTTCTCCGGGTGCGCTTCGGCCGGACTGCGGACCTCCACCTACGGACCCTCCAACCCATTACCCAAGTGAGCGACGACAGAGGTCGTTGCGATTATGCGGAGGATCCCACATCTCAGAGGAAACCTTCCCGTAGACACATGAACGGCCGAGCAACCCAGCGACTTCGTCGCTGGAACCCCATCAGGGGACCCAGTCCCTAGGTCATATGCCGAGCTTTTCGATGGCCCTTGCTTTCCCACGGCGTCCAATCATCGAGTCGCATAGGAGAGCGAAACGACTAGTTCATCTTCCGTGGATTGTCGCTACGTGCGACGGAGGAGCCTCTGGCCAACCCGGAACCACGAGGAAACTCGGTCCCTTCACATAGACGTGACTTGGCTAGGTCGTCCCCTTCTAAATGGCTTTCCCTCCAGTGAACCCCTACAGAGAAATGCAGGGAGTATTCGACTCCATTTATTAGGATCATCCGCATAAATATCAAAAAACAACAAACAACAAAGAACAGCATATCACAAAAATGTTAGGAACAACGGAAAGTTATTGGAAGAGCCATTCCCGGTCTCTGGAGGACATGGAAAATCCCTCCAAACGCGCCAAAGAGGCGGGCCCGGTCGAGATAAGTGGTGGGTTAAAATTAGGGGAAGACTCCTACTCATCCGCCCGCCAGACGTAAAGTCCTGGCTGCGCATAGACGCGACGGATTAGGTTTCGGCTCAGAGGTCAATTTAAAGTTCTAACGCCGCCATTTTACTGACGAGCCTCCGGCCCGGTTACTCGTGGCCGACCAGTTCGAGGAGGGGTCAATCCAGGAGACGACCAGTACGGGATATGGGCTGAGGCCCCCTCCGTATCTTGGTGCGACCCTGGAACGAGTACTACACCCACTTCTCGTGCCAATCTGACCTTGACGGGCGACTCACAACTGCTCCAACTACAGAGGGAAACGCAAGGAACGAAATGCAGGTCAACAGAACTTCGGCTAGCCCTTGGCCCTGTCTCCCTGCCGTCTACGTTCTACCGCTTGCACGACACCGAGAGTTGCGACATGCCGCCTCGCCTGCCGACAAGCGTCACAATAGAACCCTTGCGCTTCTTGTTCTACAAAGCACGTCCGAACCATCGTCTAACTCTAGACAAGTTTTGCAGCTGTCCGACCCACGTTTGCTAGCTTTTGCCCTCACGTCACCACACGGCACGAGGAACCGTGCATGAGGGATCGGCCTAAGCGAATGTCCTTTTGCCACCTGGTCATCCCGAGTTCCCGCAGAACACAAGTCCCGTACCCACGTCAGTGAAAGAACCGACCACGGCACTAAGTCAAGGCTCTGCACCTGGGACCTCGAGGGACGACGAACCTGATCCTCTTGCAGCCGAGAACCGGCCCTAAAGAGGGGTATCCCAGTAGAATCGGCATCCCCGGCTACTCAGACATCGTTTACCCCCTCTTACCATGATGAGGTGTGGGATCGTCGACTGCTGCCCCCCTTGTGTTGACGAAACATCTCCTAGCGTCGAGAGCCCGGTCTTCTTCCCTACTAAAAGGGCCGATTTGGAGCAACCCGACGGAGAGTTTGCGCAAGGCCTGGCTTCCGGCCATCTTCCCAACTCAATGGGCCTATTCATAATCACCAAGAGGGGGCAAAGCGGGTCGGACAAACGGAAAGGGGAATGCTACCAGAAAGCGCGAACGTTCCCTCCCTGGGAACATTCCAAGAAAAATATTTCTATTGTTGCTTAAAATAAATCCATTTACTACGGGTTTTGAATATGTTGTTACTTAAAATGTTGGTTTTAAAACCTGACTGTAGCTGTACAAAACTGAAAAAAAAATTCTTTTTAACTAATTTTACTTGAGATAGTCGGAAAACCATTCGAAATTCTCTTTTTTAAAACTCTACAAAAAATAGAAAAAAGAAAAATATTATTTTGAAAAAATATATTTTGTACTCCATACTAATAACTTTACTATAAAAAGATTTTTCCTTAAATAGCTAAAAAATATTTTGAGAAAAAAATATAAAATACATGTTCCCGCAACAGCAGCGTTGGCGTTTAATGGATTAACTGATTAATGGTCCTGTTCATCAGGTGTAACAGAGAAGACATACGCTTAGAAAGGTAAAGCGGATTCTAAATGGAAGTTTCTATCCATAATCTGTTTTATCTTCTCCCGTTAACTTCTCTGTCCTGCACCTGAAGAAGGGGAACACTAATTTATTGCTATAAAAAAAAAGTCGTGCATTTACTAAATCGCTGAAGAGAAAATAAGATCTCATACCGTATATTTGAATCTCTGGTGTATTTTACTATCAGTTGTAAGCTGGAAAATTTTACCAAGAATATAAAAATCAATTTATGTAAGTTTATTTATTAGCTTTGTACAATAAATCAAACAAAAGCACTTTATAATTCTTTATTTAAAATATGTAGCGGAAAATAATTTTTAGATAAACAAGGAAATTTAAAATTTTGGAATATATGCACAGATGAAGAATTACTTCAAAAGTACATTATTTAGCTTGACAAATTTTATGAATATAAAAAACTGTACTACATAAATGACGTCATAAGTAAGTAAATTTAAATTTCGTTATAATTACGAGAACACAGTCTGTATATAACCTTATTTCTTAGCTTTGTATAGTAAATGAAACAACAGCACTTTATAATTCCTTACTGGAAATAAGTATCGGAAAATAAATTTGAGATAAACAGGGACATTTAACTTTTTGAAATATATGTACATATGAAAAATTACTTCACAAATGCTTTAGTTAACCTAACATTTTTTATAGATATAGAAATGTGTAATATAGTAAAACCCCATAACAAAGAAATTTCAATTTTTTTTAGTTCATAAAATAGTTTAATATATTTTTTTGTTAATGTTACAAACTCCATTATCATATAAAAATTCAAATGGATACCTCTTAATATAAGATATAAAAAAATGCCCAATTCAACCACTTTTCAACCATGTAAATCTTCATAATGCCTAAACAGCTATAAAAAGTAAATCACAACAAACGTGCACTTTTAGAATAAAAACAGTTAATGTTATAAGTTTAAAATAAATAACAGCACGAACATAATAAAAAAAAATATTTTGAGACAAAAACAAAACATAAATCCCTAAACTTTTCGCACAGACAAAAATCGTCCATATAAAAAGAAATTATTCAAGCAATTACTAATTTAGAATTTTTGAATGCCATCCAAAGCATAATATTACCACTAAGTGCCTTATTTATTTTCCGGTCTGAAAAACAACATATTAGAATTCCAGAAAATCTCCATTCCATGCATTTTTGTATTTTTTATATAGGTACATTTTACAAAATGATTTTTTATCATAATGTTCATTTTAAATATGTGGTGAGATTTATTGAAAAGAATGTTAAAACACATAAAACTGCGTTTCTTATTGTTTACTAAACAAAGTATGTTTCGAAGCTTTCTTAATAATAATAACAATAATAATGTTTATCGTAAAAAGTAAGAGCGTAAAAGTTTATAATGAAGGTTTCTTCCGCTCTATCAATCATGCGTTTTCGTGAAAATATTTTAAATATGAGATAAGCAATTTATTTTAGAAAATATTAAAAACTGATTGGTGTAGCTGTATATCATGAAAGTGCATCAACTGATTTTAAAGTTTTTAAATGTTAGATGTAACTTCGTGAAAGTAATTTATTATTTTAGAAGCTCATTTTGTGTTGATTAAATGTTTGACATTTTTAACAAAGGATTTTATTATTTTTGTTGATTACAGTAAATAATTTCAGTAATAAATATAGTGATAAGAATTTTTTGTTATTATCTAGACATTGCGTTTGTTATGTTTATTTTTATCGGCATGTAAAATTATTTTAGAAACATCATTTTAGATGTTTTTAAATCAAAGAATATATTGTTTTAGTAATAATAGGACATGTTTTAAATGTTTAACTATTCAAAGGGGAACAAACAAGACAAAAGGTATCATTAAACGATGGTTTTAAAGATTTTTTACTTTGTATGCAGGGGATGGAACAAAGGAGAAAAAATATATTTCGAGAGTATATAATTTAGATAATTGATAATTTATTTTTGCTAGAAAGTTACAAATGGGACAGTATTAAAAAAATAATTTGGATATTTTAAAGTTTTCATAGAAAGGTTTTTTTTAGAATAGCAAGTAATGGAATGCCTGCGATTTATTCTGTTGAGATCTTTCTGATAACACACCAGATATCATAATCAAAAGGTTGTCTCCACCGTATTTGTCCAGGATAGCTGAGTTGGTAGAGCGTTGTAGCTTAAGCCACGGTTCTGGGTTCAAATGTTGGCCTGGGCAAATTTTTGCTCAGTTGGAAAATTACACCGCATATGATTTATTTACCAATTAGAATAATTGTGTTGGATTAATGCAGAACATAAATTAATTGGACTGACGGAATGCTTTATTATGCACAGTTCCCAATATCATCCAAATATGGATGTATTAATGATTATAAGGTAGTAAAACTCCCAAGGTTTACCTTCGTACAAATGATTGATGCGTCTGCCTTTTCTTACTATGCAAATGTTCCTTTCACTGGCGTAGCCAGGGAGGGGGGTCCAAATGCTCTGGATACCAGTAATATTATAAAGTTTTCTTCTTTTTGATTATCGCAGAAAGTTTTCCGATTAGATAAGGCAAAGATAATTTTACAATATTAGTCGTATCCAGAGCATCTGGACCTCCACCCTGGCTACGCCACTGGTTCCTTTTGAATATAAGTTCTTGAATATGTTAGTGAGTATGTTCACCTCGATCAAACTAAGTGCAGTGAGGATTCATTATTTCAATTCAGGAATGAATATTCATAGCGGAGGATTTTAAACCTGATCTTTAATAACCCCATACATTGAAATCTAGCAGTGAATGGACTGATAATCATGGTGGTCATGGAACAAAACCTTCTCGACCAATCCAAACTGTGTCCACCACTGAGGTAAGAAATATATTGGCAAACATAATACAATACTAATAATTAAATCCAAATGCTCTGGATACCAGTAATATTATAAAGTTTTCTTCTTTTTGATTATCGCAGAAAGTTTTCCGATTAGATAAGGCAAAGATAATTTTACAATATTAGTCGTATCCAGAGCATCTGGACCCCCACCCTGGCTACGCCACTGGTTCCTTTTGAATATAAGTTCTTGCATATGTTAGTGAGTATGTTCACCTCGATCAAACTAAGTGCAGTGAGGATTCATGGTTATTTCAATTCAGGAATGAATATTCATAGCGGAGGATTTTAAACCTGATCTTTAATAACCCCATACATTGAAATCTAGCAGTGAATGGACTGATAATCATGGTGGTCATGGAACAAAACCTTCTCGACCAATCCAAACTGTGTCCACCACTGAGGTAAGAAATATATTGGCAAACATAATACAATACTAATAATTTGCCTTTGATCTGGTACCTTACAATTAATATTTAGAAAATTATTTATTTACAATATTGCCCAATTGATGTGTGTCAACTTTGTATAGATAACTACGAATATTGTGCTCCTTTATCAAATACGGTAGGAAAGCATGTAATAACACCTTTCAGGCCCGACAGCTTAAGAAGAAGCCATGATAAATAATAAAATTTGACAACAGAACAATACATTTATTTCACTAATTAAAAGAGGGATGAGAAGTGGCATAAGATAAGTTAATTAGAGGGCATTAACCTATCTCAACAAAAACCAATGCGAGAAGATGTTGCCAGTGGGTCACTTTTTTATTCTGATTGCTTTATTGGCACCACTGTTTTGAAATGGTATAATTTGCATTACTTTAACTGTCATCAAATAAGTCGAATTTTACTTTTAAAAAAACTGGTGGCAATCAAGAAAATTGAATTTAAAAAAAATTATCCCACTGACAGCACTGAATGGGAGGATACTTTTTTCAAACTAATTCCAAAGCTCATCCAAAAATGGTTTATGTCATTTGAGATGTATACTCACTGAAACTTCTTTTATTAGGAACTGAAATACACTCAAATAGTAACAGTAAACTCTTACGCGATCACGTGGATCCCCGTACTTTTTTATTTTGAAGTAGTAAAAGGTAACACTTTATCAGATGGCCGTCAACTGTAGCCGCTGACTCCTCCAAAAACTAGTTGAAACTTTAATCTGAAATTCCACCTACAGACTACACGTTTCGTCACAAGAGGAACTATTTTACTCTTACATTAGCAGCGAAGCATAGCTTATTCCCGTTCAGAATTCTCTTGCTACATCTCTCCTGTATATAGTCGTATATAGTCACCAGGGAATCACAAATAACTATAAAACATAATTTCGCAAAATAAAAGCGAAAAACCCTATTCCGGAGATCAATTCACATTTTGTGAAAGTTAGAGAAAGACACAATAGATTTCCCGTTAATCCACAAATGTTTGCAATGCAAACAACACACTGTCATGAAAAAGACTCACAAAACTTATTCGAGAACTAGAGTACCCTTATCAAAGAGTAACTCGACATATTTTCATAATGCTATAAGAAAACTGTATTATAACAGCATATCCTTCACAAGAGACAGCAGCTGACCTTCTTTGTTAGTTTTGAATATGAGACTATAAAGTAGATAAATAAAAATTTATTCCAGTTTCAGCTTTATTTTTCGAAAATGAGGATGCATTAATAAAGCGTTTTATTTATGACAGTAAGTATTTAAATGAGAAAATTGGGCGACTGCAATAACAATTTTAACTAGTACACAAGCAGGGTAAAGGCACCAATAATTGACTAGGCTCCAATAATTGACCAATGAAATGTAAAACTGTATAAAACAAACATTAATGCACGGATACGCTAATATATGTTAGTATTTCAACCAAAATTAAAATGCCCATGCATATTAAACAAAATTAACATTTATTGGTCCATTAATTTTTGTTATACATTTTTGTGTCGCACTGGTCAATGACTGGTGAAATTCAGTTATTTAAAATTTTAAAGTTATTTGTTTTCACCATATTTTAATTTTTTTATTAATTTGTGCATCAGAGCAATTGAAACAGGAAAGAGAATTTTTTTTAGCTCTATTTAATTCAGCGGTAAATTTCGTTAGTTGAACATGTTGCGTTTTTCTATGTCTTAAAGCCAAAAAAAGTAACAATTCCTTACTACATTTCCAAACAGGCATTCATAAATGAATTAATCTATAGAATTGTGAAGTCTTAAGTAAACGCAACATTTTCTAATATTTCCATTACTACACTTAATTAACACAAAATGAATATTGGAAGAAAAACTAATTAGTATTTTTTATACACGAGTAGCTTCTTCTTATGACAAATCTTTCGCAGGAAAATACGTGTTTTTTTTATCTTAATGATCTTTTAAAATAATCGTAATAAATACTATATTCGTAACAAAATAATTAGCTATTATTAGTTGTTTTAGTGGAAAATTTAATTATTATTATTTCTTTATCGTCTTTAAGAATATAGTAGACAGAAATAGCTCATCAAAATAGTAAAATTTGGAATAATGAAAATACATATTTCCGAAATTATCCGAAAGAGGGTATTTTAATACGTATTTTTCCTATTTCAATATGACGTTGTCAAAATATACTTGCTTTTTTAAAAACACATTTTTATGTCTGTAAAAATGTAAAAAAAAGTAGTACAGGGGAAATATGTTACTGCTTTTGATTTTATTTATATATCAGCATCTAATCCATTTGCAATCATTTGAAGAAAATCATTTTCAGCATATATAAGAATTGGATTACAGTAAATATATTTTTCATCGAGAATAAAATTATGTAAGAAATTAAATTGCTTCGTACAACCTAGCAATTTGGTCAGGAAACTTATAATTAGTGTTAGTGCACCAGTAATGGAACAGTCAGACAAAAAGCTTTTAGATGTATATGTCTATTTTGACTGGTGGAACATATACCTAACAAGGAACACACACGAAGCGTCACACACCGATTGTGACAAAATTTTACAGGTAGATAAAACATACAAAGATAAACGCCTCCACCAAATTTTATCAAAAATCTTTAGTGTGGGGCAGAGATATTGGTGTTCCAAAATGCCATTCAAAAGCATGTTTGAAGGAAGAAATACTTTTTATTGTTACCAGTTCTTCCATGGTCATAAAAATACGTAAACTTTATTGTCATGTCTATAAATATTACTTTCGCAAATTTTCAGATTATATCCTGCTTTACTTCATGGATATACAGGGGGGACCCCATAGGTCCCTTCACATTAAAAAAAACTGTTATATCGGAGTGCGGTTTGAACCAGAAGACTTGTCAAATAGTCATATTTTCTGTAGCATTAGAAACAAAAAGTTCAAAGATTAAAAAGTATGTTCAGATTTCAAAAATCGTGACAATGCAATAAATTGTAGTATTCTTTGCGTGGTATTTACTTTTTAATTTTTGTGAGAAATTCTACCATATAGCTTCTTTTATATGGTACTCATATTTCATAAAATATTAAAAATCAATTTCGAAAACATAGTTATCTATTTATCTAATTCATTGAGGTTTTTAACGGTGTTGCGATTAGTTTGTTCACTTTAACCCTAGAAGTGTAGCGTACACTTCACCTATTTTATTACATGACACGAATGATTGAAATTTACAAACTCTACCCGTCCATGCTTTATAATATATTAGGGAAATGTCCAAAAAACAACGTATTCAAATCGCTAACGTTTTATTTAATAAAGAGTTATAATTGAAAAATTCGCCTTATGATGGTGCATTTTGTCTATAATTATGCGGTATTAGCAATATTAAGCCGTCAAAACATGCCTGCCTATTTTGAAAAATAAGTTTTAATTTCAGCTTATCAAAGAAAGAAAAGTTAGAAAAAAAGAGTGAGACAGAAAAATATCCTCTTTAATAAAAAGCTACGCGTTGCTGACGACTGGGATTTTCGATAATCGTTGCCACAAATTAATCTCGGAAAATGAAACAATTGACGTTACTGAAAAAATTAATAGCTCGAAAAGTATTTGTCAGAAAATTGTTAGACAAACTGCGTTAGAAAGGTAAAAAATTGTATTTTTCTTAATATAAATTTCAAATCTAATGATTATGCTGTTTTTCAAATATTGAATTTCAAAAATTACCAAATTTCACAGTGGAGTACCATAGTGAAATCTTCACGCGTAAAAAGATAATGATAACGGCCATGTGTCCTGACGTATACTGGTTATAGCACGAGTCACAAATTACAGTAGCCTTACTATTCTGTTAAAATATAAAAGTGAATTATGATGCCACGATTGCATGATTTTTATTTAATTTTAATATAATCATCTTAGAAACAAGGTTTTGGAAAAAAATTTCGAATTTTAATGTAATCATCTTAGAAACAAGGTTTTGGAATTTTTTTTTCGAATAGGACTAATAAATTGGCCAATACTGTATATTATTTTGAGTTTAAAAGAGGAAAGGTGGGGGAGCGCTTTATATTATTTAGGTTTCCTCAGGAACTTTTGATCAGAATTGAAAGTTTAATATATCAAAACGTCAGAAATTAAATCGACATTAAATTGGCATAACTATAACGACTGTCCATCAGTTCGTTTGGATAGAAATTTCATTTAAAAATATACAATCATTCAACATTGATTTAGGTATTTTTAAGGTTATTATCACGGGCCCGGGCAAAGCCGGGCATGTCAGCTAGTATATATATATCTTGGCAATAATGGCAGACTCGCCAAGGTCTGTTCCTCTTGACCAATCAACTGTGTTGCTTGTATGTCGCCACTCTCTCTTTTTTAAAGGCATTCTAGCTCGATCATGTTTGAAACACAGTAGACAATTATATATCAAACAATTTGACAGGCCCCTTTAAAAACAATTGCACAATAGGATGAACATTTGTAACAGAAAACCTTCCATGGAGTACCAGATTTGTAGCTTAGAAAGCTAATATAATACATTCAGCGCGTTGTTGGGGGAAATTGTGGACATAAGAAAAAAGCTTCTGTTTTTTGTTATGTATTAAGTCGCCTAATAATTTACTTAAATTTTTAAAGGGCTTAACTTTTCAATATTTACTAAAATCGAATTTAAATGAATAAAATTTTTAACCAGAATAAAACATTGTTGGGATTAAGATTTTAAACTGATTCGTGTAACAGGAGAATTTAACAGAAAGCATACGCCGTCTATTTTGGCAAATAAGACGAACTCCAGATAAGGCGAGGTATAAAATTGTGTCAAACTTTTGCAGGTTTAGTTTATATTTGTCGTATAACACGACTGTAAAAATTATCAACTGATAGCTAAGCTGAAATCGTCTGACTAGATATTAAATGGGTCTCACATGTCGATACTAGGCTGATAGCTCAGCCAGTCGACGTTACGGCACAAATGGTCGCAGTCAGAAAGGTGGTGAAAACAGGATATCTTTATATCACCACATTATGATTCTTTTTGACGGTGACGGTTATTTTATGATTTATTGTATAGTCATTGTCACAGATTTTTGAGTCACTTTCACATCGTCACATGATGCCTATCGACTTCACAGTGACTCATCTGCAACGTCACGTGACGACAATGTGCACAGTAAGAGTTATATTTGGGTCATGGTACTTTCACATTCTGCCCACATTAAGATCGCTGTGCTATTAAAGTATCAATAGCAGAGCCTTATTAAGGCATGGACACACTGCGCACAGGCCTCGATAAATTAATACACGTAAAATAGAATCCCACATATTCGACTGCCGATATCTCGAGAATCCAGTTTTAAAATTCCTAAATGATTTCTTCTGTTCAAGCAGAATAATGTATTTGAAATAATCGAATTTTCTCGAACATGTGACCTAGCCCAATGGTCTTCTCGTACCCAAAAACAGTAGAATACAAAATTTAGTCAATATCATTATAGCCGTTTTTAGATAAAATTTGCATATATATATATATATATACACACAGTCACACAAGATTTGTTTGTATTATAATATATGGTATGTATCATATATATAATATATGACATGACCAGTATCAAGTGTAAAGAAAATTTGGCAATTTTGTAACTTTTAAAAGTTATTGTAGGGTATGGTTAACTTTTTTATGTCTTGTATTGTGCCAGAACTTCCATCAAAGTAATATGAAGTAAAATATATCATATATTCTAATACGAGCAAATCTTGTGTGTGGTTATATATGCAAATTTTATTTTAAAAACGGCTCTAACGATTTTGACGAAATTTCGTATCCTACCGTTTTGGGGCACCAGAAAACCATTGGGCTAGGTCACATGTTCGAGAAAATTCGATTAGTGGGTCATTTTGGGTCATGGTCTAGCTAATTGTATCTAAAAAACGGTTCAAACGATTTTGACGAAATTTTGTATCCGACCATTTTCGGGCACGAGAAGACTAATGGGCTGGGTCACATGTTCGAGAACTTTCGATAAGTGGGTCATTCTTGGGTCAACGCGGGTCAAATTAATTTTATCTAAAAAACGGCTCTAACGATTTTGATTAAATTTTGTGTCCTACGAGTTTCAAGCACGACAAAATCATTGGGCTAGGTCACATGTCCGAGAAAATTTGATTAGTGGGTCATTTCTGGGTCATTGTGGGTCAAGATATAAAAAGTGGCTCAATTTACACTAAATTTTGCATCCAATGGTTTTCGGGCAAGAGAAGACTGTTGGGCTAGGTCACATGTTCGAGAAAATTCAATTAGTGGGTCATTTTGGGTCATTTTGAGTCATGGTCAAGCTAATTGTATCTAAAAAACGGTTCAAACGATTTTGACGAAATATTGTATCCGACTATTTTCGGGCACGAGAAGACTATTGGGCTGGGTTACATGTTCGAGAACTTTCGATTAGTGAGTCATTTTTGGGTCAAAGCGGGTCAAATTAATTTTATCTAAAAAACGGTTATAACGATTTTGATTAAATTTTGTATCCTACGAGTTTCGGGCACGCGAAAATCATTGGGTACGTCACATGTTCGAGAAAATTCGATTAGCGGGTCATTTCTGGGTCATTGTGGGTCAAGATCTAAAAAGCGGCTCAATTTACACTAAATTTTGCATCCAATGGTTTTCGAGGACGAGAAGACTATTGGGCTGGGTCACATGTTCGAGAACTTTCGATTAGTGGGTCATTTTTGGGTCAACGCGGGTCAAATTAATTTTATCTAAAAAACGGCTCTAACGATTTTGATTAAATTTTGTGTCTTTCGAGTTTCGAGCACGATAAAATTCAATTAGTGGGTCATTTTGGGTCTTGGTCAAGCTAATTGTATCTAAAAAACGGTTCAAACGATTTTGACGAAATTTTGTATTCGACTATTTTCGGGCACGAGAAGACTATTGGGCTGGGTCACATATTCGAGAACTTTCAATTAGTGGGCCATTTTTGGGTCAAAGCGGGTAAAAATAATTTTATCTAAAAAACGGCTCTAACGATTTTGATTAAATTTTGTATCCTACGAGTTTCGGCACGCGAAAATCATTGGGCTACGTCACATGTTCGACAAAATTCGATTACTGGGTCATTTCTGGGTCATTGTGGGTCAAGATCTAAAAAGCGGCTCAATTTACACTAAATTTTGCATCCAATGGTTTTCGAGCACGAGAAGACTGTTGGGCTAGGTCACATGTTCGAGAAAATTCAATTAGTGGGTCCTTTTGGTCATGGGTCATGATATTTGAACTCAAATTTAATTTTGACCGAGCATAGCTCGGTCTTCCCTGCTCGTGAATTGTGAATAACCCAATTTTATTCCATATAACTCGATAGTTTCGGTAACCCATCACCCTCTAGGGGTACATTAAGTCGAGTTTCTGTGATTTTACTGTAAGCTTTTCAAGCTACTATTCTTCGAACAGTAATTTTCGCTTTTTTAAAAGCAAAATTTCTGTTATGAAAAAGATTTTTTTTTAATTCCGAGAAAAATTGCGAGTGTATTGCTCCGGTTCTGAAAAAAGCGTTAGTTAAAAGATAATCAACGGTGAAATTCAGGACTTATTTGAGGCGCTCTATAAATCTAATGTTATAAAACAATTACAAATCAAATATATTTGCACGCTTATTCTTTTCTTATAATTTATTTTAGAGTATCTTTTTAATGACATGTTTCTGAATTTAAACAATAAGAGAGGTGACATTTTCCAGTACCACCATCTTAATTGTTGAAGTATAAAGTAATTTTATTCTCCATTATTTAAATCACGTCTAAAATTTGTAATTTTATATGATTGTGAATTTTAACTGTTTGAACAATCATACAGCAAACATTTTATACAAAAATTGACACCCAAATGATCCAAAAATTATTTCTAAACATTTAACTGTTGTTATACGTAAAAAAATTAAATGAATAAAATTAAGTAACTGACAGATAAGTGTGTTTTAGCGTTCGGTTTAGAAAGATTTAAAAAAAGGGGTGAATCATTAATATTCATTTTGTTGTTGTTGTTGTTGAATTGACCCAAAGGGCCCGGTTTTGCAGCTTTCTATTTCTATATAGCTGTCATAATCCACTACGCTTGATCCATAATCCTGACTCCTAAATCTCCTAATTTTGAACCAATTCCAGATGAGAGATTTGCATCTGGATTGGCACCCCCAGAGGTAAATATTCATTTTAAGATGTTTAAGGGGTACACACCGTTCACAGCAGTTATGGGTTAAGATTGTTTCCAATTTTAACATACAATTCCTAACTTCTTAATTTATTTTTAATGCATAACCTTTTTTTATATTTGACTTTTATTGATGAATTTCTGGATGCCCTTGGTTATCAGTGGAAAGCTGCGCAGTGAAAAGAAATGAAATCCATAGAACAACAGCAAAGCCAGTAATTAAGCTTTGTATAGTAAGCAAAGGACAGTGATGGAACAGTGGCGCAGCATTTGGGAGATAGTCACCACTAAATATTAACAGTATTCTTCGTCTTAATAATCAGAAATTCTGTCCTTTTTAAAATTACCGGTGTCAGTTGGTTCTCTGCTGCGCCACTGTTCCATCACTGAAAAGATGACTGTAAAAGTGGCGAATTACAAAATAAATAGGCTACATGAAATATTGTTTCTTTTACATGCTAGATATTTGACATTAGCTGCAAAAAAGCAGTTTTGTACTTTTTAAACTATTGAATACATCTCTTTCCAAACAGTAATATTCGTTTTATTTAATGGTAATTTTTTGTCAATAAATAGGATAAATGTTACTAGTTGAAGATTATTGTACGAAACAGGAAATTCTAACTTAGTAGGAAATCCTGCTCACCAGATTAAATTAATTGAAATAATAATAATAATAGTTTCTTAATTTATTTTAAAATATGTAACGTTGTTTTAGAAATGTGTAAATTTGAATTCAAAAGATCTTTAACTAGTTTTTTAAAAACATATTATGTTTAACTAGCAATAAAATAGCATCCGAGTAATTCGAAAAAATCATATAATCGAGTAATATTTACTTTTTACTTTTTATATGAAATTCTATAATAGCTAATGATCTTTCTGCAAAAAAAGGGTAAGTGACATGTTAAAAATAATTAAAAATTATAATTTGTTTCGTTAGATATTTTAATGATGCCTTAATCTTTTTATTCAATTAAAGATTATATTAATTATATAAGATCAAAGAAAATCTAATCAAATTAGTAAAAACTTGACATAATGAAGATTTATATTTTAAAGATTAGCTAAATGATGGAAATATTTTTTTAGTATTGTATATATATATATATATTTTTTAGCGACATTAAGCCACTAAAACCTTTTTTTTTTTTTTTTTTTTTTTTTTTTTTTTTTTGAGAAAATCACTTTTCTAATTGCATTTATCATTATGCACTGCTCAAAACAATTAAAGGATATTGCAGTTTTAGGTGGATTTTGTATCTGGGAAACTTTTTAGCTGACTGATACATGGTCGACAGACATAGTAGGTTATATGAGAATAAATTACACATGTTTGGCAGAAAAAAATGCATTTTATTGCGCATTTGTGTACAAAAGGAAAAAAACACAATTTGTGCATATGAGAAAAAAAGAATAAGAAAAGGTGTTTTCTTCAAAGAAAATCATTTTCAGTTGGGGGTATGGTTTCCACAGGCGGCCAGCAACGTTGAACACCTTTGAGGCATGGACTCAATGAGGCTATTAATGACGAGTTGGGGTATTCTGCCCTACTCTTCCAGAAGAGCTCTTTCCAGTTCTTGGAGAGTTTGTGGGGGTTGTTGGCGGCCAGAAACTCGTCTTCCTAGAGCGTCCCAAACGTGCTCGATTGGATTCATGTCTGGAGAACACGCTGGCCATTCCATTCGAACGATTCCTTCCTCGAAAAGGAAATCCTCCACCAGGTTTGCACGATGTGGCCTGCAGTTATCGTCCATTAAAATGAAGTTATCTCTGATTGCTGCAGCGTAAGGGACTACAATAGGTCTGAGGATCTCATCCCTATATCGGCGACCAGTCAGAGCTCCATCTCGAATGATGTAGAGGTCAGTGCGCCCGTCAATGGAGATGCCACCATACACCAACACTCCTCCACCGCCAAATCTGACACTTTCGTGCACGAACGCAGGATTATTCCTACTGCCACGGTCCCTCCAGATGAAAATACGCCTATTATCCGGATGCACAGAAAAACGGGACTCGTCAGAAAACAGAATATTGCTCCATTCATTTCTCCTCCAGTTGACATGCTCGGTTGCCCACTCCCTGCGGTCGCGACGATGCCTTGATGTTAATCTAACACATACCATCGGTCGGCGAGCATACAGACCTACAGCATGAAGCCGGTTTCGGACAGTCTGAGTTGAAATCGTGGTGCCTGTAGCCGAGCGAAGGTGTTGTTGGAGAAGAGTAGCGTTCATGTTTCGGTGTCTCCGAGCTGTTAACGCTAAATACCGATCTTCATTGGGCGTTGTTGCCCGTCTACGACCTTGCCCTGGTCTTCGGCCTGCACATCCACTCTCCAAAAAACGGTTCCAGATCCTGGAAATGACACTTTGTGACACTCCAATGGCTTGCGCTACTTCGGCTTGAGTTTGGCCCCCTTCTAACCTACCAACAATTCTCCAAGCTTCTGAATCTGTCAAATGACTTCGCTGAGACATCGTACTCATCGAAACAAAGCAATCACTGAATGCCGATCATCCTTGTCTTCATTCTCTTTTATCCAGTTGAAAGTCAAATTTCATTCGCTGCCGCTGAAGCGACGTTTTTGACGTCGAACTCAAAATTTGCATACTCCACAGTTTGAAAACCAGAAAAATTTGCATTTGTGATTCTCTTCTTCTATTTTCGGCAAAAAAAATTTCGTTTATATCTTTATTTTATATAAAACTTCAAATATCCTTTAATTGTTTTGAGCAGTGTATAATACATAAAAAAGTAGTTGATTTTTGTTCTCGCGTTTATTTACATTATAATATATAATCCATCCATATTTTAAGAGTACATGTATATTTATTTCTTTAAAACTTTTGCTTTTAATAAATATAAACATTATTTACTTATAAATTAATGATTAATTTACAAAAATATACACGGTGTTTCTTGTTATCTTTGATCTTCCCAATATCTAATTTATAAACCATTAGTTTTAGGTGCGTTTTATTTCCAGGACTGTACCTTCCCTACATACGTTAGTTATATGAGTAAATATGCATCTTTACATTTCTACAAGTGATCAGTGACGTATTTAAGGCAGTGATTTAATTTTTTTTATGCTTGTAGAACAGTTTTTTTATAGGAAAGACATCATTTCAAACTAAAGCTAGGAAGCTCTACACTTTTTTATTTGACTTTTCCCGTTATTTATAATAGTTTTAGAGATAATGGCTGAATGTCAAAGCTACGGGTGCTAAAGTCACTCTCCTAAGGCAGCGCATAGTCCTTTTACATAAGGTAGACAACTGTAGCACAAATCTAGTTTTATCCGTTTCCGAATTAGTTCAGGATAAAGGGACTTTCCTGTGAACCCTGTGTATATATATACGTTAACAAAACACACAATATTTGCCAGAGAACTTAAATCAACACACCCTGTTATTTATCCAAAAATAATCATGACTCACTTCCAATTTTCCATTTTACACCAATAAAAATATTTCAACAATTTGACGATTCATTTTACACGTATGAAGTGAGTCTGTAATTATTTGGTAAAAAACTTTGTTAACTCATTTTCTAAAATTTCCACTTCTGCCGATTGAAGTTTCGTTTGCAGCTACTTTAACTAACATGGAAAATTTATGTATATTACGTTAATTAAAACAATGTTAGATATTTATGATCCATTGAAAGTACGGAAACTTCTTTTTGAAAGATAAATTTTTCGAAAAACAGAATGAAAAAGATTTATGTTGTTATACGTGATACATTAGGAATGAACGAAAATCCAGGCATACATTTTAAATGTATTTCTCACTTGAATGAATTGGGAAGTTGCAATCAGCTGATCAACCATTGTACTTTAGCTGGAGGTCAGACTAGTTCCACCAATCAGACCTGCCTATTTGTAATGTGTGACCTCCAGAATGACATCAATTGCAACTCCTCTATTGCAGAACACTTTATTTTCCGAATACTCAATTATAAACCGACTAATTTCCTGTGATACATGTTATTTTTTAAGAATAGACCTTTATTTATAACAGTAATAAGAAACTATTTCATACTTTCATATCATCACAGGTTTAAGCACTAATAAAACCTGCAAGATGACACCCCCACCTTCCACACATACAACCTTTTATTTATTTATTTATTTATTTTAATAAGATAGTTACAGTGAAACAGATTGTCATATAGATGTAGTTACTAACTTTTGTTATTTCGAGTTTATAATAGAACTTAGAAAACGTAGAAGTAAATATTCGCGTTTCAAGTCCCCTGCAGGTGGCACTAAAACCAACAATACTGGTGAATAATTCCAGTTATTAACTTTATTGTGATTCGCTGAACAGTTTGTCTATCTTTGTTCAATGTATTGTGATTCGCTCAACGTAACTGAAAAAAGTATTTAGAACATCTGCCACTAGGCAACGTATTAGAGCAGTGTGATCGCGAATTAGAGTTTTTATACTTATCTTATGTTCATTGCTTGACAATTTAAATTTTCTTAAGAAACAGAAAAAATCAATAATAATTAGACACTTATTTTCCTATAGTTTCTTAATTTTAGACTGGAAATATTTTCTGGGATATTATATACTGTTTACAAAAAAAAAAATCTTTGTGGTAGATTTTTTTTAAAATTGTTTTGGACGGTAAAGATTATTATTTTTAAAAGTGATATGAATAGAAGTAAAAAACATAGTCGCCAGTTGCAGCAATTTCTAATAAAAAATAAATTTGTAGTCAGAGGATTAATCGGTTAGATTTCTATATCAGTCCATTTCATATTATGACAGTAATGAGTGTAATAAAGAAAGATGAAATTTTTGACATATAAATTCTATTATTTGTTTAATTGTAACATGCTTAAATTGATTTGATTTAATTAGCAAACATTAAACATGTTAATATTTTTAATTTAATAAGATAATCTTAAAATATGAAAATATCCGAATAAAAATCAGTATTTCCCAAAATTTTCTTTTACCTAAAAACCTTTAAAAACATTAAATTTTCATAATTTTTGGAGTCTTTAAATCTTTATTTTAGTCTCGGGGTCTGGGGTGCTGATTGTTTCAGCTTCCTTGCCTCCTCGTCGTCCTCGTCGTCCTACGACAGGACGTACATATGCGTATGGACAGGAAAATCGATTGTCATAAAGTATGACATATTGTGGCATTTATTTCTTTTTTTTCCCACTTAATTTATCAACATTGCTTTATAAATTTCCTCTTAAAAATTATGTGGCGACGCTAATTGTGCTAATTCGCCTTATTTGAAAATGGGAGAGGAGGCATAATCCATTTAAGTTTCTCCAGCGGAGCAAAAGAGCGTTCTCACATTTGGCGAAAGTTTGGCGGTTGGAAAGTTTTGCCAAGTATAGACTGACGGTGGATTCGACCGGAATCTTTGACACTTGCTCTTCGGCAGTCTCGAGTGATGCATCGTGATTTTAGAGCGGCTGCTGGACGGCTATTAAACATTATATTTATTTATTAATTAATTATGTTTATTTGAATATGTTGAATTTTATATATTTCGTTAAAGTAATAAAGTCGTATATAGTCAATTATGCCGTCGTATAAATAACCACAGCGCAACCTTTACATACCTACAAGTGGTGACCCTTATACACGCTTTTGGGCTGTGGTTTAAAAGAGTAAAGGAAAGATTAATTCATAATGAGTTCTCGTCCAATCTATTGGGATGTCTTTCAAGGATTGAGGTATGAGATTACGTACTGTTTATTTCCTTTTGCATGTATCCTCTGAGGACTTTTAAGATAATTTAAACTTGTTTTAGGTTCCGATGGTTGGATGGTTTCGAAGTTTATATTGCTGTTTTAAGTGTTAAGATGTTTTAATCTTCGTGCAGTTTGGATTAAATTGTTGTTTAGTTCGGCAGTTTGAGATTTCTGTTTGTTTTTTGATAGTATAAGGGATGCCGGACGACAATCCTAGTGAAACTGTGAAAGGGGGGAGTACAGGATGCAATAGAGTTTCGGTGAAAGTTACAAATTTTTGGCCTAGTAATGCAAAGTTATTTTTTGTACAGCTAGAGGCTAGTTTTAGGTTAGCGGGAATCTCGGTCGAACAAACTAAATTTGATCCTTTGGTGGCGTCTTTGGATGCGGAAACTTTATCTTTTGCCTCCGATATTGTGTGTAAACCCCCAGAAGAACCTTACAGTGCTCTTAAAGCGAGGTTATTATCGGAATTTGAAGTTTCTCAGAATCTGAAGGTTAAGACTCTGCTGGAAGATTTGGAGCTGGGTGATAGGTCCCCCTCAATGTTATTGCGTAAGATGAGAGCGTTAAGTGAGGGCCATGTTGACGATGACTTTTTGAAAAATATATGGCTTCGGAGGTTACCGGTATCGGTGCAAACAATTTTGTCTGTCAGCTCTGAGGGTTTAAATAAATTAGCGGAGATGGCGGATAAGATTTGTGAATGTACGCAGGTTGGTGTTAACTCTCTGGAATCGAGAGGGGCAGAACAAACTCAGTTTGGTCAGCAAAATAAACAGTTGGAGCAGCTGCAATTTCAGGTTCAGGAACTTTCAAAGCTGGTTAAAGCGGGTTCTTGTCCCAAGTTGCCTAGGAAATTTTACCGGCGGAACTCATTTAACTCAGGGGATAGGTCACACAGAGAAGGGTGGCTATGTTGGTATCATTTTCGATTTAAGGAAAAGGCTCGAAAATGTGTACCCCGTGTGCTTACAAACCAAAAAACGACCTTCGCTCGCAGGAGTAGCGACGGCTACTGCACGTATGGGCTTGAGTCGCAGGCTTTATGTTACAGATAAGGTTACTCAATCCAGCTATTTGATAGATACAGGCAGTGATGTCTCATGTTTTCCGAAGTCATTTTTAGTTAAAAGTACTAGAAAGAGGGATTTCACATTGTATGCCGCTAATGGTACAAAAATCTGTACTTACGGTACTAAACTATTGACACTGGATTTGGGACTGAAACGTAAATTACAATGGCCATTTATCATAGCTGAGGTATCTAAACCAATTATAGGTGCTGACTTTCTACAACATTTTGGTTTATTGGTTGATTTAAAAAAGCGTCGTTTATTGGACCCTGTAACTAACTTTTCTGCTCGTGGTCGCGCCAGTCTGTGTGATGTCCCGGTGGTTAAAACTATCATCGGAAACACTGCATATATAGAACTGCTAAAAAAGTATAAAGAGATTACCCAGTTAAATAATACGAATAAACGAACTGTAAAACATGATACAATCCATTTTATCCCTACTGTTGGCCCACCTGTGACAGCTAGAGCTCGGCGGTTACATCCAGCGCAGCTCCGGATAGCTAAGCAGGAATTTGACTATATGCTTGAGAAAGGTATCTGTAGGCCATCTAAAAGTAATTGGGCCAGTCCATTACATATGGTCCCTAAAGGCGTTTCGGATTGGAGACCAACTGGGGATTACAGGGCACTTAACCGAATTACTGTACAAGACAGATACCCCATTCCTCACATTCAAGATTTTACTCATATGTTAAAAGGTAAAAAAATATTTTCTAAAGTGGATTTAGTCCGTGCTTATCATCAAATTACGGTTCATCCTCCCGATATCCCTAAAACTGCTATTATAACTCCTTTTGGTTTGTTTGAATTTCCATTTTTAAACTTTGGGTTATGCTCTGCAGCGCAAACGTTTCAACGCTTTATAAATGAGGTATTATGAGGTTTGGACTATTGCTTTCCGTATCTCGATGACATCTTAATAGCGAGTGAAACTCACGCTCAGCATATGCAGCATTTAGAGGAAGTTTTTAAGCGGTTTAGAGATTACGGGATTATAATTAATGAATCAAAATGTGAGTTTGGCAAAGAAACTATAGATTTTCTGGGTCATACTATTGATAGCCAGGGCTGTGTTCCACACAAAGATAAGGTGACAGCTATACTTGAATTTCCAAAACCAAAAACTGTTAGCGATCTTAGGAGATTTTTGGGAATGGTGAACTACTATCATCGTTTTGTACCCCATATTGCAGCAATATTAAGACCACTAAATGTGTTCTTAAGTGGAGCAAAAAAGAGGGATAAAAGAGAAATTAAGTGGGATGCGGATGCAGAAAGCAGTTTTGAGCAAGTTAAGCAAGCTATAGCTAATGCGACTTTGCTTTATCACCCTTCTCAAAATGCGAAGCTTGCACTTATAACTGACTGCAGTGATTTTGCTATGGGTGGGGTGTTACAAGAAGTTACGCCCGATGGTCCGAAACCACTTGGATTTTTCTCTCGTAAGTTGTCCCCTACACAGTGCAAATATTCAACATATGACCGGGAATTGTTGGCGGCATATTCTGCGATCCAATATTTTAGGCATATGTTGGAGGCTCGGGTATTTACGTTGTACGTAGATCACAAACCCCTAATTTTTGCATTTCAGCAGAAACAGGAGAAATGTTCCCCTAGAAGGCTTCGGCAATTAGACTTTATATCTCAGTTTACTACGGATATACGTTATTTGCCAGGCAAGGGAAATTTTGTTGCTGACAGTTTATCTAGAGTTTGTGAGATTCAATTTGCGTCACTTGCAGATTTTGAGTTGTGGGAAAAGTTGCAAACAGAGGATGAGGAGCTAAAGGCTATTTTGGACGGAAAGGCTGAGTTTAGTGGAAATTTAGCTAAAGTACAAATGCCGGATGCTAAGACATTATTGTATTGTGAAACTTCTGGTGATGTGAACAGGTTTTATGTCCCTCAGACATTGAGATATAAGGTGTTTGAGTCAATGCATGGGATGTCGCATCCAGGAATACGGGCTTCTAGGCAGCTAATCTGTTCGAAATATATTTGGCCAGGGCTAAATAAAGATGTTGCTGTGTGGTGTAGAGCGTGTATACCCTGTCAAAGGACTAAGGTACATCTGCATACTACGTCTCCTTTGGTGAAATTTTTGGTTCCAGACGAGAGATTTGCTCATATACACATAGACATCATTGGTCCCTTACCTCTAGTACGTGGATTCAGATATTGCCTAACCATGATAGATAGGTTTACCCGGTGGCCAGAGGCTGTACCTATTGTGGATATGACTGCTGAAACTGTTGCTCAGGCTTTTGTTCAGACGTGGGTTTCCCGTTTTGGTACGCCTCAGAGGATAACATGCGATAGGGGTAAACAATTTGAGTCCATACTTTTTGAAAGTCTGGCAAAAATGCTAGGCTCTGTTATAGCTAGAACTGTTTCGTATAGGCCCCAAACGAATGGTTTGGTGGAGCGACTTCATCGACCTTTAAAGCAGGCCTTAATGTGCTATAAGGTGGATTGGTTGGAAGCTCTCCCCCTGGTTTTGCTGGGTCTACGGACAACAGTACGTGCGGACCTTGGTGCATCTACAACTGAGCTGACGTATGGAACGACTCTACGGCTTCCAGGCCAATTATACGAGGATAGCCCCTTCTCAGACCCACCGACTTACATTTCAAAACTACAAAAAATTATGTGTGCTTTGAGACCTTGTCAACCTTTAAGGCATGGACAGCAAAAGATCTATGTTCCGAAAGAACTAAAGAACTGCACCCATGTATTTGTACGGAGAGGTCCTTTTAAGAGATCTTTACAACCGACTTACGAGGGTCCATTCAAAGTCGTAAAACGACTGCAGAAAGATTTTGTGGTTTCTATCGGGAACCAGGAAAAGATCATAAATATTGATCGTTTAAAACCTGCGTTTCTGTTGAATGAGGATGGTGAGCCTGATCCTACAACTTATATAACGAGATCGGGAAGGAAAGTTCGTTTTCGTCTCCCACGTGTTGTGTGAGACTGGCGGGGGAGTCATGTGGCGACGCTAATTGTGCTAATTCGCCTTATTTGAAAATGGAAGAGGAGGCATAATCCATTTAAGTTTCTCCAGCGGAGCAAAAGAGCGTTCTCACATTTGGCGAAAGTTTGGCGGTTGGAAAGTTTTGCCAAGTATAGCCTGACTGTGGATTCGACCGGAATCTTTGACACTTGCTCTTCGGCAGTCTCGAGTGATGCATCGTGATTTTAGAGCGGCTGCTGGACGGCTATTAAACATTATATTTATTTATTAATTAATTATGTTTATTTGAATATGTTGAATTTTATATATTTCGTTAAAGTAATAAAGTCGTATATAGTCAATTATGCCGTCGTATAAATAACCACAGCGCAACCTTTACTTACCTACAATTACATCTATTTATTAGGAGTAATCATAAAAAAAAACCAATCTTTATTCATTTGCTCAAATCTTTCATAAGCTGTATTTAACGGTTATCTGTAATAATAAGTAATTCAATAAATAAATCATAGAAAATGATTCAACCCTTCAAGATAGTTTTTTGCAGCTGGTAATAATAATAAATAAATCATTTATACTAAATTAAACAGCATCTATTTTTATCTCGTTTCATTATATCAGCAAGATCAAGTACTAATTCAATCAATTTCTCTACATCTCATTTCATTATTTTATCAAAACTATAATATGAAAGTCTGTTTATATATCCCCAACGAACACAGAACTTGTGGGCCACTGATGACTACGTTAACCTTGGCCCAATCTGTTAGATGAGGGTCCACTATCATTGGCCGTAACAGCAACGTCAAAAATGTGTCACGCCGGCCGCAATCTGCCCGTAACAGAATTGACCAGAAATAAATCAAGATGCCATAATTAGGCCACTAACCGTTAATAATAAACGACTGATAGCCTAAAACTGGCCACAATTCTACTATAAATGGCAATTATTAATGGAAGCTAGCCACCGCTGGGCCATTATCGATCATCCCTGATAAAATCTAGCCAGAAGCCCGCCGCAGCCATGCCATTTGTGTGTGTCAATAATTAAATCTAACCCAAAGCTTCCCTCAAAAACGCCTCTTATGGCTAATTATAAATGCAAATTAGCCTAAAGCCAGCCACTGTCATGCCATAAAGATTATTTTATATAAAAGAAAATACTTTTTAGAAGATTAATTAAAGGATAAAGTGTCTTTGCATGAAAAATAATACTAATAATCAGTTAGATACACTTTTCAAGAAAATTATATGTTCACTTACACTAAACTTTAAAAAAAAAATTCCGAAACTCAATATCTGAAATAGTGAATTAATGAATTTCTTAACTTTTCAATTATATATTTTTTATATGCAATGCCGCTTTTAAATAACTGCATTCACATAAATTTTAAAAATATATAATTAGAAAATAAACAAATTCATTAATTCACTATATCAGCTATTGTATTTCGGAAATTTCTGAAAAAGTTCAATGTAAGTCAAATTACAATTTTCTTGAAAAGTGTACTTTATTGATTATTAGAATTTTTTTTCATGCAAAGCACTTTATCATTTAATTAACCATCTAAAATTATTTTTTATTGAAAATTTGTTGAATTTACTCCTAAATAATGTATAAAATCTTAACATAATCTGTTTTGCATGTTACTTTAAAATATAATGTTTTTGTGATTTTTTTTTTCATTTTTACTGATTTATTACACTTATTGGCGCCACTATTTTATGCTATTTCATTAAAGCATTACTAAGTCATGATAATCTGTCACATGTTGAATATTTTGCATCATTTTTATTTTGTAATCTTTAATCTTCATTCAAGAATTATGTAAAAATAGCTTGATGGTTATCTAGTTAACGAATGAGCTTGCTGACATATTTTAAAAATTTCTGTGTATCAGGTAACATTTAGATATTTTTTTTCACAGTTTAATAGTCACACATTGCAGAAAATATGTTTTTTTTTATAGTATTTTAATCTTTTCAATTTTTATTCAATAAAAGTTCATTCTGATTTTTCAAAATTTTATTAAACTTACAAAATTATATTATTTATTTCAATTCTTTAATCAATGAAATATTTTCGAGGGCAAAATTTTAAATTTATTTACTCAGTAGAACAAAAAAAATTTTTTTTCCCAAAGTCATATATTTTTCAAATTACACTGAAAATGGAAAAATAAATTAAACAGCCATCTATTAAATGAAATTTCACACTATTTTTCAGTGGACGAAATTTTACAGTACGTAGCTAAAATTTGAAAAGAAGAGTGCATTTTATCTTTTATAATAAATATAACAATAAGAATAAACTTTATTTAAATTAAATTATTCTCGCTTTCGCGATATTTTTAGTCACATACGCAATCGAACAATTACAATCTCTACTTAGGAAATGTGATAAGTTCCAAATTTTAAGAGAAAAGTTTAAAAACTACCATCACTATTTCCTAATTTACACATAAGTTTAATATAGCGGAGAATCTATGAAATCGTGCAATATAAAGTAAATCTTATCTAATCTTTGCCAATATTAAGAAAATTTTAAAAAATGCCTGCGATTTCAAAATAACTAAGGGCGAATCTAGAGAGTCTTCAAGGGGGGGGGGGCGATATCAGAAATTTGGAGGTTAATATCAGATGCGCAATCTTGGTCGGGTCGGGCCTATTTTTTTAAATTGTAGGTCAGGTTTACTTCTATTTTTGCTACGGGTCGGGTTTGGGGCGGGTTGACTCCTACTTGTTTACTGCGGGTAGGGTTTGGGTCGGGTTGACTTCTACATTTTTCCTGCGGGTCGGGTTGACTTACATTCTCGGGTTGGGATTTTTCACTCTTGCGTGTCGTGTTCGTGTTGACCCGATTTTTTAAAAGAATTTCTAAAATATTTTTTCCGATAAAATCTATATGCAGTAACAATTTCATAACGGACAGTCCCAAATAGTGGAAAGCTTTATGCAGGGAATACATTTTAAATCATTTATTTAGTAAAACTTCCGAATTACGGACACCTTGGAGCCGTCGAGTTTATCCGCAAATTCAGAAGTAATAGCATGCACAGTAAGACCTCCTCACGGTCACTCCTGAAGAGCGGAGACAGTCTCCAATACAAATATTTGTGTATTTTTGCGCACTCCCCCGAGTAAGAGATAAATTCGATGGCAACCGGGGTGTCCATTGTTTAAATGTTTTACAGTATTTGAATATTAATGAGTATATATATACTATATAATTATATTTCTATATATAAAAGAAAATTAAAATTAGAGATATAATTGCATACTACATTGTATAATTCTATTAAAATATGGATTAATTTTCTTTCATTTCGTTTTCGGGAGGACGAAGAATTTTTTTCGGGGTTTGGTTTTGCTTACAATGGAATTTTCGCGCCCAGGTCTCTAGGTGGAATTTTAAGTTGTATGTTCAGAACGTGGATTTATTTTAAATGGGATTTTTGTAGTATCTTAAAAAATGCCCACTGCACTAAATTTTTTAGGAACTCCAAAACCTCGCTGTATTAAAATTTACGGTATAAGAAACTACAGTAGTCTCTAGGAAGCGAGAGCAAATTTTTGAATTGCTACGGGCGCTTAAAACACAGCCTTTGCTACAGATCTTGTATTCTTATATGTGTATGAATGGCAATGATTTTGTAAATGTGTCAGAAAAAAGTGAGTTTGTTTTTGAGAACTAAACTTACAATTCATTAAGACTTATGGCCTATAGTACCGAGCCCTGTTTTTTTTAACTATGGGCCATGGAGTGCTATAATGCCCCTGTCAGGTTGTCAGCCTAACGCGGGGCCATCAATGTTTAGTCCACAAATAAGCTTGGTACTCAATTTATAGATACCGAATGGATTAAGACCTGAGTTAGCCTTCATCAGTCCGCAGTCGAACTGGGGACCTGTAGCAAGAATAGTGGACCATTACACTACTGGGCTTACTGTTGTTGAGAGTATTAACAAAAACAATAAACAAATGTTATAAATGTCCTTACCTTTTTACTCTTTATCACCCTTTTTTAAGCGTATTTGTTTTATAATGGAAGAAGCCCAATTTACTTCGACATTTCGTGCTTTGTTCTGGTTCTGATTTAAATAAAATTTTGATTTTTTTTTTTCCTGAATTACATGTGCTTCGCCAGTTTTTCTTCCTTTTCGCAACAAACACATAAAATTTTGAATGCGAATCTCTGCTATCTACCACTTTGCACCTGTAAGCAATTGCTGTATCACTTGATTCTTTTTACTCTCACTACAAGTAAATTACGGGGAGTGGAGGACGGGGGAGGAGCGAAGATTATCGTAGGTTATGCTAACTTGAAAGCTGTCGCCAACTAGAGAGTCACAATCGATGTACGCAATCGATGACGCAATCGTATGACGCAATCGATGTACTGGAACTTGTAATAAAAAGAAGCAACGAACACTTCGAAGATAGAACTAGAGGGAAGAACGACATCACATTACAATGCTAATAAAAACGTTGTCCAGATTTTTATTACAATTATACTGCTGTAGAACGAAATATATACAAATCATTCATACAAACTTCTTTTAGAGGCAATGTGTATCTCTGGCAACTTGGCGAGATACCTTTCAGAATTCGCATAAGGGCTCAATTGTTTGAAGGCTAATATAATCATAGAGACAATTTTAAGCTTTGATTGATCGCCACATTTCAGAATTCTGTAAAAAAATACTAACTGGGTATAAGACTGCTTGTTTCTTTATATCAAAGATCAGTTCTAATTCAGTAAAGACTGTTTTGAAACTTATTAACGAAGCATATATTCAGTAGCTATGGGACGCTAGCTGAAAGAGGCATTTAGAAAAAAAACATTAAAACTAGCTTAGATATCTCGGTTAGAGGTCTGCACTTGCGAAATTTCTGGCTTCGGGCCAGCCCCGACCCGTGCAAAAAATATTGGCCCTGCCCTGTATAAAAGCCCGAGCTCGGTTCGGCCCGCTCCAGTATAAAAGCTAACAGTTTGCCCCCAGATCTGCCCGTACAAAAACTTAATTGGTACTTCACCGCCAGACTTAATTTCTACAAAACATGCGAATATTTCTGAAGCAACATTATTCTACAATTAAAATTATTCATAAAGCGCACTTACTTATGCGTAGATTTTTTTTTTGCAGATTATGTTCGAAATTCATGGAATACAGAATGACAACAATATTAATGACCCTTAGATAATTGTGTATATAAACACTCATTAAATATTTGAATTATACAATTATATTCAGATGAATATTCATTAACATTACCGTAGTTTAGAATTAAAGAAGCAAATAATAAACGAAAATCATATTTTTAAAGCTCTATAAAAAAAGAAAAAATGTACATTTTTACTTTCTGCTATATATAACAGAAGATTGTAATTGAAATTTTTTTCGACTTCCGGTTTTCGAAGGATTTACACCGAAAGAGATCCTGAAAAACATGTTTTTACGAAATATCTGTCTGTCCGTGTGAGTGTCCTCTTTGTATCATCGAAAGTGTATGAAGTTGTGCATATAATTAAACCAAATTTCATTTATAGGTTTTTGACTACGACTAGCAGGTCGTACTTAAATTTGGGGATATTCTGCTGGATGGGGGCTCTGTAATAGCGATTTTTGTGCCATTTTCATTATTTTATCAGTGGAAAGTGTATGAAGTAATACATAGAATAAAACAAATTTTTATTTATAGGTTTTTGACTATGGCCAGCAGCTCCTTGTTCAATGTGGGCATAGCCGGATTAAGGGGGGGGGCTACGGGGCTGCAGCCCCGGGCCCATCATTGATTCAGGGGCCCTCGGCGAATGGCTCAATTTGTATCAAAATTTCGTTTAAAAAATACTTAATTTCTATTAAAAAAAGAAAAAAAGAATTTTGTTTCTAAAATGATAACAATACTCTGAGATGGTGAGAAAAAAGTCATGGTTTAAGTGTCAACATGCATCAGTTTTTCCTTTTGCAGTTTTAAAACGTTGCAAGTCCGATGTAACGCTCTGTTGCTAAGCTGCCCCCCCCCCCTTCGGGGCTCGGTACGAGGCCCCTTGAAGTTTTTGGTTCCTAAATTGTTAGTAAGTTTAACTTCCCCCTTTTAATACGATCGCCTTCATTTTGGGGGCCTTTTTTCCATTGAGTTATTTCCCCATTCTTATATTCCAGCTAGGACCCTGCCGCCCTGGGGCTCCCTCCGGGGCCTCTTGAACATTTTGCGTGCCATGCATTTTCCATCTCTTAATTGTGTCACTCTTTCAATGCATAAATTTAAAGATGACTCTTGGACTCCTATCCCGGGCCACCACCCTTATATTTTTATTCGGGCCCTAGTGGCCTTTTTTAAACATTTCTTTAAAATTTTCTTCTAACGATTAATTTTTACCCTATGCTTAATTTCGACTAATTGAAGATCTAAAGCGCTAAGTACTAAGACATTTTAAGATATTTTCCTCTTAGGGCTCAAAACTATCAGTTAGCCCATTTTGGGCACCCTACTATACCTCCCTTAAAAATCGTCCAATTCACTTGATTTTTTCTAAGAATTTCTTTTAGGACTTCCAGCTACAACTTGAACGACAAAAAAATTTCTCAGACCTCAGCTACCACCAATTTTGAATATTAATCTCCTTCTTGGGGCCCTTGCTACAACTTCTTAAAAAAAAAAAAAAAAAAAAAAAAAAAAAACCCTACAAACTTGAGTTCTGTTTAAGGTTATTATCACGGGCCCAGGTAACGACGGGTGGATCATCGAGTTTTTAATAAAGAAAAGTGTCGTTCTCTAAATTGTCTCTAATTTGTTTATACTTGACCTTGAGTATGAATAAGTTTCACTTGAATAAAAATATTGTTTTTATTGTATGTTTTTATGTGGCTTAAGAAAAAGAAAGAAAAAAATTAAATAATATTACACCTCTCATGTTAGTTCGATTGTTTATGAAATATTTTTTAACATCGTCTTGTTATCTTATGAATTTAAGTTAGTTGGTTTACTATGGATTTCATTATCTAAATAACTTTACATCATTTACATTATACATTACATTTATCAAATTAAATTATTCATACTCATATTATAATTTTATTCATGTATATACTTTTTTTCTTTTGTACAATTTACTAAAACTGTATGGGATAAGTTGCTTAATATACCCACATTAATTTATGTAATAAGATTTTTCATATATTGCACAAAAATTTACCTATTTCAGCCAAATTAAAAAGTTTTAGCATACATATTTAGAGCTTTTAGTTCATTGCTAAGATAGGGACTGAATTAGAAAAGTAAGATTTCAAAAGTTTGAAGAGATGCATTTTTTCTCCCTTAATCAGAAAAAAAGTTTTTTTTTTTTTTTTAAGTTTATCTCACAGTTACATTTTCTTGCAAAACTAAGGAGCTCTGCTCCTTCGAGCTTCGCTCGCCAACTCCTGTCCAGACTCCCCAAGCTCTGAAAACATGCTAATTTGCTCTGTTATAAAATGATTATCCGATTATGGAAGACCGAATGATATTATCATGACCAGTGGAGATCGTCTGTAATCGGATTGCCATTCATTTTTCTTTGACTGGGGGGGGGGGGATTTTTACTTTAAAAGGCCGTATCTACCACTGTCGCGGGCTGTTTTCGTGATTGATTGAGCAACATCTATCACACATTTGAAAATCAGCTTGTATAAAACGGGTAAATAAAAACGTCGCTGCCTCTCAGAACTTCTATAGAACCAACAGTGGCTGAGAGGTTCTGCTCTCAAAGCTGGTAGACAGGAGGCACTGGGTTCTACCCCTTTCGCGCTCGTCGACCTAACCGTTCGGAGTTTTCCGTGCTTTTCTTCGAACCTTGCCGTAAATACGTGTTAGGATCCCTTAGAAAGACCCCCACGGAGGGCAGTTCCCCCTAGGTCCTATATCCCTCGAGTAGATAATCGGCCATCATAAATCAACCAACCAACCAGCCAGAACTTCTATATTATAAAGGACAAACATATTCGTGCGTAACGCTGACGTCATTTTGTTGTTGGCAACACCAGACGATTAAATTTCTCTTACTGCAATTTTTTTAACTTCTAAACATTGCACATTTTCAATTTTTGCACCGTCAAATAGGGGGAAAAAATGTACTTTCAAACGTAATTTGTTTGAAAGCTGTATCGCAAAATGTACTCATTTAAAAAAAATATTTTAAAGCATGATTTATTAAAAATTCTATCTCTGTCGCATGGAGAGACGATTACGAAAAATAAATCTGCTTGCACTTACAATAATATAAATTGTTCAGCATTTGTTTCTGGCTTATATACCTTGAAAGTATTGCTTTTAATAAATTTCAAAACTTTATTTGAATACATAATCGTATTTTTTATGTAAAAATGATTTTGGGCAATCTAAAAATATATATTAAATGTGGTTCATTCCATGCAAAATGAGCAAATCAGCTATGGCTGACATGTCATAGATTTTAATGAAAATCAGCATATAAGTAGATCATATTTATTTATGAGTAAATGTAAAATAACAAATTTCTGGATTGTTTATTTAAGTATTAAAACTTACATTAAAAGTTGATATAAGATCGAGTTTGTGTCTACATGCTTGAAATTTCAATTTTCATTATTAGCCGTAGGAGTGGAAAGACTATATCAAAAATTATTTATAATTAAGAATGAATAATAAGTAACAGATTGGAGTGATATAGTAACTGTCCTTTTATTCCATAATGAGAAAAAAAATAAATAATGAAAAATTTTGAGATGAAAATGCAATATTTCTATTGCTTGTTTAAGCAAGAAGGAAAGGTCTTACAATTTTAAAATTGTTTGACGTTATAGATAAAAGTATATATTTTAAATATAGAAACTTTGATTCTTGCCTTTTTATTCCTTAATGAGAAAAAAATAAATAATGAAAAATTTTGAGAGAAAAAATTCAACATTTCTATTGCTTGTTTGAATACGAAGGAAACATCCTAAAATTTTTTAATTATTTGACGTTATAGATAAAAGCGTATATTTTAAATATAGAAACTTCCATTCTTGCCTTTAGTTTATTTTTCCTGAACAATATTTTAAATTAGAACAGAAAAAATTATTGATTTAAACGGGGCTACCAATTAATAGTAATCAAAGCCCCGGATAGATGGCAGCACTACATATTTTTTTTTTGCAAGATAGCCGAAACGCATGTAAAGGCGCTGATATTTGAAGTGAAATAACAAACAAATATTAACTTTTTGAACTTATTTCTCTTATGTAAGGAATCAAAAGGCAATCTTGGATTTTTTTCAGTATATCATGGGCTTTTTGTACTTTATGCTTTTGCAATATTGTTAATGTAACGTTTTTCCTTCATTTGATTTTTTAAGTATACATAAGAGGAAAAATTGTGATTTTGTAATTTTTTTTTAAGTTTGTAAGCTATTTTGAAGATGAAGAAAATAAATGGCAACTTCCAAATTTGAGAAAGTTGGTTTTCATATGTAAAATTACATCGTACATCAATTTCACATATGTTTTTAAATTTCTTCGATTTTTTTAAGGCTTTTAATTCTCTCAAAATTTTCAATTTTTCAATTTTTACAACCAATTTAAGGTTAACCATGGTGTTACGAAATTATTATTACTAAATAAATATGATAATAACTGTCCATGGGTTACAATATTATGAAAAAATTTGATTTATGTTAAATAATTTTCAAGATACGGAACTTTAAACTTGCAACTTTGAACGATTCCATACAAGCCCTTCTATATCACAAGTTTTTTAAATGTCCAGAACTTCCAAAATATTTTATTTTTTGTCAAAATATTTTGAATTACTCTATTTAAATATGAATTGAATCTGTGTACCAAATTTTATTAAAATCGGTTACTATGCGGCCACGACTTTTTTTAAATTTTTGCTCATTTTGCATGGAATGACCCTTTGTGGATTGGCTTTGCGATAGCTCTTTTTGTGTCATCAACGCTTCTGATCCAACACATGTTGCCCGAGTGGGGTGTGTTCCTTGATTGATCTCTCCCTATGTTCATCTGATTTGTTTGCTGGCACAACTTTCCATGTCGAAGATGACACGTACGATAGTGATCACTTTCCTATCAGCATTCAGGTGGAAATTAGGACACCTTTGCAACCAGGATCCACTCTTTACATATGACCTCTCATCTGCCGGATGGTAAATGAATATCTATTGCACTTTCCTGATATAAATTATAATTCTTTTCTTGATCTGGTTCGATGTGCTATGTACAATTATAGTCTTTCAAGGAAGCATCCTGCTAAAGGCCTCCCAGTGTAGTGGTCAACTAAATGCAGCGGTTTATTGAGGCAGAAGAGATATTTCCTTAAGAAAGCCCGCCAGCTTGTGTCCACGGAGTTTTGGATAAAATTCAAACAGACTGCAGCCAAGCTTCGACAAGCTACACGAGACGCTAAACGGTGTTACTGGGACTCTGTGTGCCATAATGCTAAAGACCCTGGTATTCCGTATAAAGTTTTCCGGAAGTTTAAGAACCGGCAGTCCTCGTCTCCTGAATCCCATCTCTGCCTGAGGCACGCTGACTCCCTTTGCTCTGAGGCGATTACCCATGCGGAGCTCTTTGCAGACCATTTTAGCGAGTCTGCATTTCATGATCCGATCCTCTTAACCTTTGGTGCTGATGTATCTGGAAAGCTTAACCGCCTTTTCACAATGACGGAACTTAAAGATTCCATTCGACGAACGAAACTCACAGCTCCTGGTGAGGATAAAATTAGTGCAACACTCTTTAAGGGACTTTCCGATCACGCTTTGGAGTGCCTCCTTCGTATCTGCAACTCAATCTGGACTACTGGGGTATCCCCTCTGAGTGGACCTCCTAAGGGGATTCTTCACAGAGAGCGGCCATTAAACAGCATCCCATGTTAACCTATGGAGAAATTTAATTTACTCTTTCTGAGCGTAATATTTTACATAACGGGATGGGAATTTTTTCAATCGATAAAATAGAAGGTTGATAACTAAATCTATTTGCTATATTATTTTTAAAATGTTTAAAAATATTTTTTAACTTGGCTTAAAGTTGGCGAAATTTGCAAAATCACGAAGTTTTTACTTTAAGGAATGATAAAAAATCTTTGGAGCATCGTAGAAAGAAAAGAGAAAATGGACATAGAACCTGAAAGTTTCCTCTTTTCTGTGAAAAAAAGTAACAATTAATTTATGTTTTTAGCCGAGCTATGAGTAAATTTCTGGAAGCAAGCTAATTTCGAAACGGACGGCGCGGAGGGATACATTAGTCTAGTAGCTGGTTGTGTTGTGGGTGGCATAGGAGAAAAGTCCCGGAGATAAGTATCAAGTGACAAAATGAAGGGGAAAAAGAGGAGTGAGATTAATTTATAGCTTTTCTGCTCCTCCCAGTCAAGTTAGGAAGTGAAATCTTGGAAAACATTACTTTTGTGGAAAATCGAAATTTGTTTTCTGAGTTCACAAGCTTTCGTTTCTCATAGTCAATATTACAAGTTCGTTATTGATGGTGTGAAAAGCCAATTTCTATTAATTACGTTCAGTCATTTGCTATACGGTTTATTTATTTATTTCTTTTCTTTTCTTTTCTTTTTTTGCATTATTTCTCTTTTTAAACATCTTCCTGTTTATAGAAAAGTTGTCGAAAATGGATGTTTACCATTGACTTTCAAGTTTTCTTTTGTTTTCTTGTGACTACATTTTTTTAATAATCTTTTTTAATAATCAGCTACAAATAGCAGTTTGTTTCAGGACGTTTTTAGGTATTTTCTCGCGTCTAGCGTCAAGAATTGAAAATGCCACCAGGGTACCACAATCCAGGGGCCTGGATATTTTACTGCCTGAGGCGCCTTTATGCCGTGATTGTTTTTTCAACCCTTCTATTACTTTTTTTAATATGCTAAGTATAACTTATTTAAAAGAAAATAAATATATATAAAATTAATTTACATTTAAGAAATTTAAAATAATCAAATTACTTACGAAATTTTTCATCTATTTGGCAAAAATAACAACAGTTAACTTGAAATTAAATGAATAAGGATGTTATCATATTCTAGTAATATTTAAAAGAAAGCATCATATCAAGAATTAAACTAACGCTTCAAAATCCCATTCGCCTTGCTTTACCTTTTGAAAATGCATTTATTGTATCGACGTTATGAAAATTAGAAAAAAAATAGTTACATCATGTGAATGTAAGTTTAAAATGTACATTATTAAGCCAAAATATGCCAAACATTTAAAAACAATCAAGTTACGTATAAAATTTGTATAGAATTTCAAACAGCTGAATAATGATATCAATAACAAGTTATATATATTTTTGAAATAATATGCACAAAAATAAAATCCCGTATTAGTAGTGTGTATTTAAAAGGAAATAATTATTAAAAATAAAATAGAACTTCAAGATCTAATTTCCCTTGATTTTTCTTTGACGAAGTTATTTATTTTAATATGGAAATCAATATTATAAAACAATCACATTATCAAGCCAAAAATAGATAAACATACTAACGCAAACTTCGCATTATATTCTTGAAATTAAATAGAAAATTATGATCTGAATAAAAAATTGCATGATCATTTGAAATTGTAATACATGAAGATTTAATTTTACTAGAACAATTTAACTAACTGACCCGACCGCCGCCGTTCGTTGCCCGGGCACATAAAAAATAGCACGAAGAGTGAAAAAACTAAAAATCGTAATATAAAATCACGAAAGATATAAAAATCGCTCCACGAATTCCAAATAAACTTTATTCAAAAGTTAAAGTATTGGGGGAGGGCTCAACTCCAAATAATTACCCTTTTACTCACAAACATGTGTGTGTAACATAATCAAAGATCAGTACGTGTTTAATATTACTCTTAAAAAAATTTCTTCTATTAAAATAGAATAAAATAGTATATATTTAAAAAAAAAATTACAATTTAATGCATTACATAAGCATACGTGAAACATTAAAACATTGTAAACATTCAAATAATCGAATATGCACTATATGTTAAAAAAAAATCTTTTAAAAAATGCTATGTTATTTTTCTCAATGAAGAAGTAGAAAGAAAGTAATTTACAAATTTTGAGAAAAACATTTTTTTCGGCCAATATATATGCTGAAAAAAGTGCTTTAATATTTTTATAAAATCATTAGACAAGAACTCTGAGAACTTTATGTAAGATCTTTTTTAATGTATATTTTTTAATATATTTAAAAAATATAAATTATAAAAAAGAAAAGAAAAAAAAGTAGAATCTTCAAAATTATTGGACGGGCTCAAACCCCACGAGCACATATAACTCTAAGCCTATGATTGGGCTAGAAGATTCCTTTTACTAATGTGGGAAAATCACAGCGAATTGCTGAAAAACGCTAAAAGTTGCATACAAAAATCGCAGAGGACAAAATTTAATATATTGGGTTATGACATTAAAAAAATATATATTTTACGAATGTTGAAAAATCGTCTCAAAACGCGAAAAAACTCTAAAAATAGAACAAAAATATTGCAAAAAATTCAAAAATCGCTGAATGAATTCCGAATAAACTTTATTGTAAAGAGAACAAAAATGGTAGAAAACTAAATTTACTACATTAGTTTAAAAGTTTGAAACCGAATTCCTTTTAATAACGTCAAAAAATCGCATAGAAAAATTTAAAAATCGTTGTACGAATTCCGAATAAGCTTTATTGAAAACAGGCAAAATTTACTATATTGAGCTACAATTTTACAACCGGATTCCTTTTATTAATGTAGGAATCGCCACAAAACAAACAAACAAACAAACAAAAAAAAAAAAAAAAAAAAAAAAAAAAAAAAAAAAAAAAAGGAAAGAAAGAAAAAACCTAGAAATCGCTTAAAAATTACTAAATATTAAAAAATCTGAGAGGAACACATTTACTACAGTTCTTTAAACATTTTAATCGGAATTATTTTCCGAATGTCAAAAAATCGGCGCGAAAAGACGCTAATAATCGTATTGAAAATCGCGGAAGACAAAATGTAATATATTAGGCTAAATATTTGAAACCGAATTCCTTTTATGAATGTGAAGAAATCGCCGCAGAACGCAAGGAAATGCTAAAAATTGTATTGAAAATCGCAGAGAACAAAATTTACTAAATTAGGTTAAAAGTTTTGAACAGATTTTTGTTTACGAATGTCAAAAAATCGCAGCAGAACGCAAAAAAAACGCTAAGAATCGCATTGAAAATCGCATTAAATACAGCTATAAATTCCAAAATCATGGAGAATAAAATTTATTATATTAGGCTAAAAGTTTGAAACAGAATTAATTCCTTTAACGAACATCAAAAAATCACCGCGAAATGCAAGGGAACGCTAAATATCTCGTCAAAAATAACTAATCATTCAAAAATCGCAGAGAACAAAATTTACTAAGGTGAACTAAAACATTGTAACCAGAATTCTTTCACTGTAATTATATGCAACTTCTTTGACTGCAGTTATATGCAATGTACTCCGTATTTTTATTTTTAAATAAAAAAAAAAATAATAATTTCTCTCTCTTTTTTTTCTTAAATTTCGACATATATATTGGCCAAATGCCGCCCTTCTAGGGCTGCGCCCTGAGGCGGCTGCCTCATCTACCTCACCCCTGAATGCCACCCCCCTCACTATTACTACCACTGATGTTTGATTTCTTACTTTTTAATTCTTTTCTATTGTTAAATTGAGTTATTATGTATTTTAATTATAATTAATAAATTTACTTAATAATTAATGTAATGGAATATTAAAATACCGTATTCACATCGAAAATACACAACTGTGTATAATATTATTGTCAGTAAAAAAATAAAGCCATCTATTCGCTAAAAGAAGTTGAGTGTACTTTGAAAATATCGATTGTCTTAAAAATAAATATTTTCCATTCAGCCTTGTAGCCATAGAATGTCCTAATTTAGATAATTTTTCCTTCTTCCTTCCTTATCTGAAAAACGGTATTTTTCTTTATTTCTTCTTGCTTGATCCCCTATCACCCTTTTCTAATGTCTAATGTGGGTACAAGTCCACCATACACCCTTGGTAAAAATACTAGAAAGAAGAATGTTTACTTTTGACTTTGGGTTGGGCTTTCGAAATCGCGGAGAAAGGGGAGGAAGAACTATATCCTGGTTGCCCGGCAGCGGAAGAAGTCTGTAGTAAAAAGGCTAGGCAGAGGGAACTTCTGCCTCTTTAACACAAGAGGTCGCGCTACTCGCCTGCGATTTAGAAAAGGAGTGAAGATTCCCCTTAAACCCGACAAACCTAAAGCTAATACCACTTCCTATTGCCCCATTGCTCTTACATCTGTCATGTGCAAAATCTGCGAGAGAATGATCGCTAACAGAATTTCCAATCATCTCCTCGAAAACAAAATCCTTGACCCGAGACACCTGGGATTTCAACCGTTCCGAGACAGCCAAACTGCAATCATGATACTCCACCTTGACATTAAGCAGGCTATATTGGATAAAAACTTTGTTTTGGGAATCTCGCTGGACATCCAAGCAACTTACGACTCTGTGTATATTGATGGCCTGATACTCAAGTGTGCTAAGATAGGAATTGTTGGCCCGATACTTCTATGGCTCCATCGCTTCCTTTCCTGTCGGAGTATCAAGGTGCTCTGGAGGGGTTTCCAGATGTCCCCCCGCACTACTGGTCGAGGAATACCTCAGGGTGCAGTATTAAGCCTGATCCTTTTTACTATCTTTTTGTATGACTTTTTCGAGGTGCTGGAAGGTCTTGGCATCAAGTTTCTGATATATGCTGACGATATCTTTATTTACTGCATTAACTCTTCTCTAGTCACCTGCCAGGCAAAGTTACAAGAAGCCTTGCGTCTTATCACCCAGTGGTGTAATTACTGGAAATTGTCCATTCGCTCTGATAAGAGCCACGCGATTAACCTATCTCGAAGGCATGCACAGTGCGACTTTGACTTCAGCATAAATGGGGGCCTAATTGAGTGGAGCGACGAAATTAAATTCCTGGGATTTCATGTGGCTCGCCGGAGAGGCTTCAGTAGTCATGTCAATTATCTGCGAAGAAAAGTGTTTTGCAGCATCAACATGTTAAACTCACTGGTCTGCAAGTCTTATGGTGTATAGAGTATGCGTATTATTTTCGTCTAATATTAAAATTTCATAGATCTACTCATTGAATCAAGACCGTCGTTGATCTAATGCGTTACATCGTATATTCATCTGGTGATGATATTCTATGCATCTAGTTTTTATTTCCTCTTGTGCTTTAAATCATCATATTTATCATTGTGTTCTTCGTAGTATTATTCAATTATGCTACCTGTATCATATGTGTCTCATGTCCTGTAATATTCTACACTCCAGGCGGTTGTCTGGCTAATATTTTATCGCGTCCGGCTTTTCAAAACTTAAAAATATCTTTTACTTTCATTTTGACATTCGTATCTTAATTCATCACTGAATCAGGGACTCGGGTTCCCCCTTATTCACTGCTCATTGTCGAGTCGGAGCTGTGTCTTCTCCGGCAGTGATATTTCCTTGCAATTGTCTTTTTTTACAAATGTTGTTTTCATTATATACATCACCACACCGCCCTCTGTCGCGGCGAGCTCAGCTTCGGCTGAATTGTGTATTTTTTTTCTTTCTTTTTTTAATATATCAATAAAGAGGACCGGGAGGGACATCTATGCTCTACAGACCTGGTTTGATAGTCTGAGCAGTCCTTTTCGGGCAGTAAAATAAAGTACTAAACTAAAGAAAAACATTAAAATATCACTCTATGCCAATTCCTAAACATATATATTTATTTAACAAACTTTAATTAATCACACTTTCTGCTTTTAAACACAATTTTAATTTAATGTATGAAAATGCATATAAACTTGCCTTAGTACATCTACTCAAAGCCTCTCTCCATTAAAGGATTCAAATCGTTGGTAATAGGTCTATCGAAATGTCAGACACCAAATTGCGATGCACATTGTAGAACTCTAGCTCAAAACGTGGTCGACTTTTCCCCACTTGCGCTTCTGTTAGATGAAATAGACATTCAATGTCATGACGTCAATTAGGATATTTGAAATTCAAAGATAAACAAGTTGGTAAGTTAAATCGAATATCGCACAAAGGGTGTGGTTTAATATTCCTTTCTAAACACATTATCCTTTAATTAATAAATCCAAATAATTAATTTAAAATTATTAAATCCTTATCTTTTTTATCAATATATTTTACTAATAAGAACATAGATGGCAGCACCATTAAATTTAATATTAAAATATTACAAGAGGAAGCTATTTTATTAAAATATTCAAGAACTGCTTTTCAGACAATTGTAACAGAATATGCTCTAGAATTTCTAGTGTGGAAATCGGCAAGCGAAAGCGCATCTGAAATATTATATTATATAATTTACATTTTGAATGTTAAAATAAAAATTACTTCAATAGAAGAAAGTTTAATAAATTAAAAATTAGATGGTAGCACTAGTCATTAACGAGAATTAATGATTTAAAGTGACAACTTAAAAAAAAATCAAATTATTTAAAAAAAATTTTAAATTTTAAAATTTTAAAAAATTAACAGAAGTTTAAATAAAATTAAAAAATTTTCAATTTCTCAAAAAAAGAATTTTTGAATTAAAAAAATAATTGATAAAATATTTTTCAACAACTTTTGACCTTAAAATACCAAAAGAAATTACAAAAATTCTGTAAAATTGAATCCATTAGATAATGAAATCTATTCCGGGGAAAAAATTTCCAACTCTTGACACCCAGCTTCGATCCAGAAACCCTTTGAGCAGCAGGTAAACATGCTACCACTGAACCACCTAGCCTGCGCGAAAAGGGCTGAAATTAAGGCTATGTCTTAAATCTGGTCGGATGTCATTTTTTGTAAGATATGGCCTGATGTCATTAAATTAATTCCTTTAATTAAAATGATATATAAAACTTTTTCAAAATTTTATTATTTGTCGTGTGATATGAAGTATTCACAGACAAACAAACAGACAGAGGAGTGAGACAAATAGGGTTTCTTCAGATGAACGAAACACTAAGAATGAAATGGTAATTTCGATTTCAGGATTATTCCCCTCATTTGGGAAATTTTGTATGTTGGAGTTCGATAATTAATGATCTCTATTGCAATTGGAAATTCTCCTAGAAGAAACGGCCCCACCAGTGGCTGAGAGGTTCTGCTCTCGAAGCTGGTAGACAGGAGGTGCTGGGTTCGATCCCAATCGCGTCCGTCGGCCTAATCGTTCGGAGTTTTCGTGGTTTTCTTCGAGCCGTGGATTTATCCATGCGTAAATACGGGTTAGGTTCCCTTAGAAAGACCCCCCACGAAGGGCACTCCCCCGGGCCTATATCCCAAGTGTAGATAATTGCCCGTCAATAATCAACCCAAACCCTAGAAGAAACGCTTTAAATGCAAGTAACATGTTTCGGGTTTTGTTCCTGAAAAGCTCATGTTTGATTATGTCACATTTTTATATCATCATTGCATTAGTATTTTGGATAGAAGAAATTTGTCGCATTTATGCACATTTAGACACATTGACTTTATACGTCATTCTCAGTGTTTTAAAGTAACGGATGTCTCATTTCGTTCAAAGTTATTTGCTGATATTTTTCTGTATTACTTAAAATACTGGTATGTCTTTTTATAATCTATTTATCTTGTTTTATTTGTTTATTTGCAGATCATAAATGTGACGGTGAAGAAATAAAGAAGGAACTGCACTGCGCACTACTTTGGAAAATTCGCTGAAAATTTTTGTCTTTTCTTTTACTTCTTTTTATGTTAAACAATAATACGGGGCTAAAAATAAATGAAACTGTTTTCTTTCAACTGTGAAAAACACTTTTCCTCTCTTGTATCTGTGTAACATAATAAAATAAAAGCTTTCACACTTTTTAGCAAACATGCATTCATGTTGTTACTACACCCTAAAAATTGTATAAATGAGGCTCAATTTTATGTTTCGCTGTTGCATTTGCACTAGTAACTCATCATTTTTTTTCCTACTACTATTTTTCAACAATAATTATGTATACCTTAAAGATTAGCCGGAATCTACCATGAGGCCTATTGTTTTGAAAGCGGTAGACAAAATAATAAAAAAATTAACATAAACATAAAAATAGTTTTAAAAAAAACCCTCCTTTATAAGTATTCGATGTTTATCTTTAAAATCACGCCTAATTTAATGATTGCAATTTATAAATTCAAAAACTTTCCGTTAATATATTTTAATTTATCGTGGGTCCTGATTATTGAAAATTCATCGCTTTGATTTTCACTTAGTAGAAAGCGGGAATTGTAGAACTTATTAAAAATAATTTTTTCTCTGTTTCATTTTTAAAATATGGCAAAAGTAAAATAATAGAAGGGGCATTGTTAAAACTGCCTAGTCAGGATTTCTAAATGTATTTCTCAGCGTATAATCATAATTTAATTAATATTAAACTATTAAATGATAAAAGAGTATTTTTGAAAAAAAATTACACTTTTTATCTTTTATTTACTATTTTTTCCTACTTTTTAATGTTTTAAATATTTCGTGGTTGCAGTTTCACAGCCAATTAGCATATTTTCGTCAAAGTGGTTTAGTGCGTCATTATCTCCACTGTTTTGGTAACTCGCAAACAGTTGAAGCCATACAGAGATATTTCGCGATTTTTCACTTATGGCTAATGGAAAAGCGCCTTAAAATTAATTTATTAATTTATAAAGTTCTAAAAATATAAAAACGTTGCATTGTGATCGGGAATATACCTGTGTACACAATTTTTATAATTCTACGATGTATATATATATATATATATATATATATAACCATAAATGAAACATTATCATAACACCAACTTAAACAATGAAATAATTAAGTATGAAATATATGTATGTATGCATATTTAAATTAAAATCCCAAGTGTGAAAAACAAAGGAAGAGATTCTATAAAAAATCATTGGAAAGGATATTGCAAGAATTAAACTTAATAAAATGAAAAATCAAAACTGGAATACTCTGAATATCTTATGGATTCTACAAAGGAACATCATAATAATAATTTATAGTAAATATATATTATTTACTTTAATATTATCTGCATTTAGCCTAATAATGGTAATATTATGCCCCTTATAACATATATATGAAACAAATTAAGGTTAAAAAGTCCTTCCGACCTGTACCGGGAGGAAAAGGTAGCTTTCCTATATCTTCGTTTTAAAATTTTAGCTAATGTTACACGAAAACAGCAAGTTAAAATGCAAAGAAACGTTTACAAAAGATTCGTTAATACTGAATTTGAATAAGAAATTCGCCAAATTATTGAGCAATAGCCAAATTGGCTTCATTTATGAAGACTTATTTTGGTCGCCAATTTTGGCGCTAACGGATATGAATATATAGTTTTATGCGTATGATTGGGAAAATTATTACAACAATGAAAGAAAATAATTTGCAAGTAATGGCGATAATGTGCTGTTTTGTTTCAAAATGTCAGCCACCCTAGAATTTCAAACTGCTCTATCTCAGCCGTTTTTTAAGATAGAGGTAAAACAAAAAATGCTCTGGAATCCTCGTTTCAAGGCCTAACACTGAATTAAAAAATAAATTTGAATTTTTAATTTTTTTGTATATTTATTTTAGTTTTAAATTTTTAAATGGCTGCCATCTTGAAACAAAATGGCGGACCAAGCTGGCCAACGAACTCGGTCGAGACATTGGTGAGCTTAATACACACAATTAGTTTCAGGCCGGAAAGTTACAGGCCGGAAGGACTTTTTTGTATTGAAAGCTACCTAAAAAATACAAATGTGTGGTGCTGCCATCTACCTCAAATTAATAAAAGGAAAAGCTGAAACTACAGTATGTAGTTAAAAGAGAAACTTGGTGCTGCTGTCTATTAAAAAAAAGGAAAAGCTGGAACAATACGCAGATTTAGCTTGAAAAAAATATAATTAAGAGTGATGAAGACTAAAGGGTGTAAATCAAATTAAGATAGTTATAACGATCAAATGGGAAGATAATATAAAAGAAGATTTAGACATGTATGAGGAGACATCATGTACAAAAATAAAAAAGATGAATGTATGAGTTATGGAGTAATAAATGTTAGTGTGGAATGCTAAATACCCGTTTTCTTGATGCAATTTATCCACAAACGAAAATACACAATACCATCTTCCGAGTTACGTACAATTTCGAAAAGCGACAAAAATTTCAGCTGTGTAATTGAAATTATAAATGCAAGAATAATATTATCACTGTGTTATTTTACATAAGGAATATTTTTATAAGGAATTTTTTTGGTGCATGTTTAAAAAAGTACATAAAACAAATTGTAAAATGAAACAAATATTTCTTAATCTATGAAAATATAATAAACCACGAAAGATAATATACAATAACTTCTTCTGAGTTACCCGCGATTCTGAAAAGCGTCCTTCATCTTTAGAAACCCCCATAAATGAATATATTTTCGAGATCTAAAGAAGCATTTATAAAAACAAACTTACTTTTGCTGCCACTGATTTTCGGAAACTTTTGCGAGAGATTTTTATAAAGCTGAGCCCGCTGTGCTGTTCCATTTCCCAAATGAACCTTGAATCAAACGAAATGGTGAATTCGACCTTATATTTTAAAGTACTATGGACCTTTACCTCATTGCTAAATACGATGCGAACGCCATTGCGCTATTATATATTATCTTATGCGTTAGGCAAAATTTGGGATATTAAGAAGTAACACTTTTAGTTGATCATTTATAGTAGAATTTGGTAGGAAAATGTGACCAAAAGAAATTAAAAGGTTCTGTAGAAACCACACTACTAAAAAAAGAGAGCATTACAATTATTTAAGATATTGACCATTGAACTTAAATAATGTTTCGGGTTATTCATTTTCCTTTATTATTTCTTGTTCTCCAGTCCTCTCAGCTTGGCATTAAGCGTGGTTCTGGTAGCTTAAATACAATCTCACTCTACGTTAACATTAAATTTGTAATATACGTTTTCTTCTGGCAAGTCTACTACAATTTCTATCTTTGTATTCCAGCAGAGTAAATACTGACAAAAATGTAATGAATTATTTGCACATAAAGAACAGTGTTTAACTTTCACACTCAAAACAAATGTGAATAATAAAAAAGTGGATTTTTAAAACTGAATTGTTTGAATAAAATTAAAATAACGTCGCATTTATATATATAAATACATTTATATATATAAACATTTATATATATAACATTTTGTCAAAGTTTTATATATAAATTTTATATATAAAATTGTTTATATATATAACATTTTGTCAAAGTTTTATATATAAATTTTATGTATAAAATTGTTTATAAATAGCATTTATATAGATAACATTTATATACATAAATGTGATATATATATATAATATATATATAACACACACACACATATATATAAAGAATGAAAATGCCGTTCGATGTTTCGCTCCTGAATATAATTATTTGAAATGTTTAACACATATGGGAATGCAAATTATTTTACTATAGAGTCAGAAATATTTACGTTGGTCTCGATTATCCTAATCCTAATCCTAATCCTAATAATATTATAAATCCGATTGTATGCAAATGTTAGGCTGAAGCCAGCGTCAAAATGGAGAATTTGATTATCCTGTATCTTTGCATATAGGTTGATTATAACCCGGGAATGAACATAGGCTGGTTTTTGTTTATTTTATTCAGATATTTCCCCTTATAATTCAAAATTTAATTATTTTCATAGAGAATAAATGGACATTTTTTCCTTAAAAATTTTTAAAATGGTTAAATTTACTTTACCGTTGCTAATATTTTATTGTTGCCAACCTAAATCAAAACCCGGAATAATAATTTTTACTCAACAGTTCAGTGTCAATTGAAAATTTTTCACGTGAAAAAAGAAAATGAAATTTAAAAAAAATTAAGAATTAAAAAGAAGATTAAATAACATTACTAGAAATAAAATGTACTTTTTTTAGATTTTGATAATAATACAAGGTTTCAATATGCGTAACTATGGGAAACATGTAAATATGGCGTCATATACATTGAAAATAAAGCGGGTATGCTTTGATGTTGAAAAATAATGATCTTGGTTTTTTTCTTTATTTTTTTTCTTTTGTATGGTATCAATACTTGGCGTTTTACCGTCTGCGCACGGCTAATATAACTATACCGTATTTTTAATTTAAAAAGTAAAAAGAATTTTGAAAAGAAAATGTCAATAATATGCTCCACAAAATTATCCATGTCGAATATGACGTCATGGATAGCGGGAAATAGTTTTTTTCATTCTTAAAACTAAAAAAATAACTCGATTTCTTGAAAAAAAAAATAGACAAATGTTAATAGTTCCATTATTACGTTTATAAAACCTAAAGATTTAATACTATTTTGTTAAATTAACATAATTTTTCCTATGCCAGTATTGAAATTAAAGCTCCAGAGCGTGAAATATATTGTTACAATCAAGACACATTGTAAATCGTGGATTGGCAACTGGATTTTATTTTCACATTTTTTTAGTGTTAAATGAGTAAACATTTGTTGTCATTTTAAAAGATAACTTTTTTGAAAGCTCATCCTAATTACAATATTATAAACCTGATTGTGGACGTGAATGTAAACGTCAAAACGGAGGATTTAAAAACCCTGTATCTTTGCATATAGATGGATTATAACCCAGAAATGAACATAGGCTTGATTTTATTTTTATTTTTTTCAAATAATTTTCTTAATAATTAAAAATTTTATAATTTTCATAGAGAATCAATGAATATTTTTCTGTAAAATTTAATTAAACATTTTGCATTGCTAAGCATTATCGTTGCCAATAAATACAAAACATGGAATAATAATTTTTCCTCAGCAATTATTTTTCAATTGAACGATTTCCACGTAAAAAATGAAAATTCAAAAGAATTCAAAAGAAGATGAATTTCCATAATATTTGAAACGGAAATATGGAGTATTTGTTATTATACATGAAGTATGAATATCGGTTAAGTTGAGAAGACATTTTCTGTCAAAGACTGTTATAATTAGAAGGAGAAATGAACAATAATTATTTTATTAAGAAAAGATTTCGCTTGGACCATAGAACTATGAAAAAGGATCGTACTTGGCTTGGACAAATATTACGTCATAAATAAAACATGTATTTTCAAATATTTGTAATAATACAAGGAGCATCAATATCAGTTTATAATGGAAGTAGATATATAATGGAAGTCATATTTAAGAAGAAAACCTGAAATATTTTTTTATCGATACTGATTAATAATAAGCTTGAATATCATTTACATACAAATGTGAGCTTTCTGCTAAAATTTACGTCCTGATTGCCTGGAATAAAAATTAATAAGAATTATGTTGTCACTATAAGAAACTATAAGAAAGTCTGTCACTATGAAATTATGTCATTAAAAAGGGATTTCTCTGGGGGAAAAGTGACGTCATATTTGAAACAAAACGGGAATTTTCCAATAGGTTTTAAAAGGAATGTGAATCAATTCCGTACATTAATAATACAAGGATCAGTAAGTATAGAAAGTAGACGAGTTTCACGCCCTATTTAAAATGAAAAATTTAAATATTTTTTTTATCTATACTGATTATTAAACATGAGTATCCGTTATATACAGATGAGAGTTTTCTGCTAAAAATCACATCACACTTTTAAGAAAAGGAAAATGAACACGAATCTATTATATTAAAATCTGACCATGTGTTTGTATTTTGCAACTACTCCTAGACTATCGAACGCAACGCGATTTAATTAACATCGGCAATCATTGATCCGAAGATGTCATACAAACTGTCAGAATTGAACAGGTAGAACTGGATTTAAAGAAAAAGCATATGCTATTTCCAATTAATTATTTTTGAAGGTTGGCTGTTAAAACGTTTCAAAATGGTGTTAAAAGTAAAGTTGTTTATCAGGTAAAATTGACATTTGTTTTTACGCAATTCGTCTATTTCCACGATTTTATTTGGCCCTCTTTTTTGCATTGGTTACAATTTCATTTTCTTGATTATTTGGCACAAAATTTCACTTTTTTAAGACTGAGTTATGTCAAAATTCTATAACAAATAAACCGTAATGTCTCCTATGAAATGCGATAAAGAGTTAGTTAATTATTTACGTTTCTAACTATCGGGAGTGAAATATTTTGCTTAATTAATGTATTTCTTTTTCTTTTTATGTCGCGTGAACGAAGTCACGGGTAATAGCTAGTAATATTATGTCTGATTGTGTGCAAATGTTAGGCTGAAGCCAGCGTCAAAATGGAGCATTTAAAGATCCTGTATCTTTGCATATACGTTGCTTATAACCCTCAAATGAACATAGGCCGGTTTTCGTTCATTTTATTCAAATATTTTTCTTAATAATTCAAAATTTCGTTACTATCATAGAGAATAAATGGACATTTTCCCATAAATTTAACCATTTTACTTTATCGTTGCTAGGGCTTTGATCGTTGCCAATAAATAAAAACACGGAAAAATAATTTTTCCTCAACAATTAATTTTCAATTGAACGATTTTCACGTGAAAAATGAAAATGAAAAAGAATTCAAAAGAAGATGAATTTACGTGATGTTTGAAACAAAAATATGGAGTATTTGTTATTATACATGAAGTATGAATATCAGTTACACTAAAAAGATCTTTTTCAGTCAAAAAACTACGTTATAATTAGAAGGAAAAATGAACAATAATTATATTCTTAAATATAGTTTTCGCTTGGACCATTGAACTATGAAAAGGATCCTCCTTGGCTTGGACAAATATGACGTCATAAATAAAACATGTTTTTTCAAATAGTCGTAATAATACAAGTAGCATGAATATCAATGTATAATGAAAGTAAATAGATAAGGGACGTAATATTTAAGATGAAAAACTGAAATATTTTTTATCGATACTGATTAATAATTAGATTGAGTACCAGTTACATACAAATGTGAGTTTTCCGCTAAAATTTACGCCCTGATTGCCAGAAAAAGAAAATTAACAAGAATTATGGCATTAAAAAGAGGAAAATGTGACGTCATATTTGAGGAAAATGTGACGGGGCTAGGGACGGGGGGAGGAAAATGTCAGGGCTAAAATTTACGCCCTGATTGCCAGAAAAAGAAAATTAACAAGAATTATGGCATTAAAAAGAGGAAAATGTGACGTCATATTTGAAATAAAACGGGAATTTTCAAATGTGTGTTTTACAAGGCTAGGGACTTAATTCCGTACATTAATAATACAAGGATCAGCAAGTATAGAAAGTAGATTAGTTTCACGACATATTTAAAACGAAAAATTGAATTTTTTTTTATCTATACCGATTATTAAGGATGAATATCAGTTACATACAGATGAGAGTGTTTTGCCACAAACCACACTATGATTATTAGGAAAAGAAAAATAAATACGAATCTATTATATTAAAATCTGACTGCCTGTGTGTATTTCGCAACTACTCTTTTCAGATTGTCGAACGGAACGCGATTTACTTAACACCGGTCATCATTAATCCGAGGATGTCATAAACTCTCAGAATTAAAAAAATTGATTTAAATTCCGAGATATTATTATTATTATTATTTTTATTTATTTATTTATTATTTTTTTTTTTTTTTTGGAAATTTTAACGAAATTTCTCTAAAAAGGGCAACTAAATTATTCCATTTTTGTGGATAAAAAAGAAGAAATAATACGGATTAATGTATTTTTTCTCATTAAAACTGAAAAAAAAAGAATTTATTTTCAATTTGAATAGATGGTGAATGAAAAAAATTTTTTTGATTACAGTAAAATTTTTGAAAAATAAAAACGTATTTTCACCTATTCAAACTTCATGAATCAATTTATTCTGCAGAACAAAAATCGTCTGTCAACATATTTTCATTTAGAAATAAAGATTTTTTTTCAGTTATAGATTAAATCAAGGGGCCAAATTTAAGCTCCTTGCATTTAGGTCTACAACAATTGCTCCCTATTCACAAGAATTGAATTTAATGAAAAAGAATATACTATTTCCATTATCTTTGAAGGATTGCTATTAAAACGTTTCACAAAGGCGTTAAAAGTAAAATGGTTTACCAGGTAAACTTGACATATGTTTTTATATAATTCGCCGATTTCCACGATTTTATTTGGCCCGCCTTTTTTCATTGGTTGCAGTTTCCTTTTCGTGATTATTTGTCACAAAATTTCACTTTTTTAAAACTTACTTATGTTAAGGCCTCTATAACATAGAAATACTGTATTGTCTCCTATGGAATGTGATAAAGAGTTAGTTAATTATTTACGTTTCCAACTATCGGGAATGAAATATTTTGCTTAATTAATGCATTTATTCTTCTTTTAATGATACGTGAACGAAGTCACGGGTAACAGCTAGTAATATTATAAATGCGATTGTGTGTGTGAATGTTTGGCTGAAATAAACGTGAAAACGGATGATTTAATGGCCCTGTATCTTTGCATATAAGATGGATTATAACCCAGAAATGAACATAGGGTAGTTGTTATTCATTATTTTCAAATATTTTTCTTGATTCAAAATTTCATTATTTTCATACAGAATCAATGAATATTTTCCCTGTAAAATTTAATTAATCATTTTACGAGGAAATATAATGACGGACTTTTTAGGACTGCCACGTCCAGATAGCGCGTCCGGTCGAAACGCCAAAATTGAAGTTGTTTTCTAAAGTAGTATTTTTTGCCTTTATCAAAAATTGGAAATATGCATTCTATTTCATTGGTGCTGAATAAGTGAAATATTATGCATTTAAAAATAAAAATGGATTCTAGGATGGATCAGACGCAGCAACTTTGAGCGTAGCCTTAATTTTAATTTTAATGCCTGAGGAAGACCACTCGGCTGAGGGCGAACCCAGCCGTTGAGCGTTTAATGTCTTCCCCGGCTAGCTCCCCGGCACGCAGGGATTAAACGTGGCAGTACAAAATCCTGCCGGGCAAAGGCCCAGGCGACAGGCGGCAGGAACTAAAGACAGACAAAAAAATATATATATACAAAACAAAAGTCTGTCGCTGTGACCAGCGTCACCACGCGACATGCAGCGACAGACAAGGTGAAGGGGGTGATGTGCAGTTCGGGGGTACGACTGTACCAGTTGTAACAGTTCGAGTACGACAACACCAGGTGATTGCAGTGACCCGTATGTGATCCCCACGCGACAAGGAGTGCCACACCAAATGCGCTGAGACCACGTACGGGCGGTGAAAGCAGGTGATGATATAGTTTGATGTGGAGGTGGTAGAGTGGTGAGCTAATATGGTTCATACATGTGAGAATGGTATCCCCACGGTGGCTCACGATCGTTTGAAGTGTCGATGTACTGGGTACGTCTCTGTTGGTTGTTGTGTGCAAACTGTTGTCGGTGGAGTGTTGGTGGCTGCTGATGTGACTGTGGTGCTGATGTAGTGTAAGATGATGTTGGGGTGAATTCCTCGTCAAGTTGGCGTCTGAAAATTTTGTAGAGTCTTTTGTACACTGTGCAGGTCGAGTCAGATGCCTGATGCTGTGTGTTGAAGTGGGTTCTTTCTTTCTTGTTGTGATCATGGCAGTTTATGCAGCAGGGTGGTTTGGAGCAGTTGGAATCGTCATGAGTTTCCGCGCAGTTGGTACATGTTGGTAGCTCACTCTTGCAGTGTTTTTCGGTGTGCTTTAGTGACTGGCAGCGTCTGCAGCGTGGTACGGTGGTGTGTGGTTTCAGGAAGTAGGATTTGAAGCCAATGATGAGGCCTCCATCCTCTATAATTGAGTGCCCTAGTGTCTTAGGAATTAGAAGGATGAGGTCTTTTGCAGCATCATTTCTTCTATTTTGAAGTGTTTTCAGGATGTTTATTTCTTCTGCGGTTATTTCAAATCTTGTTTTTATTGCTGCTTTGATGGTTTCTTCTGATGTATGTGTCGGTACATTCAGGAGAATCATTTTCTGCCGTGGAAGTGTTTTTGGGACTACTTGTAGTGTTTTATTAAGATCTTGATGTCGGTGAATGTCGTTTTTCAGGGTGTTGAGATCGTTGATAGTGTTGCATTCTATTTCGATGCAGTTTCTTTTTCTTGAGATGTTGTTTGGCTGAATTGGAGATATATATGTGTTTTGTTGTAGGGTTTTATCAATATCATTACATGTGATGTCTTCTTTTCCTTTTATTATGAGTGTGTGTCTAATGGTGTTGTTGCGGAGTTTCTTCTTGCATTGCTGTGTGTGCGCTTGGCTGGATCTGGGCTTTATGTTTTCATCTTGTAGTGCTGGTGTGTTGTCTGTTGTGGCCGGTGATTTCTTGCTGATGGTGTTTTGGACTGCATCAATGATTTCGGCTGTGTTGGGGAGCTTCTGCATTAATTGCTGATAGTTCTGTTGTGAGACTTCTAGATGTTCTTCCAGGCATCGAACCCGTTCTGTCAGTGTTGTGATCTCATTTTGGAGTGCTAGCATTTATCTTAGGGTGAGTGTGTCTATTTGATCTACGTGATTTAGAATTGTTTTGAGTGATGGTAGACTTTGTTTTTCTGGCTGACAATTTCTTTCTACTCTACCTGCTATCTGTATGAGGATTCCCCTGGCTTTGTTGGTGAGTTTAGCAATAGTAACGTCTGCCTTCTCCTCCTTGTAGAGGGAGGAATTGCTCATATGATGAAGTTTTGATTTTAGTGAGACTCTGAGCTGGTCATCTGTGTCTTCGTCAGTGCTTGACGGAGCTTCGACCGAAGGGATTTTGAAGGTGGGAAAGGAATCCTTGCGTGATATTCTAGAACCTTTGTTATTTTTGGTGTTGCTTTTAGGAGTGTGGATCATGCTAGCTGTGGAAAAATTTTGAGATGAAGTAAAATAGACTACAGACCCTTGGGCACGGGCAACACTCTTCCTGTCCATGATGTCTCCATAGGCTTGCAGCATGTTTCTAAGAGATTCTCTTCGAGAATTTTTGGGGTGTTTGCCATGCACTACTAATAGGAAAAAGAGGTCACGGAAAGAATGGGGAAAGCTGAAAAGAAGGGGCTGGAACAGAGCCAGCACCAGCAAGGTGCATGCCCGCAGAGTGGCCACTCGAAAGTATTTTGCGTACTAAAAAGAGTTAAAGTTAATTTGAGTTAAGTGTTCAGTTCTAAAAAATGGTGAAAAATGACAAAGTTATTTTGTGGAGAATTAGATAGAGTCCAATTGGGATGTATAAAGTTAAAATTTATTTGAGTTAGGTGTTCAGTTTTAAAAAATGGGTGAAAAATGACAGTTATTTTTTTTTTGTCAAAAATAAGTTAAAGTCCGAATTGTGTGATGAAAATGTTAAAGTTTAATTTGAGTTAGGTGTTCAGTTTAAAAAAAAATGGGTGAAAAATGACAAAGTTATTTTTGTCGAAAATTTGTTAGAGTAAAATTGGAGTGTAGAAATATTAGTTTTATTTGAGTTAGGTGTTCAGTTTTAAAAATTGGGTGAAAAATTATTTTTTGTCGAAAATAAGAAGTCCGAATTGTGTGATGTAAATGTTAAAGTTTTGAGTTAGGTGTGCAGAACGGGACTCTAACGAAATAACATGAAATGTCAAAAATTTCATCAGAGTCCGCTGTTCCCGTGTGCTAATGTCTTAAGGAAATTTGCAGAGGGGTTTGGACTTGGACGGAATTTGGAACATTAAAGACTTTGACAAAAAAACAACAAACTTAAAAAATTTAAAATGAAGTTAAAATGTTATACTTTTATGAGGTGTTAGAAAACATAATAAAAGAAGATAAAAAGCGAAAAGTAACGAAAATAAATAAAACTCAGCCATATTTTCGAGTTGGTGAAAAAGGTAAACATTAAAAATTAAAAGTGTGATAGAACTGAAAATAAACATAGAAATGTTTTAAAATTTTTGGTGTGTAATGCGAAAAATATGCTTAATATAAAAACCAGTTCGAAGGGAAAATGTATGTGCGAAAATTGAAATATTTAAAAAGTTTGATAAGTGCAAAAAAAACGCTAAAACCGTGGAAAAATTAGAACATGAAAAGAATAATTTTGGATAGGGGAAGTGATTAAGTATTGTTTAAATTGAAAGAAAACCAGTTAATGGGAATTTTGACTGAATAGTTTAATTATTATCTGTGTTTGAAGTTTGAAAGTTGATGTTCCGTTGTACGACGCACCCATCGAGGTCGACGGTAGGGACGGCTAGAAGTCCCCGAGCCCCGGTGGATGGCAATCACCGTACTCGGAAAAAAAGTTTGAATTTTAAGAAAATATTTGGAGAGGTGAATTTAATTAAGTTAATTAGATGATCAACAAATTATGGGTGACTTGAGTGAAAATTTTTAAATTTTGAAAAAGTGTGAAAATATGGCAAAGTTCCACTAAGAAATTTAGAAAAAGTTGAAAAATAAGACTAAGTCATATAATTGAGCAGTAAAACAAATAAAATACAAAAAAAAAAATCAAATATTTAAAATTTGCATCAAAAAAGTTTAGAGTCCAGATCATGAAAATGACTAAGAAAAATAAATTAAAATGTTATGGAAAAAGACTAAGTTTTACTAAAATACGGAATTGATGTAGAAATACAAGTTATTTAATTGGGTGTTAAAAAGGTTAAAAATATTCTATGTCCAAAGTCGATGAAAAACTCTAAGTATTGGAATTAAAGTGGAAAGTTGGGAAGATCTGAAAAAAGTTAAAGTACCTTCATTAGATAAATTAGATTAATTAGTAATTACAAAACCCAATCAAGCGGACCTCTACTTTGGTCTTGGCCAACAACGCCGGCCATTGTTCCAGCTCCAACTGATGAAACTGCAGACTAAAACTTAACACATGGCCTCTCTAACCCGTGATGCCAAGTGGCAGACCCCTAGGATGACTGTACAAAATAGTAGGAATATATATCTTAATATATATCCCCAGAGCCCCAAAAGATGCAATTCAGAGAGGTACCATGTGGGCAAGAGAATAATTGAAAACTTTAATGAAAGGCAAAATTATAAAAAAAAGAATCTAAAGTTTAACATCAGCGGAAAGAGAAAAAATTTTAGAATAATAATAACACTAAGAAAATAAAGCTACATTAAGATTTAAGCAATCAAAAGGCAGAAAACAAAAGATACAATTAAAATGCATGGCAAACAGAATAAGTACAGTAATGAGCAATTTTAATAATTGCTCATAAAACAATTAGTAAGTGTGCTAGAAACATGCTGCTTACCAAAAACAATAGTTGAGACATTCATGAACTGGATTCCAGCGAGTGAGCTCGGCCCTCAGGTCTTTGAAGGGCGCTTAGCCTTGCATTTACGGGAGCCCCTGCAATACACAACCTCTCCACACGCGTCGACCCGTTCCGCGTAGCCTTAATTGATACATAGATAGAAGCTATTTTTTTGGGCATTTAGCAGAATATTCCATATTAAGTATAGTAAATGGCTTTATAATTCCAAACATGCTGTGCAATTTGTGTGCAATAAATTGACTCACATAGAAATCTACATTGCTAATTTAAAACAAGGTTACTGTTCATTAAAAAAAATATTTCATTTGCATTTTTCAAATTCCTATAATGTCTAGAATAAGCCCCTTATTCAGTTAGGTTAGATCAGTTAGGTTAATTTCGGAATATTTAAGACGTTACAGTCAATTTAAAGCTAACGCGGACCGGCTCAAAAACAGGTATACAATACTCGGTGGGAGACAGCACACGTGTGCTGAATTCTTTGTTTACTAAGTATAAATTGTATAAAAAATTATCGAACAAGGAACCTATAGTTCCTTCTTCCAATGTATAAATCAAGGAATCCAGAACTAACTGCAAATTGCAACAATTAACTAAAAATTTTACTCTTAATTAAGGCTGTTCTCCGTTACAAAAGAGCTACTTTCTGACACATTTCTGAATTCATTTTTGTTCAGAAACGTATACAATTGGCAGGTGTTCTTATTCAGCAACTATGTAATCGAAAGACGTTTTACAGTTTTTGGTAAAGGTAGACGAGCTTTCAGAAAGTACTGTCACAGTTGTCATTTTGAACCGCATTCCGGACGCGGCAACGTTAAAAAGAGGGAAAATTTGTAGTCATGTGATAACAATCGCTTATAACTCCATATAATTTCTTTAACAAAAAAATGGAAAACTCTATTCAATTCAAAATCGCTTCAATAGTACTCATATAGTCAGGGCTGTACAGAGAGATCGCGGGCACCGGTATTAATTTTATTGCAGCCCCCTACCCCCTATAAGTACAATACAATAAAACCTTCTTAGACAAAAACACAAACGACCAGTGGAAAATTCAGTTTAAGATAGGTTGTTTGAGTCTTAGAAGGTACGAAGAAGAAGAAGACGAAAAACCGGAAAAGATCACCGAAAGCCAAGCAGCATCGACCGAGGTCAGTGCTTGGGAGGGTGCAACCTCTCTCGTCTGCCTCTTCTGTGGTACCGTGTACGTTAATGGGAGCTGGTGCACGTTAAATCTGTTCGTGGCTCTAATGTCCTCCAAGTTCTATATAAGCGTTACCTCTGGGGGTGCTAATCCAGATGCAGGTCTCACATCTGGAATTGGTTCAAAATTAGGAGACTAGTTTCACAGTTACATGGATCATGTCAGCTATATAGAAATAAAAAGCTGCAAAACCGGGCCCTTGGGCCAAACCAACAACAACAACCCATTGGGCCTATGGTTTAGTCAGTTCACGACAAAAGTACTTATTTTAAAATGCAAATTGTTAATTATTTAACAAGCTTTCAAGGGCCCAATGGATGGGTAGCCCAAGTCAATTAGCACAATAAAAGTAAATTAATTTCAATAAGGTAGTTAAAGTATAATTCAGAATAAGTTCAGTTTAAAATGTTACTAACATTCTTATCTTCCAGGTTCCCTTTGCAGTTCCTCGTGCTGCCAGTTGCGACGGGCCAATGGCCGGCCCCAACTGGTAGCACAAGGTTTTTTTTAGCAGCAGTTTTTTTTTTTTCATTTTATTTTTGACTGTTCGCCTTTTTATTAGGTGCAAATGGACATTGTCCGCACAAGCTACCGGACCCGCTCCAATGGGACAGCTCATGGAGCCAGTTTTTACCAGGTGGGGTACGGTAGAAAGGCGCTGTCCCGTCAGCCCCCGCAGCGTTTTCGTCTGCCTTGCTATTCGGCCCCAAAGTTTTCCTTGCTGGTACGACTTAGCTATTGGCAAAAATTTTTTTTTATTTCAATGGTTTTAATTGTCTTTCCTCAAAATTCTCCCCCCTTTTTCAAGCTAAGTTGAGAACCAAAGTTTCGGCACTAAATTGTCCAGCCCCATTCCAACTATCATGACGAGTATGTGGCGTGCGGCAACAGATCTCAGAATACTAAAACCTAGGAGTGATCAACCCAGTAAAATCCGGACTTTATTGGTCAGCCGACCTGGGTACTTGTCATTGTGGATCGCCTCATGAGACGATCAGGCGAATTTCGCCCCCCTCTCCAGGCACTCAAACCCGTCAAACTGGGTCGAATCCCGGTAGGTAGAGGCCTGGTCAGCGGTCTCCGAGTCTTAGAAGGTATAATTACTGTTTTGACGCTGGACCACGATTTTTTTACATTTATAGCAGGATTTCATTATAAACTTTACTGCATTAGAAAATAAAGAGTACTTTTCAGAAAATTGATATAGTGTTTGCGTACAATTTTGGAGTATTGCAGTTTATGGTGCATTTTTTCATCGAAAGAGTTTAAATAGAAATTTAAAATATTGGAAGTATTAATAAATTTTAAATTCATCAACGATTGCCTGAAGCTTGTCTTTGCTATGATATGCGTTTTGCTGCTGTTTATTAAAAGATGAACAGTTTTTCACGCTTGAAACGCCCAATTATCAAGTATTTGATACGTAGCAGGATTACCTCCCCTCCCTCCCCCCTCCCCTGGCGGACCCGTAAGGACTTTCTAGCAAATTCAGACTTTTGCGTTTTAATATTTGTTAGTTATTAAAAAAAAAAAAAATATGTAAAAAAAGTCGTTGCTTTTTTCAGATGTTTGAGTTTACTTTTTCTCGTATTTTATTTGAAAACCACGTCCAATGCCTGGTCTCCTAAAATAGCCGGGCCTCGGTAATTTGTACCGGCTCTACCCCCATCTGTACGGGAATGGATATAGTACTTCAATAGTCCGCCAATTTCCTGCCTTTACGTTCAAAAATGAGTGAAAAAATGCGTCAGAAAATTTTGTATAGGTAATTTGAGAACTACCTTAACTAACATCTCGATTAACTAAATATATACTGATTTTCATTAGTAAAACCTTAAACACGGTTTTCTTAAAACGACAGTTTTCAGTGCGCCGTGTAAAAGTAAGCGTTTAAATGGATGAACCAATCAATTTTTTCTTTTAAAAATTAATGATTAATATTTTGTGGACCTATGAGACTTTGAATATGAATGTATGTAGTAATATTTTTTAAGCCATATTAAAGTTAGAGAAAAAAGGGTGAAAACAATGACACCTTTTTCAAACGACTAGCATTTTATCGCATTTTATTCAATGTCCCTAAATATGGATTGATGCCTTCCCCTGATTTAATATGTTCTCTGAAAATTTGATTTTGTTTATTTCAGATACTTTGTCAAGCTGTGCACTGCACTGCGCATTAGGGTGGCTCGAAAAAACCGAAATTTATATAATCGAAACGTAATAGTGCGGGAAAGTTGCCATTGGTAATAATAAACAAATTGGCAAAATATTACACCAAAATGTTAATATCTTTTACCGCCGCAAAGGGGCCAAAGTTTCGAAAAATCACAAAAAAAAAATGTTTTTTATCAAAAAAAATTATCCAACCTTACCAATACAATTTCAAATAGAATGCAACAGCTACATCAAGATGTTAGTAATGTTCCAATAAAATATCATTATGGTGAAATCATTTCTATTACCGCCGCAGGAGCGGTCAAAATTTTGATAACAACGGCAAAAATTGCAATTTTCCGTTTTTTTTTTAAATTTTAAATTTTTTATTATATGTTTACAATTAAATAAATTTACATTATAGCTAGTAATAACTTATAAATGTCTAGTAATTTTGATCATGGGGATTGCCAACCAAGGGCGAGAGGGGCTTGCCCCTCCTAAATGTGAGAAAAAGGGGCTTTTTGAAGAAATTTCGGGGATTTTTTGGTACATTTTGGTGATTTTTTTGGTAAGGGGGCCTCTTACATAAATTCCCCCTCATTTTTCACTCTCCCCCCCCACCCCCCTACATAAAACCCGAAAAATTTCCGAAAAATCTCCAAAAGCCCTTCAATAAGCCCTTTTCTCTCAATTTTAGGAAAGGGGCGGGCCTCTCTCGCCCTTGGTTGGTAATACCCATGATCAAAATTACTAGACATTTATAAGTTATTACTAGTAATAATGTAAATTTATTTAATTGTAGACATATAATAAAAAATGAAAAATTTAGAAAAAACGGAAAATTGAAATTTTTGCCGTTTTTATCAAAATTTTGAACGCCCCTGCGGCGGTAATAGAAACGATTTCACCATAATGAAATGTTACTGGAACATTACTAACATCTTGGTGTAGCTGTTGCATTCTATTAGAAATTGTATTGGTATGGTTGGATAATTTTTTTTTTTTGAAAAAAAAACATTTTTTTTGCGATTTTTCGAAACTTTGCCCTCTTTGCGGCGGTAAAAGATATTAACCATTTGGTGTAATATTTTGCGAATTTATTCCTTATTACCAATGGCAACTTTCCCGTACTATTACTTTTCGATTATATAAATTTCGGTTTTTTCGACCCACCCTACTGCGCATGTTGAGGCGTGCACAGCATATCCTTGTGCAATTGACAGTATCTCCATCAATTTTAATAATTATTGTGTAATAAAAATATTTTTTATAGTAAAAGAAAAATATATATATAATAAGTGGTTAAATTCAGTTTTTTTGTTACTTTATTGCTGCTAAGGGGAAAAAAATCCGAAGTTATCCGATCTGCTTTTCAGGCCGATGAATGATAACTTCCTTTTAAATATTTTTCCATTCATAATCATGACTTTTATTAAATTAAATGCGTTTTTATTAAATAAAAAAATAAACTTCCCCGTATTATTATAAACACTGTGTAAAAACCTCTTTAGAAATCAACCAAACTTATTTAATTCAGTAGTACCAGCTGTATTTTAATGCTTGATCATGTTAATTCTTTGTCAATATGCATAAATATTACTGCTGACTATTCTTTTTCCAAAAAACCCATCTAAAGGCAAAACACGCTACATTTTACTCATTGTGTATATATATATATATAATAATAATAATAAAAAAAATAGAGGAAATAAAACAAAAGATCGCAATCAGTATATTTAGTCATTTAAAAAATTTAAGCCATACATAGACGAACACAGCGGAATAAAGGATCGTTAAAAAATGGGCCAGTTTCGAATATGGATTGTATTTTTTACAGTTGTTTTTGCTTTTCATATAGCTCAAAGCAGACATAAAAGTGATTCAGAAGATTTCGGTTTTTTTGACTGCTTGATGTGTCAGTTCTGCATATGTGGTGAGTCAAAAATAATATATATATCTTAATTTTATTCTTAATACTCGATTACTATCCTCAAAAAACTTTCGTTATTGATGTATCTGTGAGATCTACTGTTGCCAAGTGTCCCGTGGGAGGGATGTCCCGATTTTCAGACTCTGCAAGACCTGACCCGGTTAGTTATGCATCGGACGCCGAAAGTCCCGATTTTTCATGAGGCACAAATTATTTTACATTTCCTCTACTTCCATGCTTAATAAAATAAAACTTCTGAAGCCAGAACATGTCTATAATGGAAAATGTTTAGATTCCCTTCTAAAGGAATCAATAAAAATCTACTTTCCTAGACAAAAATCTGTCCAAAACGGATTTTTTTTTTTTTTTTTTTTTTTTTTTTGCGTTTTTAGTGATTTTGTTTTCATAAGTTTTTGAATGATGCACAAATTATTTACATTTGTTTTAGTACCATGCTTAATACAATAAAACCTCATGAAGCCAGAACATGTCTATAATGGAAAAAGTTTAGAGTTCCTGCCAAAGGAATCCTTACAAATCTACATTCCTAGACGGAAACCTGTCTAAAAAGCATATTTTTACGTTTTTAGTGATTATGTTTTCACAAGTTTTACTGTACTTAATTCAGTAAACCCTGTGTATACGGAACCTGTTTAAAACGCATTTCTGATTTAAAAATAAATATTTCATTGTACCTACAATAGGAATACTATACAATTATACCTGCTAAAAAGGAAAAAAAAAAGCTTTGTTTTAGTCCGTAGCGATTCCGCTTTCACAGATATTACTCTGTAAGATTTTTGTGTTTATTTAGTATAATAAAACTTATTAAGACGAAATCTCGTGTGATAAGAGAAAAAATACTTTTTAAACAGGCTTTTATCTTTGCAGATAATTGTAAGGTATTCTTACCGTAGGTACAACGAAATTATTTCGTTTAAGATAGGTATCTGTTATAGACAAGTCTCATTTCATAGAGTTTACTGTATTTTTATGTTCCGAATTAGAAACCGCTGTTCCACTTTTTGTTACGCAGTTGAATATATTTCCGAACAGTAATATCCGCATTATTAAATCGCATAATTTTGCGATTAAATAAGAGGAAGATTTTTATTCGGAAATAAAACTACTCAAAATCAGTAATCCTTGACGTATTCTTTAAGGCGCATAATCATATTCACCAACGTGTTTGTTTATATTTTCGTCTTGTTCTGTTGTTTCCCCTTCGAATATACACTATAGCAAAAAGGCATATGACTCTTTCGATTTTACACGTTTTGTCGGATATTTAGAGAAATTACTTGAGAAATTCTTTTGGTACCTTAGGAATGTAAAAAACATGTTTGATCTCATAATTTTCCCTGAAGGTTAAGTCGCTAGTGCAGTTAAGCGGCCTACAAATTATAAATAAGATAATTGTACCAAATAAGGTCAAACTCTTAATAAGGCTATCAGCTTATATATCTTATAGAGAACGGTCTCGGACCGACATATGGCAGTCCATGCCTGACAGTTTATGTGTCTTTGACATGTGCGAATAATTTCAATCGCAACCGATACCGGTTTCGTCGTCATTTTCGGACCACTGAATCTTTCAGTATGCCGTTGTTAAAAACAGTAAGTAAATTTTTATATGAAATCAGGGTAAATTTTTAATTGAATTTTTCAATCTTTTCATGATGAACGAGATAATGTAACGATCTTTTAGAATCTCTTGAAATATTCTGTATTTTTAATACTGTTTATGTTTGAAAGTGAAATATGTGAAAAACAGAAGTCCCCTAATAAGGTATTGCTTCATTTGTCAAAAGGATCATGTCTTAGGTATGCGTATATGTTCAAAGTGTTAGGGGTATGTCTGTTAAGAATTTGTAGGACTGACTCGATTTGACACAGGTACCTTTCTGTGTCCCAAATGTAAATAATTTCATTTGAATTTCTTCATAAAATAATAATGATTTTAATGTTTATGTTTTTATACCTACCTATTTCATTTTCAACAATTTAAATGTGCAATTTAAAAGCATTTTCTTTATTTTGTTCTATTTTGATATAATACCTGTAAAATATCTATTAATTAAAGTTAAATCATGTACTTGGAAAACCATGACCTTAATAAAAACACATGCTCATAATAAGGCCACTTTAAAGTTTATTTTACTTTGAACACAATAAGCAAGATTAAATATTGTAAAAATAACATAAATATTGCATCCAACAACATTTAAAATGTTAATGCTGATATAACACATTTTTTTTTGTGATGTAAATCCGTAATGTGGCCTTATTTGATGTAGGTATCTCAATAATAATATTTAAGATCACCCTGTAAAATAAAGTGCTCGAAGTGATCTGCAGTTGTAAGCAGAAGATTATGTGGGTTTGTGCAAGAACACCACACCTATTCGTGGAGATAAATTTATTATTTTTTTTAATTCAAAATGTTTCCGCATTTTTTAGGTAGATTTCGTAACAAATACTGCCTATTACGTTCTCCCCTAAGTTGGAATTTCTGAAAAATTTCTGCAGATCTACGCCGACCATGACTCCGAGTATACAAAACCATCCCCAGCTCCAAACTTTATCTATCTATCGATCTATATCACTTTTTTATGGACACGATAACTTCAATAATTCAGCACAAATCTCTTCCAAAAGGTGGGGAGGAGGGACGTATCGAATCCGTTTAAAGTTATTATTACTTCTACGAAAAGGGCCAAAAATTTATGTATGACAGATTTTTTATATAATTAAAAATGGCCTCTAGATGGGCACAATAGTGGTTTAAGAAGAAAAAAATTCATAACTTCATCAATTCACAAGATATCAAATCCGCTTAGATTTATTATAAATCATAATATTATCTACAACTTTTATTTGACAAGTTTTTTATAGGACCAACCCTTATAGCAAAAAAAAATTAAAAATAAAAATAAAAATAAAATAAAAATAAAAATAAATTAAAAGAAAAAATCCCTGCCGGTTCCGCCTGCAGATACACGTAGATTTCGAAGTGGGCGGTCCCAATTGCCGCATCATGGCAAAAAGGTCATTTATTTTGCAATTCCCAATAAACAGGCACTCCACGGTCTGCGTCTTCGAAATCTACCTGTGTATGTAGGCCGAGCCGTCCGGGATTTTTTTTGTTCCTAACATACACCGTTTTTAACGAAATTTAGCACAACTTTTGTAAAATTTGTCAAAGAGCAGTAGAAATGATTTGCTTCAATTAGAATATGAATCTATTAAATATTGGAGGGAATATAAGTATTTGTATCAAATATTTTTTACCTATGCAAATGCGAACTATACCAAAGATTTTTTTCCCCCATGATTTCGAACATGATCTCTTTAGCACAACTAATATAAAAAAACAGTCGAATATCTCGAAACTATAAAGATATCGGCCGTACAGTGAGCAGAATTTCTGTTGCTTTCGAAAAGTAGCTGGATGATAAGGGGATTTCCACAAATTGTCATGTTTCATTTTTATTTTTTATCGTCCTTTTTAGGTACGTTCGTAATTATATATCTACGCAACACCTATATATGGTCGTCGTTTGGTCCGTTTGTCTGTCCGTATATAACAGTGCAAAAACTACTCATCCGAATGGTTTGAAATTTAATATACAGTATGCCCACTAAAGTCCCTTGCCACCCTCTTAACTTCGGAACGGCTGCTGCTATATTCATAAAAGTAGTGTCTACACTGTAAAAAATGACCAATGTTTCTTATTTTATGAAAATATGCTATAACCACAGTCGAAAATATAATATAATCTTCTGAGTTATCCGAAATTTCAAATAGCATGTTACATTGTCGTTTGAATCCCCAGAAACGAATACATTTTCAAAATTTAAAGAATAATTTATAAAAACAAATTATTTTTAGCTGCCGAATTTTTCAGAAACGTTTCCGAAGGGTTTTTATAGTGCATTAATTAGTGTCCTCAACCTGGAATACATGTTTTTTGAATTCTATCAATTCTGAAGTAAACATTTTCATGCTCAAAAAAAATGTTTAACATGCAAAATTAACAGCATTATCATTAACATTAAAATTAGGATTATTTCTTTACTCTTTCATGTATAAATTAACTTATGCGGCTGAAAACGTGTACTCGAGAATGGATAACATTAAAAAAACAGGTATTCCAGCCTGAGGACACTAATTAATACACGATAAAAACCCTTCGGAAACGTTTCTGAAAAATTCCGGCAGCTAAAAATAATTTGTTTTTATAAATTATTCTTTAAATTTTGAAAATGTATTCGTTTCTGGAGATTCAAAAAAAAAAAAAAAATGTAACATGCTATTTGAAATTTCGGATAACTCAGAAGGTTATATTATATTTTGGTTTCGTCTTTATAGCATATTTTCTTAAAATAAGAAACATTGGTCATTTTTTACAGTGTAGGTATAGTAAAATAGCCATGCGCTACTCAATGAAACCGCCTAAGGCGCCACCTGGTGGAATGTTGCGGAGTTAGCATTCCTATCTCGAAAACGGAAAGAGATAGAGAAAACAAGTGATTTACAAAGTTGTAGAGCATCATCGATTTAGTACGAAAAGACACAGTGTGGACATTAATGCGAAGAATAGAACGGTTAAAACATGCATTTGTCTTTTCGTGATTTCCTACACTGTGACGTGACAAAACGATCTTAGAAAGAAAAAAAGCAACTAGTTATAATAATATACCTTTATTTTAGATTTTCAAACTTCTCACCGTCAGCTGCAATGCATATTTGGATGTTTGTTTGAATTTCACTTTGCACACGTTGGAGCATAGAGGGTGACACGTTGGCACAAGCGTCCGTAATAGCGTCGTTTAATGTCCTGCAATGTTTGTGGAGGAGTCGCACAGACCTGCTGTTTCGTAACTGGTTGTTTCTTTCTTTCTAAGATCGTTTTGTCACGTCACAGTGTAGGAAATCACAAAAAAAAACAAATGCGCGTTTTAACCGTTCTATTCTTCGCATTAATGTCCACAAGGTGTCTTTTCGTACTAAATCGATGATTACAACTTTGTAAATCACTTTTTTTCTCTATCTCTTTCCGTTTTCGAGATAGGAATGCTAACTCCGCAGCATTCCACCAGGTGGCGCTGTAGGCGGTTTCATTGTGTAGCGCATGGCTACTTTACTATACCTAGACACCACTTTTATGAATATAGCAGCAGCCGTTCCGAAGTTAAGAGGGTGGCAAGGGACTTTAGTGGACATACTGTATATATTCGTTGCAGAATTTTGTCGAGCCATTTCAAATTTTAGAAAATCGAATGAAAACTTAAAAGGATATTAGTAAAAGTTTTCTTCATTCTATTAAATCCTATCATACGTAATTAATTCAATGATATCCCATGATAGGTAATGATTCTAGGTTGCCATAGTGATTACGTCCAACTTGTTTATTGATGATTTTAGTTCTCCTTGGAAGAAACAACAGAACGAGCACCAGCAACAATACACTAATTATCAAAATCAATGCATCTGTTCAAAAGCTACGCTTGGACATTCGTTAAATACATGCTGCTTTATTGGAAGTCGGTTAATTAAAAAAAAAAAAATGTAGAAAACCCATTATCATCTAGCTACTTTCAGAAAGCAACTAGAATTCAGCTTACTACGTCGATATATTCTTGCATTTTCAAGGGATTCGACTGGCTCTTTTATATTATATCAGAATATATGCATATTTGAAAGTAACTCATCTCTCAAAAATAAATTTATTTTGAACGATCTTTCTAAAAATGTAACTTTTATGCAGTTTTATTCGAAAAAATAATTTTGAATAAAAATGGCCGCCTGGCATATGAAAAAGCGATGCGGGCATCCTGGAACTGTTGATGACAGTCCGGGACTTACGCTTTTATTATATAGATGAGTTTTCCTATATAGTTGATTACTAAATTAGGCAAAAAGCGCTTTTTATCGAACGCGCAAGCGCAGCTAACATTTATTTTAAACAGATGATCTTATTTCATTAAATATTTAGCATATATATATTCGAATTGCATTATAATTTTCTAACTGTGCTTTGTCAAATTTCTTCAAAGTGTCGTTAAATTTGGATGAAAACCCTGCATGCTATAAACAAAAAATATGCACAAAATTTTGCAATTTTTTAAAAACTTTTATATATTTCTATGAATATACGTGTTATTATTACATAAATGTACACAGTTATTGTACAAGATACACATAGCCATTGGCAATTTTTTCGGCAAATCAGCAAAGTTTTTGACTTGGAAATCCTTATACTATGGGGTGTCTGAATAGCTCTAAATTCAGCAGCGATGTGAAACTTTACACTGGACTTATGGCCGTTCTTGTTTTTATGCTCTTCATGATGCAATAAACAAATCAAAAAGATCTTCAGATGAAAATGGCCGAATTTTCTATTGCATAATGCGGCAGTTTTGTATATGATCGCAGTTAAATGAATATCTTAATTTTATTACTCTACAACCAAATTTGTTTAAGGCGAACTGCAATTGAATAAGGTATAAATGGATCAGAACGGCACAATTTATAAAAAAAATGTATAAAAAAATAGGCTGGACATTCGTAAGAACAGACGTTCTTACACTTGATTTTCAGATGGCGAAAGCGGGTTTTTACGGTATGATGTGTCAGTTTTGTATATGTGAAAAGATCAAATATTTAATCATAATTTTATTCTTATACAGTCGTTTAAGGCGAAATTCAAATTTATAAGGCAGAAATAGATTATCATAACAGAAATAAAGGGAGTCGTATAAAAAAGGTCTAGCTGCGTATCTGGAGAGTAGGTCTTAGTGTTCATTTGCTTTTCTTCAACAACTAAAATAATCGAACAGCTCTTAAGATGATGACGACGGAACCTTTAAGTTTTTATTACAATAACTATAACACCTAGTGTGAGACATGTTGAAGAATGTAATTTTGGCAACAATGTAATGTCTTTTTCAGTATAAAGATAAATGAATTATTTTGAAGCAAACACACAGAGGGGGAAAAATAATGGTGATGGTAAACTGAATATCTTAATTTTATTCTTATAAAATCGAAATCGTTTAAAGCAGAATGAAATTTTAGAAGGCATAAATAAAAATCCCAACAGAATTAAAAGGCATATAAAAATGGGCTACATTCACACCTAGACAGTAATTCTGACGGATATTTTGTTCTTTATGAGGCACTAAAGGAATTATAAATATTTTTCAGATGTTGGATGACGGAATGAGGAATTTGCACACATGAGGTAATCGATCAACTTTATATTTTTCTGATAATTCCAGGCTCATAGATTTCAAAAATGTTCTCAAAAATGTAAAAAAATCGTTTAGTAATTGCTAAATTAAGTTTAAAGTTACGCGAAAACCACGCGACTTGAAAACGCTGCGTGATTGGCTATGACGTCACTGTTCATGATGTGCCAATGTTTACATTTTGTTGGCAAGCGGCGTTTTGGTTCTCTGCTCGGGTTTTGCAAGCATTTTCAATTTTTTTACCTCGAAATTTATTTCTGCTTTGGTCTTTACGATATTTTTATCAACCTCTCATTTTCGTTGTTTCTCACTATTCTAAAGAAAAAGTATTTAACTAAATGTTGATGCCGCTAACGTAATTGAATTTATTGTGACATTGTGACTTTCTCGGCTCATAATAAAGAAACTATTGCATATAAAAACATGAAAACTTGCAGTTTTATAGAGAAATATATAATAAATACGCTAAAGCAGCCATACTCAACCTGCGGGCCGCATGTGGCCCAGAGACCTTCTATGTGCGGCCCGAGACACATAATCATTAATCCCTATTTGTAAAATTAATTGAGATGTGGAATAAAAAGTTTTTACTATTTTCACTGCTCTTTTATATATTTTCATGAGAAGGCAATTTCCTGTTATTTATAATTACTAATTTAAAATTACCTTAAAATATCTTAAATGACGTTTCCTTAGTCAAAGTTCTTTTTACATGTAGTTTTACTTGTACTGTAGTAGTGTATACATTTCTTAATCATGAACACTAAACAAATATTATTCCAAATTAATTTAATTTGCACTATATATTTCTACATTAAAAAAAAAAAAGTTTTTGCATTGAGAAAAAAAAACTGACTTATTAGAAAAAAACCCTTGATTTTATTTTTTTTTCTTTTATTTATTTATTTATTTTTTGAATTTGAAATTATTATATTGTTACATTTCATACTTATCATATAGCTAATAAGGTTTATTAGGGTTTGTGATGTGAAATCACATATAGTTTTAAATCAGCTATTTTTTTTACTTAAATAAATTCCCCTTTCTATAATTCATTTATTAAAGTTTTGATAAATTTTATTTAAGCTCTTTGCGCTCTTATTCAGAACAAATAAAAGAATTAGATCAGCTTTTCTGCTCCCATGCAAATTCTCATCTTTAGTCCTGACGTGCGATCAAACGCTTAAATCGGATAAAAACAAAAAACTACAAGAAATATTTCGGCCTCCAAATTAACTCTATTCATTTTCACATTCGTTATATTTTTTTCACTATGCAGTTGTTTCTTTCTGATTCATAAAAGGTTATTCAGCACTCCTTATTTTGTCTATCTAGGAACTTCTCATGGGATGCGAAAATTCTTCTGTAACGTAATTGTTGGCGGTGTTTAATTTTGTTAAATTACTTGTTTGGCTATAAGTTCAAACAGTTATCCATATGTTCCTTATTAACGGATACTTTTGATTCATGCACTCTCGCCAAATGTATGATGCCAGAAAAAATGTAAACGAAGAAATTTACAGCGTATGTGTATCAGCATTCCTTCTCTGATTGCCGGCCTGAAAACATGTAGATTGTGAGTCTATTGTACGAACATTAAGGCACCACCCACTCGCCTATTTTATGCGGCTGTGCTTGTGCTTTTTATTAAAAGTTCTTCAAAATCTTCATAAATGCATTCGACTCAATCTTTCTTCCAGAAAGGGATTATTTTATTTTTTTCTAAAAGAACCTGCATTAAATATTTCCCACTATTTATTTTCAAAGTCACTTTTCACGGCTAACTCAAGTCTACAACATCTTTACAGGGTTAAATATTTGTCGCAGAAAAAATTGACAGCAAAAAGTTTTATACCACTATTTCAAAACAACAATCTTTGCGGCATTTGCAATAGACATTATATATTTTTTACATTATTACAGATGTGTGTTGCGGCCCGCCTAACGTTGCAAATATATGTTTGCGGCCCGCAAGAAAAAAAGGTTGAGTACGGCTGCGCTAAAGCAACCAGTTTTTAAATTAAAGAATTATTTTAAGAACTATTTAATGCTAAATTTGATCAAAATAGCTCATTAAAAAGTTTTTTAGGATCAAAAACTGTGCATAGCACTCTAATCATCTTTTTTAGACATACTTGACAGGATTGTGGTGTGCAATGTGCAAACATTTTTTTTTTTAATTTGTTAAATTTTTAGTATTTTTCAAAATTTTCATTGAAAATTTCATTATCTGAATAAAGATTTAATTCATAGTTTGAAATGAAATTTTATTATCCACTGTTACTAGATTAAAATAGCCTAAATATGTAATAACATTTGCAAATACTTTTCAATCGAAACATTTATTTACACGCGATTTTTAAACAATAAAGAAACCTTTAAAATAATTAAATTATGACGTGCGAAAAGCAATGAATGGTAAAAATTACTCATAATTAAAACGATATATATTTAATTCGTCGTATTTGCGTCATATAAACGATTTTCTTCTTATAACATGTAAAATAAAACTTTTTTATAAACATTATAAAACTTCGGGAGGCAGCGACAGTTTTAACTTAAGGCTCTTCTCAAATCCAAAAAAGCTGCTTTTTGACACATTTCTCAATTCATTTTTCTTCGGAAACGCATAAAATATGCAGGTGTTCTTATGCAGAAACTATGTAATCGAAAGACGTTTTCACTTTTTTGGTAAAGACAGATCTTTCAAAAAATATTGTCAAAGTCGGCATTTTGAACCGAATTTTCGCCACGGCAGCACGAGAAAAGGGAAAAATGTATGTCACGTGACACGAATCACTTATAACTCGATAAGTAATTTATTTATCCAAAATGAGAAACTCATTTCGATTCCAAATAGCTTCAATAGTCATGCCTGCCAATTTTATGCTTTTGTGATTAAAAATGAGTCGCGTTGTTGAGCAGGTCATTTGAGAATCACCTTAACCATTTTATAACAGCTTATTTTCCAATGTTTAATTGATCTTTCTTAACGAATCACGAAAACAGCCGTCAACTTTTGTGACAACGGTGGATGTGGTCTGGGGTGCCGAAAACCCCCCACTCGAAATGAATGCCGAAAACCCCACAAGAGAAATGAATTACAGAACATCGCCACTTCTTGTGATAATATCATTTAATCTTCCATAATCAGATAAACATTTTAAAACAAAGAAAATTAGCGTGTTTTTAAAGCCTGCGGGCTCTGGGTGGGAGTTGTCGAGCATAGCTCTTAGGAGGGCATATACATATGTGTTTATTTATATCTAATTCAAATGCATAAATATTTTCTTATTTTTCCTAATCAAAGCTTATATTTTGATTTCGGCTTTACAATAATGACGTATCAAAAAAATACATTTTTCTTTTTTCAGGTTAATTATAAATTTCTGTCTTTCTTTTTGCAAAAAACATTAATTATACACTGTTAAGCATTTAAAAGAGACAACTAGCCTGATATCTGACTGTTTGTATACATCATATCAAATATGTATACATATGTATATATCTTGGTTGTCCTATCAATGCTTTATATATGCGTAGACGGAAATTATGTTTAAATAAAAAGTGATAAAAAAGTATTTATACTTCTGAAATCATTTCCACCTGGTTATATTGTGGTTTGTAATATTATATTAAAAAAAAAAAAAAAAAAAAAAAAAAAAAAAAAAAAAACTAGAATTAATACATCTACCCTATATATATAAAATCCTAATGAAACGAATTTGTGAAACGATTTTATGAAACGAATTTATGAAACGATTTTATGAAACGACTGATTAAACGACTGATTATGTTTCAGGGCTATTTTTAATAAAATATTAAACGCTTGATGGTGAAATTAATACCAATTGTCCATAAAAATCCGCGGATGTCGAAACTGGTAATAGAATTTTGAAATTGGAATTAGTTTTCGAGATATTAATTTTTTTCTAATTTTAATGACATTTCTATAATGATGGCAACTAATTACTCAGTTTTTTTGTGACAAAAAAGGGAAAAAAATTGAAAAGGATCCCGATAGGGATTATTGATTTCTTTTTATTCGTCATTTTCAAATTGAAATTGAATTTATCTTTTATTTCAATCGATAATGAAGACAAGATTGTGATTAAATTATGTTTTTCAGGAAAATTTGAAAAACAAAATCACATTTCTATCGTCACGATTCAATCGTCTGTCAGCATTTAATTTAATTTATAAACTGAAAATGTTTTGAATAAATTCGTCCAAATGACGTCATTTATGTAAACGCAAAAGAAAGGGGGGAGGGAAGGAATTAATAGTAATTATTATTTATTGATATCATTGTTATTTTTTTGTAAAATTTAATTAAACGAATTTATAATTGCGCCAAGCTTTTTAAAAAAGCTTCAAGACCCCTATAATAGAAAAGCACCAAAAGTTCATTGAATTTGTTTTCATAACTTTTGGCAACAAACATATGTATATTAACGAATCTATCCGTCTTTGGGATTCGAATCACGCCAAACCTAAAAGCAAAGGATCCTATACTGGAAAAGTACCCGATTTTCTTATGGACAATATTCAAGTTACATAACATGGTGTAAAATTATCGCGGATAGCAAATTTGTTTAAATATCTCATCAATTGATGCCGAATAAATGCAGGCATGCGTGCACAAAATATTTAATTAATTTTGTATGATAAATAATTATTAGAAAATTCGTATATACATATTAATTAAAATAATTAATTTACATATTTAAAATAACATGAAAATATGCATGATGGTGCACTAAAATAGAGAGAAAATTGAAACTTGTTACTGAAAATGTCTATAACATAGTACTTTTCAATACCGTGGTTCTTAAGCATTCACAAACGGAATTTTTCTCATCCTTAAACGCAAAGGAAGAATAGAATACAGATCGTTGTTATAAAAGTCCGAGAGGTAGCCACAATTTAAATCTAACCATTTTATACAAGCTGGTTTTCAATGTGTAATTGATTTTACTTATCAATCCCGAAAACAGTCGTCAGTTGTTGCAACAGCTGTGTATGAGGCCATGATAATAAAAAAAATGCCCCATTAAAACGTTAAAAGCATGGCAATCCAATTACAGATTTACCAATATTTTTAAAACAAAGCACGCTGTCATGTTTTTAGAGGCCTCGAAGTCTGAGCGGGGGTTGGCGAGCGTAGCTCGCAGGGGGTAGGCCCCCTAGTTTATGTTATAAATTTAAAAAAATCATCATGTGTGGTGATAAAATTTATCAACATATTATTGGTTTGAGTTAAATTCCAATTAATTTATATTTACATTGAAAGGTAATTCATTTTATGAATTAAATTAATCAAAACAATCATGGATATCTTAATTTATATTTTAAAGTTTCTTTATTTAATAATTTATATAAATGAATTAAGGAATTTTTTTAAATTATTGTAACGTTTGGTGGAAGATTACCGTCAAATCCTATATCTGACACACATTGCTAGAAATGCTTTTGCTTCTGTGGTACATTGATTGATTTTTAAAAATCACTTTTTTTTTCCTAATAAAAAATAATTATTCTAACTGACAATATTGTATAACTTATAATTTGTATAAATATTTTGCTATTGTAATAGTTTTTTTTCTTTGAAAATTTAAATGCCAATGGGGCAAACCCACTTTAACTGTTTTTGTACTGTACTATTTTTTTTTTTTTTAATGTCTTAAAAAATTAAGGATAACATTTTTCAGTTTGTGAGTTGTTTAGATTTTTAGTAACATTTGTATTTACTTAAAGATTCTATTACTCTTGATAATGTAATGCACACGAATTTTAGTAAAAGAAGAAAAGAAAATCGTCAATCGCGCTATTCAAAGCGTGAACAAATGCTGCGTTTCTTTCCTTGTCGTGAACTATGACGTCAGAAGACACGCGTAGGAAAATCATCGTTTTCCCAACACGGTAAAGAGTGCGCTATAAAAACTGTTAGAAATCAACAATTACAGCTTAAAATAGAAAAACAAACATACTATTCTTCTTATTTTTCTGTTTTCTATTATATAAAAATAAAATCAGAAAACGTGAAAATTCCTAATTCTTTGATTGCATTGTTGTGTCACTTTTTTTTTAAATTTATGAAACTTTAAATCTGGTTACTGCGAGAACTCAATTAAAACGAGTAACTGCAGCTGTCCCCTTTTCCCTCGTTTTAAACGTGTTCGATTGTATTATTTTACTAAATTTATCCAAACTGATTTTTTTAATTAATATTTTACAGGAAATGTTAGTCTCATAGATGGTTGCTGGGGCCTTGCACAGGGCGAAGTAAGTTTCATATGAATCATTTAAACTTTATAGCTTATTGCGCATATCAAAATATTATTTAAAATACAATTAAGTATCGCAGTCACCAGTAGGTGGTACACTTAAAAATGTGAGCATTATTAGCATATTTTTATATATTATTAATTATGAATCAAAAATTATATACTTAAAAATTCTTATATTAATTCTTATATTACTGATTTAATGTGAAACTAATGACAAGAAAAGCACATTAAAATCTATATATTTTTCTAGCTATTGGCCGATGTTTACTTTTAAATTATTTTTTTTTTTTTTTAAATGACTGAGTATCAGACTTAAAATATAAGTTTTCAGCAAAAATTCTAATATTATATTTCTTATAAAAATCAAAAGAATAAGAAATTAATAACATTCTAAAAATAACAAAAAAAAAAAAAAAAAGAACGAAAAATCATGCGTCAAGCATAGATTATGTAACACTTTCCAACGCTTCTAAAATAATTTTACAAACCATTACCGTTTAATAAGCTGAAAGATAACATCTAAGTAAACAGTTTGAAAAACACATAACATATTTAAAAACGTAATTTCAGGAAATTCCAACATATATTTCCAACATATACAATATTCGGAAAAATATCCGAATACTTTTATTCAACCCTGTATATGATCTATAGATTTGTATATATACTACATAGGATGCTCAATTTTAGTTTAATTAGGAAACGCGTAGCACAGTTTAAAATTCTCCTTCTGGAGTTTCTGTCAATAAACGGAAATGTGTTCGCGAACGTTTGTGCTGCCCTGTATATGATCTACAGAATTTATACGCACCAAGTAATAGACAAAAAGTGAGTTAAATTTAAAATCGCGTTCAGCAACTTAAAACGCATTTCCAGGAATTATTGTTAATAGACAGTAGATAATTCTTTTGTGTGTCCCTGTAAATGAACGATGACTGCTATACACACAATATTCTGTAATAAGCCTCTTGTAATGCACCTTAGTGATACATAAAAATTTCAATGCGTTTAAAATAGTGAAACATTGTTTAATTAAACCGCAAACGATTTTTCTCCATAGATGTAATGTAACGGAATTCTTTTGACTGTCCCTGTAAAGTAACTATAAGTGCTATGCACACCCTATTCCATATTAAGCTTCTTGTAATGCACCTTAGTGATATATATCAATTACAATGTGTTTGAAATTATGTAACATCATTAAAATAAACCGCAAATGATTTTTCCGCATAGACAGTAATGTAACGGAATTATTTTAAGTGTCCCTGTAAAAAAACTATAAGTGTTACACATTTCAGTTGAAAAAGGGAACATGCTATAGATAACGACAACAACATATAAAAATTGCAGGGCAATCCGAGCATATTTACGGGAGTTAGAGAACGGACAGACGGCAGACGGCCAGACGGCAAGACGGCCAGACGCCAAGACGGCCAGACGGCCATACGGCAGACAAACCGAAGTCATAAACACTTTTCAACTAGGTTGGAAAATGTTAAAAAAGAAAAAAAGAAAAGATTTTTTTTTAAATTCTAAAATTTCTATAACTCCTTAATTTTAGTTAGTTTTATTATGGTCGTAATGGTCACTGTTTCTTTTAGAAAATGGTCAGAGCTTTGTGACCAAAAAATATAGATTATTCAGTATTATGCCGTCATTAACACTTTCCAAAATAGTGGAAAAGTGTTTATGAATTCGGTTTGTCTGTTTGCCGTTTGTCCGTGCTCTAAAACTCAAGTAAATATACTCGGATTGCATTGAAATCCATACATGTTATTGGGGTTTACTATAGCACGTTTGGCAGAGTTTCCCCCGGGTTTAAAAAAGGGCAGGGTGCTGCTGGCGAGAAAAGGGCACTTTTGTTATTCTAAAGGGCACTTTTTGTATTCTTGAGGGCACTTTTCAAATTCACACGTTTCAAATTCACACGTGCGGGCACACGTTTTTTAATTGTTAAAGGTATTCTTTTCGTATTTAAAGCCACTTTTGATATTTAAAAGTCAGGGCACTCTTTTTAAGATAACAATGAGTCAGTTTTTACTATGAAAGCAAGCTTTTCAACGCAAAAAGGATACATGACACTCTTTTTAATGCAGGGCAAGAAGGGTGCTATTTATTTTACTGGAGGGGGCAAGATGGGTGCTAATTCTTTTTATGAGGGGCAATAAGGGTGCTAACTCTTTTTATGAGGAGAAGGAAGGGTGCTATTTTTTAAACCAAATGTCAGGCAGGGTGCAGCACCCTTTTGAAACTGTCTGGGGGAAACTCTGTGTCTGGTATTGAAAATAATGTGTGTAGCATTTATGGTTCGTTTACGTACACTAAAAATAATTCCGTTACATTACTGTCTATGGGGAAAATCGTTTGCGCCATATTTTAATTACGTTACACTATTTTAAACATATTCAAATTGTTACATATTACGAAGCTGCACTAGAAGGAGCTTACTGTAGATTATGGTGTGCATAGAATGTATCGTTTATTTACAGAGACACTCAAAATAATTAGGATACAGTACTGTTTATGAACAATAGTTGATGGTATCTCGTTTTCAGTTTTGGTACGCATTTTTAAATGTAAATAATATTTTGGATATTAATTGGTGTATATAAATTCTATAGATCATATACAGGGCTGCCCAGAAGATCTCGTGTACATTTCCGTTTATTGAAGGAAATTGCTGATGGGAATTTTCAATTTTGCTCTGTATTTCCTAACTCAAGTAAATTTTAGCATATACTGTGTAGTATTCATACAAATCCATAGATCATATACAGGGCTGCACAAAAGAATTCGAATATTTTGTTTGACCACTGGCCGTATTTGCTGAAATTGGGTTTTCAAATGTGTTATACGTTTTATAAATTGTTTACTTAATAGACTGTGAAGTTCTGTTACAGTATTCTGAATGTGTTGGAAAGTGTTTGATAATATACGCTTGAGGCATGATTTTCCTTCATGTTTTAAGTTTGAGATCGCTTTCAAACAGGATGTTGTTTAAATTGTCAGCTGAAAATTTTACAAAAAATCTGCCTCATTTCTGACACTAAAAACTATGTTTTTCCAATTCTTCCGCACACATATCTACGAATAAAACATACACTTTTATTCATTTCTTTTAAACTTTATGTACTTCTGAATGTATGACTGAACGCAATGTCTGTTTATTAATATTTATTTTTAAATTTTCCAATTTCGTATTTTAGACTCAGAAACATCTTGTAGACAGTATAAATGCTTGTGAACTGAATAATTCACCATTACACGTAGATATGACAGCATGGAAACTTGCAGAGGAAATATGTAAATTTCCCCTGGAAGAATGGGTAAGTATGGACGTCCTATTTATATAGGCTGTCACGTCAGCCATTTTCTTTACTATTATGCCGGCTTGCGCAATATGTGTCACTAGAGCTGAATTAATTTCCCGTATTTTTAATATCAGCTATTTTTTTTTTCAAATAACAAATATTAATGTTTCATTAACTATTTTTTCCTTACTATTATACATGCTTGCGCACTGTGTGTCACTAGCGCTGAAATAGTTTCAAGTATTTTTAATATTAGCTTCAGAAAGAAAAGGTTTTTGAAATAGCAAATATTAATTTATCTTTAATTATTTTTGCGTTTTATACCGACCTGCGCAATGTGTGTCACTAGCACTGAATTAGTTTCCTGTTTCTTTAATATTAGCTTCAGAATTTTTTTTTTATTTAAATAGTAAATATTACTTTTTCTTTAACTATTTTTTATCTACTGTTATACCGGCTTGCACACTGTGTGTCACTAGCGCGGAATTAGTTTCACGAATTTTTAATATCAGCTCCAGAAAAAAAATAGTTTTTGAAATAGTAAATATTAATTTTTTTTAACTATTTTTTCTTTACTATTATATCGACTTGCGCACTGTGTGTCACTAGCACTGAATTAATTTCCTATATTTTTAATATTAGCTAAAAAAAAAAGTGGTTTTTGAAATAGTAAATATTATTTTATCTTTAACTGTTTTTTCCTTTCTATTATACCGACTTGCGTAGTGTAAGACACTGGCGCTGATTTAGATTCCTGTATGTTAAATATTAGCTCCAGATTTTTTATTTATTTATTTATTTATTTATTTATTTATTTTTTGAAATAGTAAATATTAATTTTTCTTTAAAAATTTTTTATATACAATTATACCGGCTTGCACAATGTGTGTCATTAGCGCAGAATTACTTTCCTATATTTTTAATATTAGCTCCAGAAATTTAAAAAAAAAAGTAAATATTAATTTTTTTAAACTATTTTTTATCTACTTTTATACCGGCTTGCGCACTGTATGTCACTAGTGCTGATTTAGTTTCCGATTTTTATTATCAGCTCCAGAAAAAAATATTTTTTGAAAATGGAAATATTACTTTTACTTTAACTATTTTTCTTTACTTTTATACCGACTTGCGCATGGTATGTCACTAGTGTTGATTTAGTTTCCTCTATTTTTAATATTAGCTCCAGAAAAAGATGTTTTTGAAATAGTAAATATTAATTTTTCTTTAACTATTTTTTATCTACTATTGAACCGGCTTGCGCACTATGTGTCACTAAAGCGGAATTAGTTTTCTACATTTTTAATATCAGCTGCAGAAAAAAAATGTTTTTTTTTTTTTTATAGTAAATATTACGTTTTCTTTAACTATTTTTTCTTTACCATTATACCGGCTTGCGCAATGTGTGTCACTAGCGCTGATTTAGTTTCCTGTATTTTTAGTACTAGCTCTCGAAATTGTTCTTTATTTTATATAAATAGTAAATATCTAGACACACAGCAGTGTGTCAGCCAAGTTCGCAAAGCAAAAAAAGCGACACACCGGCCGTGGATTATATTACACGAACCATTTCGAGCTGTTTTCGTTAAATTTCGACTGACTACAACTGAAAATCTATTTGAC